>JAUBOD010000918.1:1332378-1389344 GCA_032353885.1 Nothura maculosa
GATAAACAAAATAGCATTAGTAATTTAAAATGAATAGAAAAATTTCATTTAAAGAGTAAGTCCCCTTAGTTCTGATCTTAAACAGCACTAGCTGATTTGCTTACCATGTTAGCGCTAAGTGCTAAAATAGTATAGTAGTTAAGCAATACAGAATTTGTTAAAAAAAAAAGTGTTGTGAACAATCAGAGTTTGTACTTTAAGAAAAAGAATGCAAGAATATTGTAGAATAAGCAAATTGTGCATTAACTTCAAACTGAGGGTACATATTTAGTCATAATTAAATCATAATATAAAGCACCTTTGCTTTTCTAACTGTGTGCAATAACAAGCTAGCCTGCTACTTCTCTGCCTTGCATAAACAGCAAAATGAACATAAGAAGAGTGTAACAAGCAAGACCTGAAGAATTCCACTAGAAGCCACACAAGCAGTCTCCATAAAACAGAAACAAGGAAGATTCAAAGCCCGGCTATCACAGAAGTCTTCATAGCATACTTTCCTTGATTACTTCTCCAAATTTCTGCAAGCAATTGATGATCTATCAGCATTAATTTACATGCTCTGTTTCAGTCTTGTTTTCCAAATGGGCCTGTACACTGTCTATGGCAGTATCAGCAGTGGTTTTGCCAGCATGGCTCCTAATGCAGTGGTATTACTGTGCATGTACTGAACTCTCCACTCAGTGCATTTATTGCAGCACCTTTTGTCTCTCCTCCATTTGAAAGATCTACTGTATGCATAGGCCTCATCTCATTCCCTTTGCACAATTCCTTTCCTTAGAGTGGAAAATTTGAAAGGAAACTGTGGAGAACCTTATGGTCTTTTCACAGTTTTTCTTCCTCCTTCAGCATATTTTTTTTGTGAATGGACTCAAATTACCCCAAAATATCTGCACTTTCAGCATTAATGTAAATGTGAAATGAATAAAGCAAAATCAGTAAATTGTTTTACCATCTAGTGTGAAAAAAAAGGGATTTCAATTACCTTTACGCAGGAGCAGGAAGTTTCCGAAGCAAACAGTGAAGGACAGACCAGGAGCACTTCTCAACTCCTCAGCACACGTTTCTTGCATCCCTTTAGTTGATGCAGCAGCTGGGGAGAGCTGAGAGGCACAGGGAATGGACAAGGCCTCATCAGCACTCTCAAGCTTTCTAGCAGGCACAGGGATGCAAAGCTAAGGGATAATTTACTACTGGGAGAGGTTACCTGCAGAATACTGTTCTCTGGAGTGAAGGGTGGGCAAAATACATATATACACATATATAAAAAAGTAACTTCCTGAAAGTCTCTCTGAAACAACTCACTACACAGACACGAGACAGTACAACCAGTTTAGAAAGAGCTGGTTATCTAAGCAGCCTAACCTCAAGCGAAGAGCACTCAATTAAGAGGGATGCACAAGTGTTTTCCTTTATATTATAAACAACTGTGAGCTGTTTAGTGGCTTCGCATGTTCTAGCACCTTAGCAGGATCTTTATTCTCTTTGAAGGGCACTGGTGTTTTGTTGTGAAAGAGAGCTAGTATTATCGGCACCCAATAATGTGAGCACTTAGGAAGACAGGTAACTTTGATCACATAAGCAGCCCCACAGAAGTCAACAGCACTTTGTGTGCTTAACTGTTTACAATTCTGGGCACTTCATGCTATCTCTTTTTATTTTGAATCATTGAGGTTTATGTGAATTATATTCACTCTAGAAATATATTATCCACTGATTTTTTTTTATATTTATATTGACACTTACAATATACAGTTATGGTATAAATTTTATGAATGCCAGGGAGCTAAGTACTTTTTCCAAATATACCACCATTCATCATGAACTGACATCCCTGCAAACTGCTTCTATTTCTATCATGTTCACAGTTAGTGTATCTGGGCTTAGTCCTGGCAACAATTACTTACATCTCTAACTTCATCCACGTAAGGAGTCTCGTGCAGTTTGAGGGCCAATCCTTGCCAAAACTTGTCTGTGTGAGTAGCCCTCTTACATAAGAGAGTTTTCTGAGTAATAATTTCCACTTGAGGGACTTTCTCATGACACTTAAAGCTAAGAATAACCTCTTTCATTAAAATATGTCACTTAATCTTTTATTGGGGAGATACTTGCAGAAATAAATAGATAAATAAAATAAGAATTAATCGGCAGAGCATGCAGGTAGCTAAATTAAATTTTAAACACGGAAAGATTTAGGAATGAAATTCAGGCTAATAGGTCACTGCAATGCCTACAGCTGGAGCATTCATTTTTGTTAGCCTACATACAGTCACACTCAGCAGATTTGATTTAACACAAATGTATGTGGTCATGTCTGAAAATATACCAGCCTTCATAAAATAGTAAAGAAGCATTTTTCATGCACTCATGTGACAGGTTTACTTAGAAAAACCTTGTAAGGCAGCAAAATATTTCACTTTGATTAGGGACAGTTAGTGGGGCAAATTCTCCCCTGAAGTATGTGATTGTGCACATGTAACTGAGGATGAGATTCACCCTTTCCCACAGACAGTGTAAATAAGCCTCGTGCTGACAGCTTTAGAGTGCGAGCGACTGCCCCAGTGCACCCCGTCTGTGGGGCACTCTGGCCACCCTATCCATTGCAATGGGAAGAAAACGACCCCTCCAAACTAATTCGGAGAGCTCTGTGTGAAGCTGTATGTGAAAAACAGTGTGAAGAACACGTCTCAGCACCTGCAATGTGCAGAGAGGCCTTTGTCTCGTGGCTGTTTTGTGTATTCAAGAGGCCCTGCAGTTTTCTACATTAGCATGAGGATCCTTGAAGAGGACTTTCACATAACGTGACTCATTGAGCTTAATAATTGCACACAGTGCAACTCCGCACAGAATTTGGGCCATAACTTGCTTCTAATAGAGAAATATTGCACAACTATATTTTTAATGGCAACCTTTGAAATAAGTGAGGCTGCAGTGTAGAAAGTGGGAAAAAATACAGTTTACAGTACATAGATTGTTCATAATATTGATTGTATTATGTTAGCAATAAATATTATAGTTACATTTTAAAAACAAGCCTCTGAATGGTAACTTTAAGTTGGGCTTTATTGCAAACCTGGCTCAATGACTGGGTGGTTGGAAGGCAGACAAATTGCACGGATGGCAAACGTGGCTGGTTTGTTCTTTCCATTCTTGCATGGATGCAGCATGTAACTCAGGAAGGCTCTGCTCTTGTAAGGCAGGCTGTGAATCAAGGGTGTCTTGTTAGGCTACCTAGAGGAACGGTGGCCTAAGCGTTCCTCATAAAGAGAGTTTTCTTTGGTCCTTACCTACCCAAAAGAGCAGCCACATGGGTGTATGGCACTTCTCTGGAAAGAAAAGTGGCTTCCAATTAGACTTCAAAGTACAGAGATTTGTACCACCCAACTGAGTGCCTCATTGTGCCCTGTGTAGCTGAAGTAAAGCGGGAAGCATACAAGTGAGCAAGTGCTGGTTGCAGAATGAACACTAGAGATCTGATGAGAATATAGATAGCTATAGGCATGAACAACTGCACCGATCGTGACTGGGTGAGTTTACATAAGTGAAGGACAATGAAGACTGTGTGTGCAAAGCAGGGTTGACTAGAGCAGACAGACAGGTAGAATGAAAGAGACTGCGGGGACCGGAGAGCAACTAAGTGAAGGAGTATTACAGAAATCAGAAGTAATACATTAAATAACAGGAAGGAAAGTAAGATTATGGGCATGAGAGTCAGAAAGATGGAAGAAGACTGAAATAGTAGGACTGAGGGAGAAAATGCAGTGGAAGGGAAAGAAGAATGGAGGAGAGCAAAATAAAGAGAGTGAGAGGCAAGGCATGAGTGGAACACCTATGAAAGTAAAGCTTATACAGGACTGACAAAAAACATGGCAATGGAAAACAGGAAAAATAAAACCATAGGAAATAGTATATTACCTTTATGAAAGTTAATAAAAATTAACAGAAAGCTGAACAACACATGCAAAATGGTAAGGACACAATACATCCACAGCACAATTCAGTATTTATCACAGATTACGTTCAGAAAAAGAAAAGAGAAGCCTCTGTTGAAAATAATACAAAGTCTAAGGACAGACCATGTTACTATTCAGATTTCTGTATTAGTGGCAGTGGTGAATTTAAAAGGTGCAGGGGGAATAACAATATTATGGCTTCCTGTACCTCAAGCCCCTTTCTGTAAATTTCTAAACCAACCCTAACAATGTCAACTTTCATCCCTTGTTCATAAAGAGTGATTGTTTTGCCTTGTTCATAAAGAGTGTTTGCAGAATACACTGAAGAGCACATATTTCCAAAATACTCCCTCAAATCTCTTCAGGGATTCTAGAACTCTGTTGCCGTGGACATTAATTTATATTCCCTTTTTTTTTTTTTTTTTTTTTTTTTTTGCTTAGAAGGCATTACTGAGACTTTCAGAATGTGCTGCCTGGTCCTGCTTTGCATGGGTACAAGTAGAGTTCATCAGACCTGGACAGAAGTAATTGACACATTCCTGAGCACACTGCAAGCTGCAAAACTGCTTCACCTCCTTCATCTGCTCATCTGCTCTGGGATGGCACATGGACCCCTCTGGACAGCTTCAGGTCGGTTCTGCTCGGAGCCTGCACACAGAATCTTCCCAGCCATGGCCTCTAGCTCTGCACATACTGCATGGTGATCCCATCTCATCTAACTGCACAGCCATGTCTTAATCCAAAATGGAGCCTTCCACTCATTTGAAGAGGGAGCTCTTGTTGGGATGCTCAAACAGGCTGCCCACTCAGACCCTCCCAGGCACACGGTGAGGGCAGGTGCCCACAAACCACAACATGGTAGATGCGGAAGAATCTCAGTATCCCACAGCTGGGGATTCTATTCACTATTCCCTATCCCACTCCTATGCTGTGTAAAACTTTTTTACTGCCTGTGAACATTGTCTTACTGAAGCCTTATGAACAGATGCACAAGATTAGTCCAGAAAGATAATAACAGTAATAATACTTGTTACTTACATAAAGATTTTAAAAGTAATACTCAAACATTAACAAATTCAACACTTTGGCATTTCTTACAAGGCAGTAAGTGTTACTGTTTACACTTATTTCAGTGGAAGGAATTTCATTCATGAATTTGAATTTGGCCTAAAAAGGCAGACTAAATTTTACAGAACTGACAAAAAAAAAGACTTCTATATCTTTGCTGAATGATTTCACTTGACCCCAGCCTAAGTGTAAAAAGTTCATCCTAAAATTATATGTAGTTGGGAGAAAATCATTTGTTACAATGACACTGGGTACTTCAGAAAACGCATTCTCATCACTTCCAGTAAAATGTTGCTCAAAAAGATACCAAAGACCAGGGCTACAAAGTTTGTTCATTTACTCTGTCACTCCAAGTACAGAAACCTGGGCATATCTTCAGGAAGACACTTTAAGTTCCCCCTGCACATGTTCATGTTAGATTAGTACTGAAGTATTCAGTTTCCGGCAGTATTGCTCCAGTGACTTCATTAGGATTTGGATTATTCCTTCTGGAGTCTAATTCTGCAATTTGCACTCACCTTTTGTGTCATTGACTAAATAAGTAGTTCTGAGTACAAACTGTGAGTACTATAGAAGAAAGCCAAAATGACATAATCAAAATCTTATTAAATGTTTCATTGTAAACAACATAGTAATATTTTATCCTAGTGGCTTTTTATTTCACTTTATTTATTATCTTTTGTAGTAAAGGAGAAACGAAAACACAAATTGTTAGACGCAACACAACAATTGTTATAAATTGTTGTGATGGGTATTTTTGCTTAATCTCTGTAGAAATGGGTCTGTTGTTCTAGATTGCGCTTGATATTTCCTACTGTATTATTCAGTTTTATAGCAGCAGCATAGTAATACATGAAAAACACCATAATGCAACTTAAAGATACAGCATTTTTGAGGATACCTGCATATATGTGTGTGTGTACATATACATGTATACACAGAGATATATGCATATACCTACATAGAGAGTATATACATACATACATAGAGAGTATATACATACACTTTGTATTTTTTAAAACATTCTCTGATTTTTTTAAGTGGTTGGGAAAATATTTTATTGCATACAAAGAAAATACAGCAAGATATTATCACATAATTTATTTTGAGAATATTTCAATGATCTCATCAAAGGATTCTGAACCTCCAATCTATTTTTTGTCAAATATTATTTAAAGCACAAAACAGAGAATAATTTGGGCTAATTCTCTCTCTGGAATTTGAAGGCTGCAGTACTAGTAACTGGCCAGCAACAGGGTTTTCAAAAAGTAGTTACTCCGTCTTAAGATTCGCTCTATAGATCTGTCACTAATAATCATGTATCTAGATATACAATGTACATAGATGATGGCACTAGCTACAGGCACCAACAGGATATTTAATTTCTACATGATTTTATGTATGGTATGTCCTCAAAACATATTACCTAAAATAGTTAGCATCTGTTAAACAGTGCTTTCAGGTGCTGGGTTTATCTGTTTTATAATTGTATATATAACCACAACCTCTTTAAGAGACAAATAATCACTCATGAAACAATGCAGCTGTACTTTGCATAATTCTCTTGTACACATGATTACATTAGCTATAGTTCTAACAATATAGTTAAGTATTCTGTAATTGATAACATACTCATAATCTGTTATTACAAAGCCCAGTTATTTGTGTAAAGAAAAGTATGATCTCATTGTATTTGCAAGCTGCACTAATATTGGCCTTTATGCTGCCGTACAGCAACACTGACTCTTAGAGACATCATTTAACTTTGCTGCTCTTCCTTGAAAACCACTGGAGGGCTGCTGTTTAATTTAACAACAACAACAACATGACCAAAATCGTGTCTGTTTTTGTTACTGAATAAGCAGCTTCACAAAAATAGCTTCTGCGATCACAACAGTGAGCTCCTGACTAGTAAATACAGCACCAAATAACGTCACAGGAATAATTACTAAAGGTAAGCTTTCCTTGCCTGAAGTGTCTCTGAATCTGCACAAGTATTTCACAGATAAAGACACTTCATTTAGACAGACCTTAAATCATTAAAAAAAAAAAAGGAAAAAAAAATCTCAGGTCATTTATACGTTGAAAAGGTCTCCTCATAGTACTCTTCCTGGTAAGAGAAAGCCAATTTTTAATTTTTGTGAAATAACATAAAGTAAAAATAATGATGTGTGATAATGACACTAAGCACTGCAAAAATAAAATAAAGCGTACATTCATTGAGATCCCAGGGGGCGGAGTCCTTGTGAAATAGGTTTTATTTTTGCAATTCAAATGCATCATAAGCACTTTTTACTCTTCTTGCCACCTAACCAGGAGGCAGTCAGTATATGGAAATAACTATACTGAAATCCAACTTTTGGTAAATATGAGATGAAAATAGTATTTTAGCCTGTTAAGGCCTTTGCATTTTTTACATGCTAGAATTGTAAAACTACATATTATTATACACTTTAAATGTTTGTGCATTTTATTTTCTTTAACAGAATACACTTGGAAAAAGCTGCATGCATCCTGTTGTCTTTGCACAAAATTTGTCAGGCCAAAATAGAAAATATAAACAATTCTGCAAAATTCCTGTTTAAAAAGCAGATATTTCTCTGCACAAAACACCTTGTACATTCTCCTGCATCATTGTCTCCTATCAGAAAGCTACCTTCATAAACATGCATCTAAGGTTTTAAAGATACAGATTTATTATGGCTCTTTCTTGTGCAGATTCCACACTCACTTCGCAGCACAGTAAACAGATTATTCAATTACAGTTCTCTTGTTTTCTTTAGAATATTAACATTTAAAATATACTCTACCAGTATCCTATGGTTGACAGATAGCTAAATGTAGCATAAACAAAGACAAGCTTCATGTTAGGTCTACATACAACACACCTTTCTACAGATGAATGACTACTTATAACAATGAAAATAATTGTGGTACTGCGCCTGTCAAACTTTGTGGCCACTTTCTGGTAAATATGTACACGTGTGTGCACAAAACACTTGAGAATTGTATCTGATGTTCCACTTTTTTTTTCAAGTGTACTCAGCTATGAAAACATATAAAACACCCTGACATTTAAATAGAAATATTCTATGTACACCCATGCCTATCTATGCCTATATATAAGTATGTGCCTATGTAGATTTATGAATACAAACATTCAAATATTCTTAAGCCTCCAAATGGTCAATCAATATAAATTGAACAAAAGCATTTTTGTGTGTTTTGTGTGCATTTTTTCCCTGGTTCATTTTTTCAGTGGTACGCACTCAAACACCTAAGCTGACACAGGTTTAAGCCTGTCTTTATATTAAACGTGCCTAATGCAGGGCCAAATCCCAAGTCCTTACTGCAGACACACTTCTACAAGCTACTTTATACAGATTTTCATCTTTTAATGCCCCTGCTCAGGCTAGCCTCCCACTGCAGACACTGGAGTTCACAGGCTTAAAGACTGGGGCCTTAGTTTTCCAAACCCTCCAATCACAAAATTCCCATTGGCTTCAAAAGAAATTCGACATGCACAAGGTTTGCAGGTTTGGACCCTGATTAGGGGCATCTTGTTTTAAATCCGCCAGGGTAAAGCAGAATTAGAGGACCAGCTTGTGATCCCCATGCTCGCAGTGAGCAGCGCTTTACCCCACAAGAAGCGGTGCTGAAATCAATGGAGCTACTCAGGGAGGAAAGCGCTATGGGGGGGAGAAGAGCTCTTAGTCGGAGCTTGGAGTAATTCAGGACCATCAAATGTCAGCGCTTGTCCTGAGGAGCAGATTGACTTTAATAACAACGCATAAAGTTCCACATGATTATTTTCCAGAAGACCACAATTGTCCCAGTAAAGTACATAAGTAAATACTTCAGATGGAAGAGGTAAAATATTATTAATATCAACATTTGTAAAGCATATGTTTATGGACTCTGACAGTTGTCATTGACAGAACCCATATAAATGGGATTTTTGACAAAATAATTTGCTGGGTTACAGTTATGTGGTCATGGCAAGATCTATGAAAAATATATATAAAAACAACGCCTCCTCAACGTAGCTCTCTCCTCCTTAAATAATTCTGTGGAGCTGCCCCTCCATTGCAGGTTTTATAGGGACAAATGAATGCAAGTGTTAACAAGGCCTAATCTTCCCTTTTGTATTTGTTTCTTCATTAAGCCCTAACTAGGCGCTTGCCTCGGCATTGAGGATTTGATGAGAAGATGGTATGACAGGCTTGGCTTCTCCCAATGCAGCTGGCACTGCTGATGCCAAAAGCCGGAGCCTGTTGTAGTGGGATCAGGAGAGATTCGTTCGGAGCGCGGTTTGCCTGTCACTTTCCCATCCGCCTCGGCGGGCTCGGCTCCATCGTTGAAGCCCCTTAATGAGAAGTGCGGGACAATACCAGTATTGTTGTTTCCAGGCAGAATCTTGTGGCAAGAACAATCGCTGTTTACCCAAGCATTTGTGCTAGCCCAACTCTGGCGATAATTACTTCTAGAGCCTCTGATTAACTCTGCTCTCCGCCTGGGCACAAAACAGCTATTGAGCTAGGCACAGGCCAACCTTTCTATCTCTCATAGTCTTTTAACAGTTTCCCGAGTATTGCTCAGGCCTCCCTGCATTTGGCACAGAAACAACAATGCACCTTAATTCGTGCTCGCCTCATCTCTAGCCTGGGAACAAATGGGAAATTTGTGCCCTGTTCTGACGTTGGAGATGCAACACACACATACACACACACACACATACACACACAAAAAAGGCTATTTTGAAAAATACGCCTCTGATTTCACATCCCCGCTTTTCTTTGCGGTTGCTGGTACTAAAAAGAACCTTCTAATTAGCACTGGCATTTCTCAGCAATTTATCCTTGTTAAATTTTTACGGCCAAATATATTGCACAAAATCCTAATGAATTGTAAGCAGCGCGAGAACACTGCTAGGGACTTGGGTCTGTTTTTGTAAACCAAGCAAAATGGAACTGTTGCTGAGTCTATTGCGAGGATGCTGGTAATAATTTTAGTCTGTCAAATCACTCGGTCTTTCCTCGCCCGCCTCCCTTCATATGCCCCCATGCAGCCTGCTGCTACCGCTATGCAAAACACCATCATGAATATGCGTAATTATGGAGATTCATGGTAATTTTTCAGGGTTATCCGATGTGACGTTTATAGGACAGCAGCATACATCAATTTAAACGAGAGTGACAAATATCTTATCCTTTTTATTTCTATAGTATTTTTAATATTTCCTTGGTCTCTCCTGGGAGCAGTGTGAACTGGTAGGAATTTGAATAAAATATTTTAAAAATCAAATACTTTACTAGCATATGCCTTTTTAAAGATTCAGGCTTTTTATATACATGTGGTATGTGTGCATGCATGTAAGAGAGCTTGTCTTACCTTAAGACCAATTATTTACATGAAATGAATAAAAGGCTTTCGGTAGATATTTTACATGTTATTATTACAGTACCTAGAGATAAGAACGGAGAGTAAAATGCCTCTTACACTGGACTGGTTTCAGAAAATGAGTTTGGTCTGCCTAATTACTCCAATAATCTGATCACCCACCTGAGAGAATGATTTAGCAAGCTTCTCTTCTCGTTTTTATTTTAAGTGCAGACTTTTGAAACAATGACAGTAGATTATCTGCTGGTAACTGTGGCATATTGAAATTATGTTCAAGATCAGTTGCACCTCCTAGAGGTTTGGATATGATTTTTATTAAGGAAATTAATTGGGACCTAGCCTAAAAGTTTCCTATTTGTAACGATTACCATGATCTTTGTTCTGCATATTTTAAGGAGCTCACGCATCAATTAGATCCTCATATTCATGATGGGATTTCATTACAAATCCGGAAAGTTACTTGCAGATGAAGGAATAATGCACCGTAAGGCCTCAAAATATCAATGGATATTCACCATACATAAGCATACAACAAAAGCCTGAGAAATCTAGCTTTTCACAAAAAAAAAAAAAAAAGCCTGTTACACTGCAAATACAATATACTGGATACTGCTATGAAGCTAATTATTTTGAAAAAATATATGTTATTTAGGGTGGCACATGCCTATAAATATTCACAAAAGAAAACACGCAATTTCAGTGCTGTATAAATCCTTCAGTCTTAACAGAAATTGTTCTATGGCTATATATCTGAACAGATAAAATGTTGCAGGCCAAATTAAAGCAAAAAAATGCTCTAATTTTAATTGTTTATGTTCTTAGTAGAACTTATTTGCTGTTCATAAAATTTAAGAGTATGCTTCATTATGTCATAAATGCATAAATAGCATTTGCCCTTGCCATAACAAAACAAATATATTTATTTTTTGATTCATCATTCGTTTGCTGATATATCCTATGGAATTTTTCTAACAGATATAAACTTAATCTCGTCCTTCAGCTGTAACATTGTAGTGGAAGACAAGCTCACTAAAAGTCCTATCTTTCATTATTGCATGAGAGCTCTGATTTTATCGTGGAAAATTATCCAGAAGCTATTGAAACAATGGAATATATGGGAAGCCTTCATTTTATATAACATGGGAGTATTAAATCTAGCATTTTGCATTTATTTGTTTCAAGTGACTGTATGCATGTACAGTATAAAGTTCACGGTGACACACTACAAAAATAACACGCATCTGTGCTATTGCTCATGAAGGAGAAATATTGTACCTAAATGCATGGGTGTACATGTGGGTGGATGCTTGTGCATCTAATCTGAACAAAACAATATGGCTCCCAAGTATTATATTTTTAAATGACAAAATTTATAATCTGACGGAACATCCATGAAGATCAAATGGATGTCCTCATTTGTTTTTGCTTTTTTTCTCAGAAAACATGGATATTTGAATACATAAAGGCAAGAAGTTTCTCTGTTTACTTTGAATAGGCATGCAGGATTCGGCAGTCTTAGAAGGGGCCGCTAAGATTTATCCTGTTCTGCTCTGTGTTTGTAAGGGGCCCAAACCTGAACACGATCTCTAGTCATGGTTGCACACCAGTGAACTGAAAGCTGGCCCCTTGAAGATGCTCAGCGCCTTGCAGATATGAGACCAAAACAAACATGTAGTCCTTTGGCTCATGTAAATTGCCACCAGCCTCGCTGACCAAAAAAGCCTAGGAAATTTCACATCGGCCA
Organism: Nothura maculosa; assembly: GCA_032353885.1. Lineage (NCBI taxonomy): Eukaryota > Metazoa > Chordata > Aves > Tinamiformes > Tinamidae > Nothura > Nothura maculosa. The sequence continues at coordinate 1,344,541 of JAUBOD010000918.1, forward strand.
GCAATTTGTCCTAATGCGTTTTCACCATATTTGGGAATGATACGTATTCTAATTCTTGTGGAAACAGCCATTAAACTGGGCTTATGTTCATCTCCGTTTTCTGCTTTCAAACTAAGCCAAGTTTTAAGAGTGGCCCAACAAAGGCTAGAGATTTGGAAGTAAGGTTTAATTGGATATGCTTATTAAGGCCCTGATCCTGCAAGACACTAAGCAGCTCACAGAAGGTACCGACATCCCGAGTCAAAGTCATCAGAAAAGAAATCTGGAGAGCAGCATCTTGAAAAATTATAACATGTTCCTTTAAATTAGTGACACATCAAAGCACTGTACTAGCTCTCCCGCTACAAGTCAAGGCTCAGTTTATTTAAAATTTTGGTAAAATATTAGGTTCTGAGCTTGTAGCACTGTCAGCTGTTAAGCCTGGAACACTAAGCATCACTGAAATATTTTATGAACCTATTAGGTGACGAAAATGACCTAGTGCTCCATTATAAATTCACTACATGCATGCTCACATGTAACAATTGCGCATATTTTCCTCACTGCTTGAAAAATACTAATTGCTGCATACAGGAGGCAGAAAAATGCATCTGTCTACAGAGAGATAGACAGGCATAAAATCCTTCTTCTCTATGTATTTATAGTTTTTTTCTTCAAAGAATTGTTTTGATTTGTTTTAAAAACCACTCTCCTTAATTTTATTTATGGAAAGTAAACTTCTGGAATTAAACGGACACATTTGCAAATGCCACACGCTGGCTGCGACAGATATTTTTCTTTTGAATTGCTAAGGAGCGAAATACAATAATTTGGTGGCAAACATCTGTCTAGTAATCACGTCCGATAAATTCGCAAGAAATACAGGAAAGATATTTATTTACAGTTACCGCTAAGCCGGCCTTTATTTATCTTAGGAGATTTTTCATCTACGAGTGGAAAACAAACTTTCCTTCAAGAGGGCTGTGAACCGAATAATAAATGTCAGGCCTAAATCCCGCATGAAAATCAGGCGGGTTTAATCCTGGCGAGCCTGCCGCATGCAAATGCCCGCGCGGCGCGGCCTGCGCGGCCTGCTGCGGCGCGGCGGCCACGTTGGCGGCGCGGGGGCTACGCGGCGGCCTGCGCGGCCTCCCAGCGCGCCCACCGGCCTCGGCTGCCGCCCAGCGCCACCATCACCACGCACCGCAGTGGGGCTGCCATAGCGCCCTGTAAATTAACCTGACGTTTGATGGCAGGGGGGGACCTGAGAGCTTACAAAAGGCACCAAAAACAAAAGGCGTTTGGGCCCCGCACTGTGTGTATTGGGGGTTTGGGAGCTCTGGATGGGGGTTCTGCCACTGTGAGCCATGCACAGAGCCACCGTGGTCGTCTTTGTTAAGCCAGTTCCGTCACTCTTTGTGAGAGCCTCGGCATCCATCAAATAAACAAACAAAAAGGGCCCTGTGCTTCCCCCGTGCAGCCACGAAGCCAAATGCTAGCCCGAAAGCACCTCGGTGGCTACGGGCTTGCCTTTATTTCCCCTCTTTAAAATTGCAATATTGTTAAATGCACTATTATTAAAAGATAAGTTGGGCCTATTAATATTAATTCTCCAATAATAAGGTGCGCTACATAACTAAAACATAAATAATGTAATGCTGGCATTGCATGATTGGCATGTACCATGCTAAACATACGAGATACGCAAGCACAGTTGTAGCTTGAAAATATTGTTAAAGTAAACATTTCAATTTTTTCCCTTAAAGCTACTATTACTACTCTTTTTTTTAGGGGGGGTAAAAAACTACTTGAATCAAAGATGGACTATTGATGAAATATTAACTGATCCTTTGACTCTCCTTGCAATACAGCTAGCAATAGGCTACAGAGAGGCATAGCATATTTAAGCTATTAGACATGCAGGAATGCTATTATGCTTTATTGTGTCTGCCTGTCCCCACCTCCCTTGCTCTCCCCCCACCTCTGCCTTCCTCCTCCTCCTCCTTGCTTTCACACACACACACACACACACACACATGCACACGGATGCACACTCACTCTCTCCCCCTCTCTGCAGAGCTGGCAACACTGCATCTCACAAATGTCTGGTCTTATGGTTTACAGGCATAGAAGTGTACTGGTAAAATGCATAACCTAAGCATCTCTGCTTGATATTCATGGATTTATTTACAAGTCCCTGTGTTATACTTTTTTCTTTTTCTTTTTTTCCCCCCGCTCTGTTTCTATGGTTTATATTACTGGCATGCCTATGTTCTTGGGGGAATTTCAAATAAGAATTGAGATATAACTGGCAAATATTCTGTAATGCAGTCTGCATTTCCATAATTTAGCTTTTTTTTTTTAAAGAGACAATTTTAAAGGGTTTACAGACTTATGGATATATGAAGAGTATTTTGATTGGCTTTTTTAGTACTTCAACTACTTAAGGTTCAGTTTGTGTAAAATGGCTGTAATAAAATGAATTTATGTACACAGATATGCTTGTGTATATGTAAATGTATTTTGAATGAAAAAGTTCGTAAATCCTTGTCAATTGTGTTGATTAAGCCTCACACTCTGACATTGGCAATGTTAAAATTTTACACAAAAGAGTTAAAGTGATAAAGAGTTATTCATTTCGGTTTTTCTTCTGGTAGCAACTAAAGAAAGGATTTAACTAGCTGAGAGGAAGTCATTCATACTTAGCTAATTTTCACTTCTTTAAGAAAACCTCTCAGTAGCACATTTTACAACTGCCAAATGGACATTTCCATTCTATAAACAGAAGGCATGGGCTATTCCTTCAGAGATTTATTCTCTAAATATTTACAGTCACAGCATCAATTCTGCAGATTCTTGCACACAAGTAACTATATACTTACCTGAGCAAATCTCTTAGTATCAATGGGTTATTCATATGAGTAGCTTCTTGTAAGTGAATTTGCAGAATGAGGCTCTCACATTAAAAAGAACGAAATGTGTATTATTTATTGTTGTGGGTTTTCTGTTTTTCTTTTCTTTTTTCCTTCAGAGGTTCAGTTGTGGCAATTATTCCTTTCTCAGGATTAATTAGTCTTGCTAGTCTACATCAATAAAAAATAATATACACTTATCATGTATAGTACTACATTTTTCCCCTTTCTCCTATTTGAAGTAACAAGATACTCCTCCTAAATTCACTATCAGTAAAATACTACAGGTCTTAACATGGGCACAATGTCTCATTATTAAATGAGAATAATAGCTTTCAAAAGATAGTTAATTTACGGACACAAGCAAAACAATCCACGTAAACATTATTCTGCCTGAGATTTTAGTGTTTTTTCTTTTTTTTTTTTTTTTTGTAAGCAAGCACAGTGTTTTTGCAAGACACCGCCTCAGTAGTAAAGCAATTTACAGTGGCGGATATTTTTAGACTACATTCATTTAGGGAGGGAAAAAAAAAAAAGGCCGTGCAGTAAGATATACATGTATTTGTAATTCATATTGTTGCTGTGCTTCTATTGTACTCTAAGCTTCCATCATGGCTGAGAGATGGGGAGCTGGCATCCAGACAGTGCAGCAGGGCAAAAAAAAAAAAAAAAAAAAAAAAAAGGAAAAGAAAGAAAGAAAAAAAACGCTCATTGAAAACACAAATAGCAGGGTTTCTCCCTCTCTTCCATTATCCTCGCTAATTATTACCATGCCTTTTTTATTTAAAAATAAAGGTAATAGTTGCAGGCTAGAAAGGTATATCTGGATAGTCTGTTAAATAATGTTATTAATCCTTTTGGCCCCAAACAGAAATCTTTTCAGCCTGGTCTTTCAAGAGCTTTAGTCTACCCATTCAAAAAGATGACAGAAAAAATGAACTTGAATGTGCAAGCATTAAACATTTAAATTCTCTACTCCTTGGTCATTATACTGATGGCCATATTTTACACGCTCCCCTCCCCCCGTATGCTTTTGCTGATTTTGCCTCATTTGCATGGCCTCATTATGCATATAGCCTTTGTTCTACTGATATAGAATGCGGCACAGTGACAAAGCAAAACCTAAGGACAGAGATAATTTTTTTTCTCGTCTTCAAAATCGTTCCAGCCATTCGACACTTGTGGTGAATTTATCAAGATAATTCAACCTTAAAGCAGATGCAGGATCTGGCTTATGAAATAATAACAGGTTTACAGTTATTTAAGAAATAGAAAAGCCAGTATCTAAACCACCTTCAAAAACCTTCAGTTCTAATTCTAAAATGATTCTTTTCCCTGATACTTGTTTAAGGCAATGGTAGCTAACAGGTAAGATATACTATTATTTCTACATGAGATATTTGTCATTTACTCATCTCTATGGATCTTAAGTGATATTATAAATTATATTTTTGAATAGCACACATAAGGTCCAATACGAACAGCTAACCTTCAATTTCAAGGGTTCCTGCTTTCCTTGGATCTTAAAACAAAGAGATTGTATCCTGCAAGTGTATTATTAATTGCATGTTTTTCTTACTGTACTGAACATATTTTGATGTTATGGAAATTTGGGTCTGACTCATCCAGCTTTAACCGCTGATTTTAGTGAATCTACTAACCAGAGGGAAGGCTTCAGAATCAGATCCTTGGTTTGTTCCACCCAACCCTCAGTGACAGAGTTTAACATAGCCCCTCAAAAGGAAATGATAAACTGCTAGTGACTGCACTAGGAATACAACTTGGCCCAAGTCACAGAAGCATAATCTTACATGATAAACAGCATTTTCTTTGATTTTAGCAGAATTTGAGGATGTAAAAGGAAGGAAGAATCTGGCTCTTTAAGCTTTAGGCTTTGCATGTGAGGACCTTCACCTCTGTTGAATTCCCGCATAGAAGATTTACCATTTATTTAATCTCTAACATCCTGTAGAAAAATGGAATTAATAAATATGTCATTAAACTTCTCTTTAAAGAAGGACGATCTTTAGCATGGCCATGTACAACGCCATGATCATCACCTCCTTTCTGGAAACCAGAAGACAAACATGCATTTTCCTTCTGAAAAGAGGTTATCTGTCGTGCTACAGTCCTGCCCTCATCTCCGTGTAGGACATCCAGGAAATGCCCTGGCAAAAGAACATTTCACTGACCTGATGAGGCACAGATAAAATAGATCCATAATTTAAAAGAGGAAACATCGCCCTCGCTAGGATTGTCCTTAAGAATCTGTCTGTGCCTTCTTGGGAGTTAACACAATTACTTGGTTAAAATACTGCATACTTCCTTTAAATTGCTTTTAAATGCTACATAATGTTCCGTTTCAAATATTTCTTGCATTAATTAAGTAATCTTTCATACATGACGTACAGCAGTTATTTTTATTTGTTAGCACTTATTTTATATGGAACACAGTCCATAAATACTGGAACATACAATCCAGGAATATGTATTTTGGGGTTGAGGATTTCAAAACAAGATTGAAACTACTGATTCTTCATTACATCCGCACCAGTCCGCCATGCACAGTCCATCTGGGACTAGAATTTTGTTCTTCATGGTTACAGCTTCATATAGGTTATAAATGACGTTTAGAAAATGTAACCCTAGAGTCTTGTCTTGGCATGCATATTATTATGCTAGTTTCCTAACAGTAATTCTTCTTTGCTGCATGTGTGATTGTCAGAACAGCAATGAACAGACAGCTCCCCACTGAACAGGGAGCTGATAGGGAGCCCATCTCTTCCCAACAGAGGAATTCCTGTAAGGAAGTCCTTACTAAGCCCAGGTGGGAGCTGAGAGGTGACCTTCAGAATCACCTGTTTCTCTCTGTTGTCTCTCTAGGAAGTCTGCACATCCTACCTCATCCTACAATAAAACACTGCTTGCATGTAACGAAGTTTTAGTCTGAGGTGCCTAAGAAGCCCTTCTAGATCTCACCCTAGAAGCTTTTCCTGTGCAAGGAAACAAGATCAAGCTGAAGTATTATAGTCACAATTTGTGCTTTAATCAAATTGAAAATAAAACAAAAGAAACTCTGGAAAAGTCAGCAGATCAGTGAATATGCAAATAACTAAAGCAGAACCTTAGCCTCTAATAACTTGAATATAATGGTACTTTTCCTTCTGCTTCTTGGGATATATGGACTATATCTTCAGTTGACTTATTCTGGAAAAGCTGTCTCTCTCCAACTCAGTACACCCACAAGGCTAAAGGTGCCTTGGCATGACTCTCAGCCTCTGGAGAGCTGGGGTTTTCAGTAACATGAGCTTTTCACCAGTATACATCCTACTTCAAATTGCTGAACAAGTCACGCTTCAGAATTTCAAAGGTCAACTCATTCCATAGTGAAGCATTTAACTTTTACAGAACCTTTTGGATGTTGTAGTGTTTCACGCAAATGCACTAGCCAGGATTGCACGTTTGCAAATTCAGGAGAACCAAGCTCTTGGGAATGATAGAGAAAGTGTACTTTTTCTCAGCAGATTATTATGAAAATGACAGAAATCAGTCAGCTGAGGAAGAATTTTAAAGGAAATGTGGCTGTGAGTCATCACATTCTTCCAAGCTGATGATTTTGAAAATAAACCAGAGATGAGAAAAACAGGCCTAAAGGTAACCCATCTGCACACCCTACCTTCCTACACCCATTAACACCATACACGTATGAGACAGGGAAAGCAATTGCCCCTCGCAGTAGGTAAGCAGTTACAAAGAGCATCCTGCAAAAGCACCAGCTCTTAAAAAGAGCCAGTATCCTCTGTACCAGCACAGCTCTCAGGGCTCCACTAGCTCAGGAATTACTAGGCCTATGCACAAGGCTTAAGAAATTGTGTTCTGCTACTGCTCAGAAATAGTGAGTGTGTGCTCAGAAATAGTGAGTTAAAGCTGTAACAGGTAAAGGGCGGCATTGAAAGCTGGCAACTTTTCTCATAGGAAGTTGTAGTGACCAAGCTGGAGAAGTTAGCATAGGTTATATGGCCCATACTGCAAGGATGTAGAATACAGACAAGTACTTAAAAAAAATTAAATATATGTAAATATCTCTTCAAAATGTTTCAACTTCTATTATATTTATAGCCATGTAATTAATAATTTTAATGGTAGTGATTAGTTATCTGTAGCCTTATTTGGATACATGTGCGTATGGTATGTTGCTTGTCCCTCACTGAACTGCTGAAAAGTAGTTTTAATGGCAATGCTTATGAGTATGAACAGAAAGCTTTCTGTGGGTTTTGGGGAATATTTGTTTAAAGTTTACTGTTTTTTTCTGTTTTCTTGCAATATTCATACATAGATGAATAAAGCAAATTACATAGAATCACAATCATTCCTATAAAGAGAAGCAAGATATCAGAAGACCAGCTTCTAAGGCAAAAAGGAGGTGTGCAGCTTTAGGCACTTGCAAGTTCTCTCTGAAGCTGACCACTGTGTGTGAGCAGGGAGATAGATGTGATGGCATTCTGTTTGGCTTTCACATTGGGTCAATTCTTTCCTTGCACCGATTGACTTACTCTGGAATCGGCACTTCCAGTACTGAGAGACTCTGCCTTGCAGTTACTGTCATCCTCCCTCGTGGTGCTGCTGATAGTGGGTGGAAGCGATACTGAAGTTCTGGCTGTCAAAATCTAACCCTTATTTATACATGTGCAAATACTCATCCAGATGCATACATTTTTATGTGCTATTGTTAGAGCCATATAAACGGAATTTCACCGTTTCTGAAATTTGAAAAACTTAAATTCATATTCACACAATGTATTAGAAAATATTGTATAAATGCAAATGATACTGTATTTATCTAAGTAGATACTGATTTTTTTCTAAATGCAGAACCAAGTACTTTTATTAAAAAAAAAAAAGAAAAAAAAGCTGTCATTTGTCGCTAGTGATACATAAATAGTAGCCTGGTAGTAGCCTGGATTCAGTTACACTGTCATCTTTCAGAAGTTCAAGTTGAAGGTGGCTGAGCTACCAACATGAAATATGGTGTCAAGATGCACTGCATACTGACAGGATCTGGAATGGGTCAGTAACTTTCCTAGAACATTAGTTTTACATAATACCTTGAACAGGATACCTAAGCAAAATATGTTTATTAAAAAGCTAAAAAAAATTTAAGTACTCAAAATAACATTTCAGAAATCCAGTTTTGCTTTCTTAAAGCAGACTTCTCAAAGGCTATCCTTGCTTTCTTATTTTTTCTGTCTTCTCCTGTATTTCTAGCACTACTATAGCACTAATTAAAAAAAAAGTTTATTTATGACAACAGAGCTAGGATTCAGGAGACAAAAACCTCAATTCCAATTTCTTTATTTCTTTTTGATTGTGCTCAGGTGACTTCTGCTTAGTGTATAGACTTTATTTCTCAGTGGAGCTGGGTAGTCCTTTCCAGAGCAGCAAACAACTAACGCTTTGCAAATAAAATAACCCAGGGTTACACAAGTTCACTTGCTGTAGAGCTACAAATAGAATCTAGACCTCAGTCACAATGGATTTCATGCTGGTTGTACCAAATCATGTTCCTCCTTGGGGCGTTTGTTACTGCTGCTAGAGCACACATTACTCCCAGCACTAGCAATAGAGCCTGGCGCTACCCTGTATTTCACTGCTGTCTCTGCTACGTTGCTCAGAAGCCAAGTCCGTGTTGTATCTCTTCCCGAGAGCTGCCCGCACACATTAAATATCTGACCTCAGTTACCGGCCACTCCGCTCACTCAAATGAGAGAGACCTGGGGTAAGGCTTTGAAGATCTTACCTTTGAGTGCTGCTGACTGAACATGCAAGAAAAGCAGTATGTAATCAAAGAGTAGCATAACGGTTACAAAGGAAACTTTAATTCTTGTATTTTTAAGCTTTTAAAAGCTTGACCATTCAGAATTCTCTTTGAATATTATTTTTCCATATGGACTTACTACAAAACTTTCAAATCCATATTTTTCTAAGGTCTTCAGGTAAAGAGACAGGATTTTCATTCTTGCTATGCCAGCCATGTAAATTTCAGTGTAGATTGCATCATTTCTGTAAAATGGTGACTAAAAATGTCCCCATTCCAGCAATATATAGTCCTTAGAAGAATTACTACAATAATTCTTTAACTGATAAACTGAAAAGTCTTTTAGATGTGAAATTACATGTGTGATTTTAGGTACTTCTGATATTTATTTTTACCATTTGCTTTCACCTTGATTACTAAAAATAAAAAGTATCCTTTTTCAGGATAGCAGAGGTCATTTCATTATTGAGCCATTTTGTTTCATAAAGAGGGTTACAAGCAACAAGCAGTAGGTTGTATCTGTCAACTTACATAGTGGTAAATTTTGCTTACGTAACCTCCAAAGTGGCAGAACTCTGCAGAGGACTCTCAACTTTATGAGAAGGTAGCCTTATCTAAGATGACTTCAGCTGCTCTCCTTCCATGGGCCTATACAAGAAATTCACCACAAGACTGACATATTTTGCAAACTCAAATGAGAAATCAGATTGATTGAGCTGCATAGATTAAAACTGTCCTGGATTCAGCCAGCCTAAATTCCATGCAAGTCCTTGCATCTGTCCCTGCTTCTAGACACTATTGCTGTGGAGAAAGCCAGAGTCTACCCCACAAGGAATACAAAGAATGGGCTGTTCTTGGGTGATGGCAAGACAGCAACTCTTCATTACTGTCCAGAAAGTCCCACTTGGCAAAGAAATGTTCATTAAGCTCAAGAGAAAAAGAGTTAAAAGGAGAAAGAGCAGAAAGTCTCTATGCGAATGTTATTACACTTCTTCAGAAGATGGACTACCACAACACGTCCAGACATCTTATTGAGCCACATCAGCCCAGCTAAACTAAGCACCAAATTTGTCCTATCCATGCTATCTTGCAGAGGTAAGGCAAAAAAAGAAAAAGATACTGTTGATTGTCTTGTTGATTCTTACTGTATTGCCAAGAGTTAAGATAGGGCTTCACTGGTATTTAGATAAAACTCCACCACACCTCTCCAGAAGAGCAGTGGTACAGTTCTGTAAATTAATTTCCATTCCTGAATACGCTCAGTGAAGGCATTTAGCTCCTTGGAGAGGAGCTAAATTTTTGTAGGATACTTCCTTTTATCATGTTCTAGGTATGTTGGTTACCATTGGTTTTAGCAGGTACCAGAGAAGGTCATTTAACAAAACAGTAAGATGAGTAACAGCATCAAAATAAGTTTGAGATCCTATGTTTTCAGAGATTGTGAGCAGTACTATGATTAAAAGTACAGAAGAGATTATTATTTTGTTGCACTTTTAATAAAATATTATTTAAATGAAGTACTCTTAGTAGGAGATTGACAGGGCATTTGCGCCTCAAGTAAGCATCTAATTTGCCTCTAGAATTTATGGGGGATGTATATACATAAATACCATTATGTACATAATTTCTCTTAAACAATAATAACTGTTTATACATATTGGAACATATTTTGGCTTGGCAACAAGCATGCAGTTGTGACAGCTATTGGAAAATGTGGGCATGTACGCTAAGGCAACATTTGTCTTTAAGAGCTGTTAATATACCCATAAATCTCATAAATAAGTTTAGTACATAGGACATTTAACCTTCTATTAACTTGCATATACATGAGTTTTTGACAGCTAAATGAAACATCTGATAAAGTTGTGAAAAACATCTTTGTTCAAGCCTTTTCTCAAAAGGTGTTTGATTTTTGTTGCCTGTATTTTTGGAATTACAGTGTCTTTACTACTACAAATATAGATTTTCATCCCTGTGTTTACAGTGAAATTGAGTCAAACCAGAGAACTGAATGAGATTTCTGAACATGGAAGTTTTGTGTATTGTTTGTAATGTGTTTTAGGATATTTTAACATGCTATTTGATAACAATAAGTTCCTTCATGGAGGTTTTTCAGGTTGTATAAGAGATAGAGATATGCGAGAGTTATCCCTCCCCAAAAAGTCAAAAAAAGCCTAACATATCCATAGTATCATTAAAACCCTACTGATTTTTCTCACCAAAATTATTAGCAGAAGCAGTGAGCATTTTGCACCACAGACATCTTAACAGCCATTCATTATCCTTTACTATTGTCAACACAACCAATTTTTTAAATACTCTATAGGGAGGAACAATTAGTGCAACTTATTACATAATAATTAATATCTTTTCAAGACCAGACTGTTATCCAAAGTGAAGAGGGCATACATAATTTATGTAACCTCAAGGAAGCAGAGTGAGACCGACATACCTCAGACCTCAGTGTATACACTGCTGCTTTATAGCTTCAATCGTTTAAAGAAAACATTTCAAAAGAACATTTTAAAGCAATCAAATTAGTTCCCATGCATATTGTTGCCAAATCACACTTGCCTTACTTATGTGTATAAGCCCCAGTAGGGTTGATTCTGCTCTCATTTTATAACCAGACTTACCCTAGTATAAAAATCACTGCAACTGAAACCTCTAATCCAATCACTTTTTCTACCATGGAGCTTAGGTCCTTGCAGTATCACACTGTACAAGCTTAACTGTCCACATTCTCATCTCAAATTGTCTGCTTTTCTTTTAATGGGACCTCTGAGGGTTGTAAGGGCTCTACAAATTAACTGGAAGCAACAATATTATTGTATTTGCCATTATTCTGTGGGCCGTTAGGTAAATAACTTTTTAGTTAATCTTCACAGCAACTTCAAGAAGGTGCTTCACTGTGACAGAAGCCTGCAATATTTTTGCTAGCAAAGCTGTCCATCAGCTTTTGTCCTGCACCTTTCAGTTGCCTTGACTAAATATACCTCGGAAGGGAATTTAAGTTTACTATATCTCATAGAGTGATGATGTCCCTGGGTTTACCCACTCTCCTGGCCTTTTTTTCTTTTTCTTTTTCTTTTTTTTTTTTGGCTTCAGGCATATAGAACTTTTGCCAGGCTTGACATTGTCAACACACAGTCAGCTGGACATACATCACTTGGGGTTTCTTGCCTTTCAGCTGTATTACCTTAGATTGGCAGAGGAGACCTCATGCTGGTCTAATTCCAGGAATAATTCCAAACAGACATCTCAGTCATTCTCCTCAAGAAGGTAAGCTACCAGCCGTGCACTGCTCTGAAACACAGAATGATCAAGTGTATTAGACAAAGATGTTTGTTGTAAAGCATCCTCATTTTTCTCATTTAAATATAATTTTAAAGGACAAAATCTTCTCTCCTCCATTCTACGTACAATACACCAACTGCAGACGTGTGCTTATCTACCATGAGAAAATGAATCATTCATTTTATAGATAGCAGGACACAAAAATAATTACACATTAATGTTTCAGATATTTGGCTCTTTAACATTCTTGTCGTAACAAATTCATTTATATTCGAGTAAAAGGACAAATGAAGTAGCAATATCAAGTGGCCTAAGTATATGAACAGCACTGGAAAACCCTTAGTTTTAACCCTAGTTCTGATAATATCTTGTGCTTGACCTCTAATAAACTCTTCTACCTTTGTGTGTATCTCTATTCCTGTGAAATGGGGATAATAAAGATAATTTACTCTTGGACACAGTGACTGATTGTGAGGCTTATTACCTCAGTGTATATATACACACACTATTTTTAAGGCATTATGCAAAAGGTGTTGTTATTAATAGAGATTCATGTAAGCAATCTCTTTTAGAAGAGTATTTACTGGGATCAAAATTAGATTAGAGCTTAAGGAACTTGTAAAATAACTTTGCAGGAGTAAAAGTATCCATTTAGCTTAGATTTTATATATACATACATATATAGTACTTGTTACCATTTTACCAGTAGTAGCTCCAAACTACCTAACATTTAACCTAAAAGACAAGAATAATCTATTATTCCATTTTTCAAGTGCATGGATACAGGAAAACTACATATTTAAGCTACTCTGAAACCATATTGTTAACCTGAGCATTGGGTTTGTATTTGAGTTCAAACTTCCTTACTCATTTGCAGTGCCCAGGTGTTGATTCTGTTCTAAAATTGTTCTACTGTCAGAGAACTCCATACACAGGAAGCCTCCGACCTGCATCTCAGTTCTGCCCTGTTAGGCAACAAGGACTTGCCACTAGCCTCTCAAAACTCCAGATCCTGCTGCTCTGCGTGCAGAAAGGCAGATAGACCAATAGCTAATTCCATATTCACTACACAAAGTATCTAAAGAGTTACAAAAGATTAGTCTTCCATTAACACTAAAGTTTAAATAATTGTAGTCTTGTTGACAGGCCATGCAGAACTGGAGAGAGGGAGGAGAAAAAAAGAAAAAAAAAAAAAAGAAGAAGAAAAGGAGAGAGAGACTTGGGCCAGGTAGGCTCCAAACTCAGAGTAGTGACAACATCCAAAAGTCCTTAGAAAATCTAAAATCTGATTGTGTTCATACCACACACATACAGTGTAATCACATCAAAGTCCTACTTCAAAGCACACCAAGTAAATAAAAGAAAGAAGCAGACTACTGAAAAACACCTGCAAAACAGCTTGTGTTGAAACATCCAAGTTATGTAAGTAGGATGGCAATCTTTTATACAGTGAGCTGTAAAATCTAGCAGTTGTCCTCTACTCTTTAACCTAAGTTTTGGGTCTAAGAATCTTGGATTTTGGTTTTCTCTGACCTTGGTTAAAAATAAGTTAGAAAAAAAAAAAAAAAAACACACGCTCCAATTTCTACAGCGATGGGGAAAAATATATAAATATAGATAAATTTATATATACATATATACATACATAGACACCTTTGAGAACAAAACTAAAAGGATGACACCAGATAGGAAACCTTAGTACAATTAATGCCTATACTTATTTACATACCGAAAATGGGCTTATGAGTGAACAACTGCTTTATACAATTAGAGCAACTGGTACTTTGTCTATCGTCATATTTTTAGCACAAGAAAGCCTGGAATCACATATTCGTGTAGGACAGACTGTTCTTCTCCCCTTTATAGATCAAGGGTTCTCCTGTATTTCTAGATTTCCCCTTTTTGAGGGCAGTTCCTTCTAATTGATGAAGTCACTTAGATTGGCTTCATTCACTTATGCAGAATCACAACACACAAGATCAAAAAGTGACCTTTAATTGTGGCCCAGAGTTCAGCAGACAGAAACAAAATACAAAACAATAACAAACAAGAAACCCCACACAACATAAAAGCACTACAAAGATGCGAACATGGAAGGAAAACCTCAAGACCTCAAGGCTGATAAATTTTCTTTCTAGCATTTGGATTCATTGAGGTTATGTAAAAGAGTACATCTTTTTTTTGGAATTCATTAGATAAAATTATCATAACAGAATACTGCACTTGAATACTGTCCTAACGTAATAATTACATGCTCTGTAGAACTGTATACAAAATACATTTTAGTATGAGCAGTGCTGAATTATTATAGGATTGCAGATAGCACATGTAACCCTTCTAAAGCTGGGAATGTGTCAAGCTGAGAAAAGGATGCAAAGATGTTCACCATTTATACCTCCAAGACAGGACCATTTACACAAGACATTCAATGGAGCACTGTAAAATAAGGGGGTTTTCTTTGCATTTTACATTTCAGAGATATGCAAGTGAAGTATAGGCAGAAACATCCGCTATTTATGTCCTCCAGACTTAGAAATTCTTTGAAATTAAGTATGGAAGCATACAAAATATAAGAGTATACTCCTGCCAAAAATATTCCTCATCAGTGCTTTGGTAATCTTTTTTTAAAACATATTCATTATTGTCTTTCCACTCCACTCCATTAAAAAGGGATCGCAACCAAAACCACTACTGTGCCTTAAAGAGCCGCTCATCTTCCACCATTTAAATCCACCTACATATTTAAGTTTCTCAGCCTTTAACCTCTGCCTTTCAGCTCCAGGTTGCAACAGAAAACATACTTGTTCTGTATGTTTGTAGAGCTGCTGTGATAATGCTGTACTGTATATACCCATGATACCTATAGCTACTTCATAAAGCCATCTCCCCTTTTGAGTACAGCACAGCTAAAGCAAGCGAAGTCAAGCACTTGCGTTAGGCTCTGAGCTGTCAAGCACCAGCACAGGGCACACCAGTGAACCCTGCAGGACCCCACGCATTTCCCTGGAGCCAAAACACTTACAGGATAGAGACCTTTCCCATCGGTTAAAGCATAAGTTATTTCAGCTCTGCTTCTAAGTCTATCCATAAACAAAATCCCGCTTTCTCCACCATTGCAAATGATAAAAGAGCTGCCACTCAAAATTGGAAGCACCCAGCTATTGCTGACATTGATAAAACAAAGGACCATTCAGCAGAAGCTTCCCAACCCAGCTAACCCTTTGGAAAACACAACTCAAAAACTCAAGCTAAATCACACACGTAGTGTCAGCATTTTGCCTTCACCACTGCTATCATTAAACAGTTCCCATCAATACACCAGTTTACAAAGAACATTTTCTTCACTGTGCTCCTTACAAGC
The DNA here is from genome assembly GCA_032353885.1 of Nothura maculosa. Classification (NCBI taxonomy): domain Eukaryota; kingdom Metazoa; phylum Chordata; class Aves; order Tinamiformes; family Tinamidae; genus Nothura; species Nothura maculosa. The sequence goes on from JAUBOD010000918.1 coordinate 1,359,905, forward strand.
TGTCCCCCCATTCCTCTCCCTGAGGATGAGGGCTGCTGTCTGTGGAACAAATGCTTCTACAGGCAAGGCCACAAAGCAGGTTATACCTGTGCTGGGGTAGTCACACACAGAGGCAGCTCTCAGGCCTCCTAAGTGCGATTCGGCAAACAAGACCTCAGTGCAGCAGTGCCTATGTTTAATGCTATGCATGTGAGTCATCTGAGTACCCTGAAGGGGACTCTTGCATGCACAAGCACTCGCAAAATGGGGAATGATATATTTTTAATGGACAGGAAGGAGCAGCCCAGCAGCTGAATCTCTTACAGCTCTTAAGAGTTTTCTTTTTTTTTCTCCTCATTGATTCACATGATATTATTTCTTGTCTTTAGTTTGATTACTTATAGGACATAAGAAAAGTAATAAGTCTGATTAGGGCTGATTCTCTTTACTAAAAAAAAAATGGAAAAAGGAGAAAATGGGGATTATCAGTAGGCATATGTGTTTTGACTGACTTTCCATGTGTTTAAAAACATACAAACACACATATACAAACATATATATGTAAATAAATGCTCGTACATATACACATCCCAAGTATATTACATTTAGCTGGGTTTATGTTAGGTTCCAAATTACTAGAATCTCTCTCTCCTATGAAGGACAGAACTACACCTACAAAAAGACTCATTGCATTAACTGGGAATATACAAGACCTTTTTTTTTTTATTTTTATTTCTTATCACACGTGTATATGATTCTTCCACTATGTACTGAGTGAAGAAAATTAAGTCTAACAATTTTTCCTTAGTGTATGAAAATCAATTTCTCATAAAGTCAGATTCTTAATGTAACTTCAAACTTCTGGAAAATACAGTGCAGTGAAAATCAATACTTTCCCACAGATTGTCAGGCTCTTAAAACTAAATGTTTCTAAAGTTCCTTGACTAAATAAGAAAAAAATAAAACCACAAATTTCATTAAGGTCATCCAAAAAGACTGTTCTAAATAATGGTTTTAGTTGCAAATGCCATATAATAGATTTTAGCAAGACATTTATCAACTAATAATAAATAATAAGCTAGAACTACAACTATTAGAAATGCAAACTTGTAATTCTTAGTACTGATAAGAACAGAATATTTGCTGTACTAATGGGAAGAGGTCTCCCATTTCAATGAAGATGTTAAACAGCCCCGTTAGTCGGTCCAGGCTGCTTAACAAGGGGTGTTCCAGCAGCAGCAGGTTCAGGAGAGCGCTGCATGACTCATCTCTCCCTCCCCAGGGCAAAGGCCCCTTCAGCATCCTCCTGTATGTCAACATCCCGCTGCTCCTGTTGCAGACACTGAGCCTCCTTTGGAGCTGGTTCTTGCTCTGACAGCAGCCTCAGGCCCTCATTGAGCTCCCCGGTTCCAATCCAGGTTTCCACGGCCTTGCAGCAGCCCCGCGCCAAGCGGCTGCTGTTGCCCAGGAGATGCTGCCGAGGAGCGCGGCACTTGCCGCCTCTCCCACCTGCAATGGCCTCGCTCACACTTGCTCCTCACACTTGCCTTTTCCTAACGCAATTCCCACGTAGGAATGGCGACGGACAAGCCAGGCCCTCTGCACAGTGCGTAAAGACCCTCAGGACGGGATGCAAGGCACACGTTTGAGCTCTCTCTTCCCAGGTGATGCACAAGGGGGCTAGGGATGTGACAATTTTTCCACCACCGCACTACCATGGTGTGCTGTGGGCAATAGCTATATGATCAGACGCCTTCCTTGCCTAGAAGTGACACATGAATGCTGCTTTCATTAGCAGCACAACCCCTTCCAGCAATTCCATCAAGTTATCAACACCTCTCATTTTAAGCATTTTTGTTCTTCTTTCCAGATTCTCTGTCAAAATATCCTTCCTTTTCATTCCAGCTTTCCAGAAGGAGTTTTCAAGATGGCCATGCAAATAATCCCTTTGAGAAACCAAACCGCTTTCCACAACATTCTTTGTATACTTGATTCCAAAATGCAAGAAAAGTTATCTAAAAAGTCCTGAAGATAAACTCACAGTCCAAGTGATAGGACTGGTCTAATTTTTCTCTACAATATTTCTTCAATCTTGTTAATATAGCAATAATATGAAGCAGTGATAATCACTGGGAGGAAAAAAGCAAACAGTAAAGGATTAATGCTTGAAAATCCCATTTGTAAAAGTTCTGGGTGCTTCGATTTACTTCAGCAGGAAGAATAAGTGCTTATCATTTCTGAAAATAGTTTGACAGTGGACAAGAAGTTTGAGGTAAGATTTTCAATGCACTCTGGCAGGGAAAACACTGTGCTATCTCTGGCTTCCTACAGAATGCCATCAAATCACAGACTTGAGAAGTAATATATCTTTTCTGTGTGGGATGGTAGATTCAAAAACTTTCATCAGTTGTGTCTTCTCTACAGCAGAACTTTACTAGAAAAATATTGCCAAGTTGCAAATATTGTTAAAATAAAGGACTACATGACAAAAGTTTATAATACACTCAGTGGCTGCTGTAAAAGTATGGAGCTTACCAAAGAATCAGTCTTAAAAAAAAAAAAAAAAAAAGAAGTTGAACTGCTAGGCTAGGAAAGGAACTATTCAGAGATACAATAATGTACACTTATCTGTAGTCAAACAGAGCATTCATATTTCATAAACTAAGTAAAGTTGGGCCATGTCAGTGACTGAGATAAGAGATAGGTGATACCAGAAGTTGTTTTTATGCATCAGTAGCTGGCGTGCTTCTGCATAAGTGAGCATTAAATTAAACATTCAGGTGAGCAGTCAGTTGCACTGTTTTGCCAGAAATATGTCTTGGCTGAGAACAAAAATCAGGTCCTATCACTACGTTGCTTAAAACACCCTTGAATATGAATTACGTAAGAGCAAGAAGTCACTCCTCCATTTGAAATAATGTAGTACTCCAAGTTCCTTACTCATCTAGTATTTATGTGAATTAAAGGCTTAAAAATAATAAACGTTATGAGTACATGTGCATACATTTTCACTCATATCTCTTTTTCAGTCACAGAGTTCATTATCAAACTTGACTATGATATTGCAATTTTTCCCAGGATCTCACAGTTGAAAAAATGATCCTAATTCTATTATTATGCCCAAATATTTTTGAGAGAAGAAACAATCAGAGTTTAATCAGGTTATAAAGACACTGACTTGCCAGGTCTGTGGTGTGATACAACACTGCAGTTTGGAAAAGGAGCAACTCTTAAGTATTTGAATATGAACTAGTATACTAAAGCACCTAAAAGCTAAATAGAGACATTCTTACAGGCAGACAGAGATTATAAGTAAATGAAAAATGTTACCCAGGTGAAGAGATACAGCAAAAGGTGCACCAGAAGAACACAAAAATACCTGTTTGTCAGCTAGCAACAGAATCAGCAATACAGAGTATGTGTGCAAAAAGATTCTCTTGCTCTGTGCCTATGCCTCTGTTTTTTCCAAGAAATAGTAATGCCTTCAAAGAAAGACAAATAGCTCAAGATAAGTGGAGCAATATAAATTCATTTAATCAATTAACAGGTTGTAGGGAGGGATTATGCTTGGCTGTGTAAAATTCCCTAGAAACTGTGACAGGAGAGTTACCTCTATTCCAGATAAAAGGATATATGGATCATCATCCCTAAAACAAAATCTACAGAGGAAAACTTCAGTACATATTTCCTCTAGGCTCAAACTAAAAGAATGAAGATGCTTAGGTTAACACTTTTTCATATTTCAAGTAATCACAGTTTTGTTGGAGACTGATCGGAATGGGTGGATTTGGCAGAAACACTAAAACACAAGACCTTAAAATTAGAGAGTCAAGATAATTAAATATTAAAAATACAAAAATAAGTTTCATTGAACGAAAGAAGTTATGAAAATATATATTTCATTAAGTTTCACATTACAGCCAAAGGACATAGGAGAGTTTCAATAAACAAATAACAGTGAAATAAATTGTATTCCTTTGTTCTAAGAGAAGACTCTTTTGTCAAACTATTAAGTGATGATAATTTAAAGATGTTGCTCACAGGCTGGGGGAGCCATAAGAGTGCACACTACGTGCATAGGCCTCTGTCCAGAAATAATACAATACAAGCCTGAGGCAGATAGTGGAAGAAAATTTAGATATCAGTGAAACAAATAGATGTCTTCTTGTAAAATTGAGAGATATTTATGTCAGGTCAAATCAAAAATAAAAACAAGATAGTTCCCAAAGGAGTTACCGAAGGTAATAAAAGACAGCAACAAGACTAAGGCTAAAACTAGGAGAAGATGCTCTTTCCAGATCTTTTTTTTTCCCCTAGTAAAACCAGAAAGAATGTGGAAAGTAGTTCTTTCCTTTCTGAGAACCTGAATGGAAATGACACTTGACTGAACCTGCACCACTGGTCACTCCTTCAGCCCAGGATTGTAGGAGGTGTCATCAATACGTGCACTGCCTTACTTTCCTCAAATAACCTCTCACAACAGAACAGACTCATCCTGAGATTCACTGTGCACAACAGCCTGAGGACAGGTCCAGCAAAGAGCAACAGATATATATGAACTTATCCATCAAAAAGCTTTGACAGAGCTTATAAAGCACCTGTAACATTTGAGCAAATAACTGCTAATTTGCACATACAGTTCAAAACGGAGCCAAACCTGACTGCAGCTACTTCTGCAGCTCATGTCAAATAGCTTAGACAGCAGTATCCAAGACCCGCTGCATCTCTTACCAATGAGCAGCATTTGTATGTGCAGTGATGTTCCTATTACTTGTTTTCTCAAGATAGCTGAACCTCAAAAACAAGCTCTATTCTAATTAGTTTCTATTAATTAATTTCCTTGAGGCCTAAGCTAAATTTGATGTTGAAGAAAAAAAAAAAACTATTGAAAATTACAGGTTTTTTGCCTCATTAGAATTTCAGGACAATATTAATATTGATAGTGTTAAAAAGAATGTAGAATTTCTTTTTTTTTTTTTTCAGTTAGGCATTACTCTCCCAAAATAAGCATTTTGTTTTCCCAAAGAAGTTTATTTTTATTAAAACCAAGGGACAGCAAAAGTTTGATAAGGGATAGAATGACAGGGGAGACACAAACTTTGTGGCTAAAACTAAATAATACTCTTACTTAGCAAAGGTAAATTTACTTTACATTATTTCAATAGAGGCAGCACGTAAAATAGAAAAACAGTCAAATAGTTAAAAAGATTGCCGTTGTTGCTTTAATTTTCATACAGAAAAAAATGGACTTTAGCCGGGGACTTGAGTAAGGAGGAGGTGGGCGTTCCGCAATGGGGTTCAGTGAGGATGTTCTATGCAAATAGCAGGGAGGAGGCAAAAAGACAGACGAAGAACGCAAACAGCCAGGGCGCCGAGGGTAACATCATTAGCAGAAAAGAGAGGGCAGAGGCAGGTCAAATGTCTAGGTCAAATTAGGTAGGACAATGTTAGGAAGAGGTTTGAATACAAAGGCAAGAAGCCTGGATTTAACAGCCTGAATTTGAGAGACATACGTGACTTTGCAGGACACGCTCAGCACCTTGCAGAATTGCATTTGAACATCAAACATGGAGCATTTGAACACTGAATTTTCATCACTGCACATCAGTAATGACTGCAGAATTAGGTTCCAAGTGTTTGGGAATGTATCTGGAAAGACGATACAGTATGATTGTCAGATCATTATCATTAAATAGAAGTATCTGAATGAATGAATGAAGAAAAGCAAAATGTAAGCGGAACAAAAGGAAAGTGGTCCTAATGGTGAATTCTATTAAACTGTTGAAAAGTTTCCCAGGGGAAATGGTGGACTCCTGTTCTTTACAGCCCAAGACAAAACAACAAAGAATATACTATAAGGAACAATCCTAGAGTGGCAAAGAAAAGCATTAGATAACCCACTAGGTCTACACCATCTTTGATTTCTGTGGAACTGAATAGAGCTAGAGAAATACAGCAACAGTAAGAAAGCACAAATACTCTTTTGGCAAAAATTCTTTGCTTCATTAATGTTGGTGAGATCTGTGAGCATTTGGGCAGTTAAACTTTTGTTACCTTGGCAGGAAGTGGAAGTGTCACATATGCTAACACTGGAGTGTGCACAAATACCTATTCATGCAAATTGAATATTTGCATTTACTCTGTTCCAGAGTAGATTACACATCTGTTTTGAAAATGCATTCTAGTCGGGTGAAGTAAGAAACAATAGTTGATATTATCAGTAACACACCAAGATAACAAGGTAATATCATATGCCATGTAACAATACTCAATCAGAAAATGATATATTCACATGAAAATGCAATCAAATGTCAGAGAGCAATCCACCGGATTCAATTTCTTTGTGCCAAATATTGGGTTACGATGAAAGCCATACTGCAAAATTAAATAAAATTAAATAAAATGCCCTGTCTAATCATTACTGAATGCATTTTGTGTTGTAAATACTTCATGCCTAATTTTGAAATTTATTTTCACACAAGGAGTATTTTTTTATTGATCTCTGTGCTAATATCAATGAAAATACTCAGTCAGCAGAGCAGACTGAAGCAGCAGAGAATAAGTCTTGATGCAAGGCCTAGTAATGGAATATTGTTATATCTAGATCCACAGGTTCAGACCAATAAGCTTCAGGAGTGTAAAACACAAAGCGTGGCATTGCTAAGCCATATTTCAGCACTGTGATTCTGCCGATCTATGAAAGCTGTCTGCATCTTCCAAAAAAATTTACAGTGCTATAAGGAAGAAAGAAGAGGGTACATAGAACTACTTTCTTCCTGATTTTGTATCAGATTTTTTATTATTATTACTATTATTTTGATAACGCTCTTCTCTAGACTCATATAAAGAAAGTTAAGTAAAACATATTAGGTCCTGTGCTTGTCCTCAAGCAGATAAGAGTACAAGAAGGCAAGGGTTATGATCAAGAGACAGGACTAAAAACGGCACACAACCAGTGCAAGGCCCTGATTGCTATTATAGTGGAAAATCTTCACAATGGCACCCTATGAGCCATTCATTCCACTTTGGCCTTTTGTAATAACACTTACCAGTGTGTTTCTGAAAGTATTGCACCAAGAACTTCAGGGATCTTCCCTGTAAGGGGGTGCAACGGCCTTAACTATGTAGCCCTGTTCCTTATAGCACACCTGACAATTGTAGCTAATAATCACTATTTAATGGGATGTGTTCAGCTCTCCTCTACAGCTATTGAATTTCATTTTCCACCCTGTCTTTTAATTAGAAGTTTGTAGATAGTTTTATCATCCACTCTAGAGTTGTTGTATTTGACTTGGCAAGCATTATTTTTCCTCTTCGGTTCTTGGCTTTGGTATTCTCAATGATGTGATGTTTACATCCTGTGCAATGGTATAGGAACAGACAAAAAAAAAAGATCAGTTAAACTGCATGTTTTTGATATACTGGGCTTTTTTTTCCTGTTTTCTTCATTAACGGTACTATCAATGACCTTAGCATAGCCCCATAATAACACATTCATTAAGGCAAAGTTATTCCAGGGCAATGCTGCAATTTTTAGTGTCTTAATTTCTTTAATTGTTGTAATCCTATGTTTTAATTTCAAAACACATGCCTATTTTTTAAAAATCTATTTCTTTTAGTGAAATTATACATGTAATCCCTACACAGAGAGTATAATTAAAGGCCAGACACTGAACGAAGGTAAGCAGCATACTCCATTATAACACCTACCTTGGCCACCCTCCGCCTCCCACCATGCAGGAAGCAGTGACATTTTAGAAGCACATCTTGTGTCCAAGAAAAGCTACCTAGCAATCTCACCAGGCCTTCAGTGTATACTAGAGACTGATTTGGCCACAGTGACTAAACGTGTTTTTGAAAATTTTCTTCTGCCCATCTGGTGATGAGCAAAGTGTTTACTGATTCTCAGTATGTAGAGTAAAATGCAATTTATCATTAGAACTAGGAAAGGCATATTGACTGTAGCTAGTATAGAGCTAGGAGAAAAATAAATATGAAAGTCATTTTAACTAGGAAGAAAGGAAGGAGGGAGGGAAGGAGGGAAGGAAGTAGGGAGGAAGGAAGGAGGAAGGGAGGAAGGGAAGAAAGGAGAAAGGGAGGAAGGAAGGAAGTAGTCACACCAAAACACTAGTGACATGTGAGCCACTTTCATAATGCTAATTCATCCTGAATTCAGCACAGGACTTAGTGACTCCTGAGAAAGAATTTGATTCAGATCATTGTGATTTCAGCGTTGTTCTCTGCAGGGTCTGCAGGGTCTGAGTTTGCTGCAGATACTCAAAGGACACTTACAGAGATACAAACTTCCATTTGGTCATGGAAAATCTGTAATTCTCTATTTTATCTTTTTCTTCGGTTACAATGAGAAAACGTGTTTACTTCTAAATGAATGGGAGGTACATAGTAATAAAAATAATGTTTCTTGTTTTAAAAAATGAGGCTAGTGTATTCTGAGACATGACTTCGGAATTTGAGTCTAATTATGAAAGAGCAAGAAACAAAATCCTAAAACTAAAGATGAGAAGGCAATAATGCCCTATTAGTGTGCATATTTGTGCATAGGCAGACATGATTAATGAAGCTCACGCTTATATATCTTATTATTGGATTTAAATATTTAAAGAAGATTCCAGTGAATTGTAACAGAACATTGAATTAAGGAAAGCATTTTGTGACATTGCTACCAATTCAATACATTATTTTAATAACAAAGGAGTTGAAGTGATTTACCTCATCTTTGAAATCTCCATATTTTGTAGTTTCAGAATATGTATGCACATGTCGAGGTGATCTTGAGATGTTTTATACTATGCAGGGTTGTAAATTTGTCTCACCTTTTACTGCTTCTATGATGGTTAGGCATACATAAAATGCACTGTAATTTTGGTCTTGTGATTCTTGTCACAATTGGAAAAGTCTTTAAATAATGATTCCAGCAATATACAGGTTTTCCTATTCACATAAAGACGAGCATGATTTTCACATATTTATGCCAGTCTGTTTACTAAATGTACTAAACCAATTTGGAATTGTTGGCTGATGTGACAGATAACCATATAACCTTATGGCATGAGTGATCTAGACTCAGAAATACTTCACTAACTTAAGAGAAAGATCATTCTCCAGTACTTAAATTAAAAGAGTAGCAAAGTCAAAAGGTGTGTGGAAGAAAGAGGTATCAGCTTCACTGACAGTGAGAAAGCAAAATATACCCTGGAAGACATAAAATAAAGAGCAGTGTGAAAATCAAACCAAAACCTCAAGAGCAGTACAAGAAGATACATGCAAAAGGCTTGCAAGAGTATTCCAGTGTCTTATAAAGATTGCATTAGATTTTACAGAGAAAGACTAGATACACTGCTTGCATCAGATTATATAGAAAAAGGGACTCTAGGTTTTACAATGTTCTTACAGCTAAAAAGAAAGCTTCATTTTAAAAAGTCAATGGAATATATCCATCAAATACTTCTACTAAGGAAAACTGCAATGAAAGGTGCCACAACAAATCCAGCTTTAGTTTTATTTACTGAGATTTAAAACATTGTAACCCCAAAATAAAAACATTATTTTGTCTTATAAAATTCACAAGTTCAAGTTAACCTTTCATTTTTAGAACTGAAGGACCACATTCATTTATATACTTCATATTATTATAATTTCTTGTTTGCTTTTTCACACCAAACTTTTTTTCATGATCTTAATGAATTTTTAAACATTGTTGTCCCACATGTAGTTTCCAATACTTCAGTAAGAATTATTTATCTAATGACAAAAAGCATAGGAACTGACATCCTGGATCAGATCATCCTGACTCTGTTGCTGGCCAGCATTATTTACAGCCAAGCAAAATTAATTTAACACCACAACTGAGCATCATAAGGTGGTTAGTCCAGTCCACCATTAAGGTGTAGAATTCATGGTTTTATGGCAGGAATTACTAAATAGCCACTGTAATCTTGTGCATACTTTTGTTTAGCCTGTAAACAATACTCATACTTTGAAAAACTGCTAGTTGCTACTTGGTGAATCTTGTGATGAAAGCCTGAGGTGAAACGCTCTTTCTGAATCCTGCCGAGTCCAACTTCATGGTACACAGTGTTTCACCAACAGAGCCACACATAGATATTTTGAGTAAGGCTATTCAAAGAAATAGCAAAACTTGAACAGAAATAAAAAATATAAGAAATTAGAAATGCCATTTGAGGGCTTGCAAGTTACTAAGTTACCTTAAGAGAACACCAGCTAATAAGCAGAAATGACAGCCTTTCCATATAAGCCTATAAGCAATTTTTCCAGAGTTCCCATCACAGGAAAAAAAGTTCCTACAGCCATGTATTTATTTCATATAAAGTTGGAATACCACTTTTCCAACATAAACATTTCCTAAAAAATGTCAACCTCTGTGTGTTAATTGTTTACAATTTACAATTGTTTTTTTCTATGTACTTGGAAAAAAATATTGAAAATATTAATTGCTTTAGGGAGTTATTTGTCCCATATAGTCTTGGTCTCCCAAAAAGTCTTAGTCTCCTAAACAGCAAGAGAAAGGCAAAAACAATTAATCAAACAACAAACAAACCCTCCTCTAGTGCCTTCCATCTCTAGTTGCTGTATTGAGAGTCCTTAAACTAGACACTAAAGGAAGTTATTCTCTTAACGGGCACACCAACAAACTATGAAAGCAATTCATCCAGAAGCATAAATTATCTCAAAGTTCCCATTTAATGGCTAGTTTTGACTATGTGAAACTTGAATGATTTTTCAACGATCTTTGCATCTTCCAGGTGAATGAATAGAATCTTAAAATCTAAAAAGTGGAGGCTGAAGATTTTAATTTTTTTCCATAAATATTCAACCTTCTTTATTTTCAGCTCACAATTTCCATCCATGTACCTTCCAATAAGTATGTTTAGGAAGGAGTGCAAACAAAGATAAAAATGTGTTTAAAAAGTCAAGTGAACTGTCCAAATATTATACAGCATACCAATTACAGATCATTCCAAAAGAAATAATTTGCACCCACAGGTAAAATTTTAATATCTTAAAAAACCAAAATCGTCAATCATTGCAGTTGAAACCAGTTATACTCTAAATTAAGATTTACATCTACTAGCTAAACAAAATTCACCAAATCAATGCAAAATTTAGCCTCTGTATATATATTCTTATCGTTTGCAACTGAGGATCTCAGCTCTTGCTTTAAAATAAGTGAGTCCAGCATATTCATTTCAAGACATTCATTTTAGTCCCTTGGACACCTACATTCTACGTATAGATTGAATTCTCAATATCCTAGATGAAAATCATTTACCCCAAAATACATAATCATAAAAACTGAGCTTAAAAAACATATCTGAGCCTCACTTCTGTTTACTCCATCAGTTTATAATTCAAGTTCATTTGAGACAGTTGTCATTCCTATCTACTCTGGACACTTAACATTTTTCCATAGCTAGGACTAGTGTCCATCATATAAAAAAAGACTCTCATTTATATAATCTGTAATAAACCTCATGTCGGCATTTACTACAGCTTTGAAGTAACTTCAGGGTTCTTCCTTCTTCTTCTGTCACTATTCCAGGATGGAAAGCCATAGACCTCTGGACATATATTATCTTCATTAGTTTGTATCAATATAAAGAAAAAAAAAAAGACTTCTTAACCAGTATGACAATAATTTGCCACCGGTCAAATGGAAAATACTTCTCCATCCAGCACAATTGTTGCATAGGTGACAGTTGCCTACCAGAATCTGCCTGTGCTCAGAAGCTCTATGAAAGCCATGTGAAGTCTAGCTCCTCAAGAACCTAGAAGTTCGATGTCGGAGAGGAAGAAACGTAAGGGATGGTTAATTCGAGGCTACCATTTCAAAAGTATACAGGACCACAGAAATCGAATTGTTTAAGAGTTGCTCCATCATTATTCTACTTCTAGACAGGAAAAAAAAAAGTTACCATAACTGAAATAAGTTAGGCATGAGAGTGAAGAGAATGCGTCCATGCTATTGTGCCCTTCTATTGTTCTCTGTGTTGTCTTCTGTATTTTACTTTGCACATTTTGGCTCAATAAAAATTCAGGGCTTTGTACACTTTGCTCTGTTTTGTTCACTGGTATATACAGTATACATCTTTTTACCCAAAGCTATAGCTACACTAAGTGAAGATGACATCATGTCAAATCACCTATCGTATTGATTAATTAGCGAAGGCTTGTGCAATGCTGTGTGTACAAAATGCTATAAAAGTGTTAAGTGTTACTTTTCGACAATTCCCATAATCCTAAACAAAAATATTTATGTTTCTTATGGAGGCTGCGTGTACTTCAAACTCGGTGTGATTCCATCATTTTATTTTGAGAAAATCAGAAAGATGCATCCTCTGTGTTTCAGCCTTTCATACATTATGTCCCTGAATGTCACAGTCTCTGCATGCCTAAGGCCACATCTGTCAAAGGCAAAACCATTTTTAGCAGAGCATGTTAGCATGTATTCTACAGGAATGAGTCCACATGAAGATCTCTATGAGAAGAAACAAAAAGCATCTCCTGAGCTGAAGAGAATATTTTTTATTTTCCTCCTATTAGTTCCTAAAATTCAAGGATACATTATTCTAAAGAGTTTACACTTATATATGAACTATAAGCCACCATTTATAGAAAATATATAAATGAATTAGGTCTATAAAATATGTTAAAATTGTTATTTTTAAAAGAAAAGCTAGGTGTCCAGTCATGTAACCTTTTACAAGCATAAATAAATTTTATACGCATGCAGCCTTTAAGCTTTTACTTACAGTGCTGTAAATCTGAAGTAACTCCTCTGACCTTAAGAGATTCACTCAAGATGTACCCCTTGTAGAGCGAGATTACAATTTGGCTTTTTAACCTCGCGACACTCTAGTGCAAGTAATATTATATCACGAAAGTCAGGCTGGCAGAATCAGGTCCTCCATATTAAAGATTATCACTAGGGAAATGTGTAAACAGTGATTTTCAGAGTAATGTTTAGATCTATAATTGGGCTTAGTTAAGTCAGTAGCAGTCTTAATTATTTACTACTACTGTCCCTGGACAGAATACTGAATTTAGAGTAACTCTGGGAGTATAGTTCTCAGATTCTGTTTAGTTAAGAAAAAATAATGGCAGTTTTCTTCTGATCTTTCAGTACCCTATCACTTTTGCCTCAACATCATTCTTCTAGTCTTTAAAATACATGCTGGAATACAGAACAAGGTTAAAGGCAATGTTCTGTCTTTGAGGCCTTCCTCAGGCTGAAGAAGAAATGGAAAAATGTTAGTTTTTCAGCTCATGGCCTGAAGAAGGCCCAACAGCCAAAACATCACCTTTAACTCCCAGTTTCTATTTTTGAGTATCATTTGCTACCAACTCTCCTTTCATTTTACAGCTTACATACTGCTGCCACACTATCAGCACTTCCACTTATCCTATTTTTATGAGGCATCAGATTCTTTCTTTCCGAAGAATCTCACGGTGATCCAGATCATGCAATTGATTTTTGAGCAGAACCTCCCATTAAAGTCAGTGGGGAATTTTTGTGAAAAATCAATGGCACAACCTGACCCAAAATGAGAGAGTAAGTCTTTGAGAAAAGCAAGAAATGAATGACAGCTTAATGATAAATTGGATATTTTGTGGAACCTCCTAAAAATTGAGCATATGCATAGTTTTCATTTTTGACTAAACAGACCAAACCATGTATTTAGTGGATTGAGAAACAATAAGAATAAAATAACACTGATTACCTACAACAAGCTTTTGCTACAATTTATTGCATTAATGTCTGCTTAGTACAAAAATATAATTAATAAGGAACTTCTTTTTTAACTATAGAGGTTTCTATCTGATTTTAAACTTTATAAATCAGATTCCCAAATGTTGATGTTAGTGTATTGCAGTTGGTGTACATCTTTTAGATTGCTTCCTAAATCTTAACAGCTCTGAAAATTACTAAGCTCCCAATAAGGTAACAAAGAACTTTTTATTTTAGAGGTTATTAGAATAAAATGCAAGAATCATCAAAATAATGCCTAAACCAGTGCTTTAGAAGATGAATTCTAAAAAAATGTCTTTGAAATAAAATGAATCCAGAAAGAATATATTAAAAAGAAAAGGTAGCCTCTAACCTGGAACTTTTATAATTTTAAGTTACTCTCTGCTTGATATTGAAATAAACTTTTAAAAAAATATACAATCCAACTGGAAAAGTAATTCTTATCATTAATTTAGGCTAGTGAATATGTTTCTCAAAACATTTTTCATTTTACTAATCTAATCCATTCAGAAAAAAAAAAAGAGCAAGATTTGGCCGTTTTTGGTGATGCTTCTTTTTTTGTTTGTTTGTTTTTAGTTTGGTTTCAGAAGACACTTTTAACAAGTAAAAATGGCCACATAGACACAGCAATTACATTTCAGAATTGCTTTTACAGGAACTCTTCTCTTTGAGCCAAGGTCCAACACAGGCAAAATCAAATGTCCTCAACAGAAGGGAGAAACCATAAAATGAGTGCAGAATTTCAGGTTTAAATTAGCCTATCTGCATGGAACAATAGATAGGGCAGTCTTGAGTCTGATCACAGATCACAGAATCACAGAATCACAGAATGGTTAAGGCCGGAAGGGACCTCCAGAGGTCATCCAGTCCAGCCTCCCCGCTCAAGCAGAGTCACGTAGAGCACATGGTACAGGGCGGCATCCAGGTCGGTTTGGAAGATCTCCAGAGAAAGAGATTCTACAACCTCACTGGGCAGCCTCTTCCAGGGCTCTGTCACCCTCACTGTCAAGATCTTTTTCCTTAAGTTCCTGCGGAATTCTTGATGCTTCAGTTTGTGGCAGTTTAGTCCTATCACTGTCCACCACTGAAAAGAGGCCAGCCCCCTCTTCCTCACTCTCTCCCTTGAGGTATTTATAGACACTGATCAGATCGCCCCTCAGCCTTCTCTTCTCCAGGCTGAACAGGCCCAGCTCTCCCAGCCTTTGCTCATAGGGCAGCTGTTCCAGGCCCTTGATCATCCTGGTAGCCCTGCGCTGGACTCTCTCCAGCAGCTCCACATCCCTCTTGTACTGGGGAGCCCCGAACTGGACACAGTCTCCAGATGTGACCTCACCAGAGCTGTGTATAGGGGGACAATCACCTCCTTTGACCTGCCAGATAAATTTATTTCCATTGGCAAAACTGACAGAAAGGATGAGGAAAAAAAAAAGTGGATAGTTCTTTGCTTTTTGCTTAATCTAGGCAGGAATACACAAACACACACCATGTAACTTATTACAGTTATATATTAAAGTTACATATTTAAAATTTTCCCTGCAAGAAAATCATTTTTGATGCTTTTACTGGTTACAGTATTATAAGCTAGGTAAAGTTTGTTATGAACTGAATGCTCAACTACCATCTACACTTTTTAATTTGTAACTGATGTGGATTTGTTTTCTTCCATTTAAATCTGGCCATGATTCTTGTACCTGCAAGAAATAAGAATTTCTGTTCTCTAGAGCACAAAGGCAATTGTTATTTGACCTATCCAAGATCAAAAATACAGGTCAGTTGCAGATTCTTGATTAAGCTTTTGCTTAATATTTAGAAATATAAAATTTTTCAAAATCAAAAAACCACATTTTTTCCAAAACAATTTAAAATTGAATTGCAAAGTGGCATATGGTATTTAAATTGCGTACCAAGTTTTCTTAAATGTCCTTTTTTTTCTTTCTTTATACACTAGGTTTGTTGTTCATGGCATCTGCAGCCATGCAGCTTCCATTGATGCCTCTCAGTCCTTGATCAGACAGAAGCAGAACCATTCACCTGCAGTACCACAGAAGCATCCCACTCATCTGCAAGAAAAGGACTCTCGGCTTCAGCTTCCACAAAGCAATACTGCAACACGGAGAAATATAACCTAATAACAATAGACTCAAAACATTTTTATTTGTTTTATAAATTCAAGCATTTCTGCAAACGTGGAAGTTTTAAATAGATTTGTTTCCACTGTGATTTTCCCTGTCCAGCTGTGTTCTCTCGTTGCTCTCCTTCAACCTGACTCTGGAAAGGTTTAGCATGTGAAGGCAAATATCCCCTAGTAATAAGCAGTCAGACCCACACATAATAAATACTCGTGTAATAAATACTTCTACCAATACTCTGAAGTTCAATGCTGCAAGAATTTAAATATCTACACAGTTTACTTGAATCTTAGGAGAAGAAAAAGAAAAAGAAAAAAGGCACTGCATTGCTCTCTCTTAAGTAACCATAGAACTGTATTTACAACAAGCAGATCATATATAAATCTTGTCATTTAAAGTGTGTCCAGGACCAGTTTATTAACATATAGAACTCAACTGTATAATAACAATCATGGCTATAAAGTAGATTTGTTTGGGTATTTTCATATTATGTCTAGCAAATTAAAGCTCGGGAATATTTCCTTCTTACTCTGGCATGGGTTTACATTATTGTGCAATAATTTTTATCTCCCTGCTGTGTTTAGGATAAAGGGTTCGGCACTAGGAAAGAAACAGGGATTATAAACTTGATTCAGTTGTATGATAATACAGCTCTCTGCCTCCATGGGGAGCACACTAGTTAAGCTCTCTTGGATTGCCAGGAGATTTGACCATCCAATAACTCAGCTGATTGGCCACTGTGTGAAAATTTGCTCATATTCATATAAATCTAGTCAGAGTGCCCTCATCAGAAGACAAAGAACTTCTATGGGGAAATCAAAGCCCATCCCAGCTCTTTTCTCAACAGTAGATCTCCCACCCATCTTTCATCTTCCTTCCTTTTTTTTTTTTTCCTTTCTTTCTCCTATTGGTTTTGTTGTTGCCATTTACCTTGTTGCTAAAGCTAAGAAAGAAATGTTAGGATTTCAGGTATGGATTGCTCTGCCAGAAATTCTTGATGTCATAAAGTGCCTTTTACTGATTGCCCAATTTGGGTCAGGAAAGATATTTCCTTGACGGCATATGGACTCTGTCTTGAGATTATACTTTATTACTCTTCCATCTGCATTTGGGAAGGCAACTGAAGGTCTTTGAGTTGCTGCGTGTCTACTACAAGGTACTGAACAGTCTCAACTTCCATTAAAATTAAAATGAGCATATCACAGAAGGCACTTAGCTTTTTGCAGAGTTGTACCTTTGCTGCGTCCTGCAGGAAAAAAAAATTCACCTGGCTAAAGTACAAACGTTTCAAGAACTTCCATATCTGCCTAACCCATGTGTGCCACATTGGTTAGAATCTTTTCTGTTTGTTAGAGAAGTCTCTGTTGTTCCTCCTAATTTAAGAGCCCTTACAGCTGTGTGTGAAGTATTTATTCTTTTTGATAATCTGATCAAGAATTTGTAAAATGCTCAGTTGAGTTCAAGGAGATCCAACTAAAAAGCATCAAAACAGGACCTGAATTAAACAGTGAAGCATGTGAACAAGGTTGTCTCAGGCATAGTAAGACTGGCTCTTTCCATTAAAAAAAAAAAAAAAGAAGAAGAAGAAAGAAAGAAGAAAAATCTTGATTCTTGCTTTCAGAGATGAATCTTCTGGATGAATTTGTCTTCAGAGCAGTGCCACCACAGGCTTTGTACAAAGGTCTGCAGAAATGTGCGTTTGACCCCAGTGCCAGGGAGATTCTAGTTTGCAGTTATTTGTTCTCATATTTGACTTTCTGATAAAGCTACAACCTTTCTCTTGAAGTCCAATTTCAATCATGTCCACTACTGAAAGGAGAATTACCCAAGTTTATATTCTTGGCAATCACCATTCTGTGTCTGAATTACTAACAAAACACTTGTACCATGAAGTGAGATATGCTTAAAACACCTTTTGGTAATAAGTAGTTTTCTCTGTCTGCACCAATAAATTTGTTGATATTCTCCAGAAAAATTATCCTCTGTAGATTTATTTAAATTGCTTACTTATCATTTAAAATAGGCCATGTCAGTACTCTCTGACAACTGATGGTCTTTCCAAGAATTACTGCAGATAAATACTTGCATTTATTTTCATCTTTAACTAAATCAATATCTAGTTTAGGTAAATACAGAGGATATTATATCTCCCTCTACCATCCAGCTGATACTTCTTGATATTATTCAGAAAATCTTCAAGCTTAAAAGACTCTGCCCTGGAATGAAACTCAAGACAAGGTAACTTTGAGGAGCTTAAAAATCTTTCTGAGCTAAAGACACACATTTTGGCTCAGAAGTTTATTTGAAACCTATCAAAGTTGATTTATTAAATTACTAGCCAGTGACCAGTGAAAATCAGGAATTACACTTTCTACTAATCTGCGCTTGAAACAAAGAACACTGAAGAAACAACTATATATATATATACACATATATATACATATATATGAAGTCCAACAACTGCCTCTCCTAAGCTGAGTTCTAGGACTATAAAGCTGAATATTTTGCTCTCCATAATTCTGTTAAAGAATGTCTTGAAATGTTTTACTATGTCACCTTGGACTTCAAAAGTCAAAAATACCTATTCTTAGATTGTGCCTTCTTTACTGTAGTTAATTGATTTCTCAAAGTAAATTTAAAAACTTGATCAAGAGTTTAACTGATTAAAATTTCATTCCCTTTCTCTGTTGACCTGCTTTTCATTTCCTCTCTCTTTTGATGCCATCATGCCATTAGCTGTCATCTTGCCATAGAACTGTCTCTTCACCGAAGTTAAGTTAGGACTGTGAAAGGTGTCACCAAAAGATGCTGCTGAGTACACTACAAAAATTCCAGTTGCCAGCACTCAGAGGACTAAAACATAACCCTGCTGAGCAAGGCTCAAACTGACGCCTAAACAACAGTGAACATATTTTTGTTCTATCTACACTCTGATATCATGTCTAAACAGCACACTCATTCTGGAAAAGCAATTAAAAACAGATGTTCACTAGTTAAAACATATTAGCTACTTTTATTCATAAGCTGTAATGAAGCTTAGATCTTCACTTAAACATCCTTGCATAAATAAGTTCAAAGGTAGTTAGCAGTAGAACCAATTCAGCTGTATCAGTTTCTGACCCAGGCTCACAGCAATGGATACATTTCTCAGTGAAAATATACACACTAAAATACTTCAAGAAATGCAGAAATTGAAATTCTATAATAGAAGAATAATTAAAAAAAAAAAACACTTTAAAAGACTAATAGTTTTCCTTGGCCTACTTACATGAGTGGTACAATTAAGGTTTTCCCTCAAAATCCAGTGAAAGAAAGGATCTACGGAGTAAAGAGATTTCTTTCTTTTAAAATAAAGCAAAGAAAGAAATAGGTAGATGTACATTATTTTAGGAAAATGTATTTTAAGATTAATGGCTATATACTTTTGCAAGATTTTAACTGGGAAGAGCCCTCTTTTTGGATGTATATACATACACACAAATGTACACATATACTACATGTGATTATGACAAGGATACTGCATTACTTACAGTGTTCAAATGTGTTCTAATATAAAGGCAGGAAGTGGATTTATTTTCATCCTGATTTACACCAAGATTGCCAAATTGTAATATTCTAAATTTTTCTAATTTAGAATACTTAATTATTTTATAGCTTATTCATCTGTTACTTAAAATGCACATTATTTGGATTATTTTAAATGAGTATATATAAACAATTTTTAAAAGAGATCACAGTTCTTAACATATAAATAGTTCCAGTATAATTGATGTTTTCTTTTTCTCAGTTTTCCCTTTTTGTCAAAAAGCCATATACTTTTCTTTTTGTGAAATCTTTTTTATACCATTGTTAATCCTCAATAATATGCCTCAAACTTATTGTACAAAAATGGACATTCATAATGTGGACACAGATTTTACATTTAATTTGAAGATGTTGTTGTCTTTTTTTACTGTGTTAAAATCATCCTAAAAAGAGAAATGATGTCTTTCTACTTACTCACTGAGTTTCAGACTTCAGCGTTTCAGCAAGAGTTTCCAAACTCTACAAGCCTTGTTGTAGTAACACGTTTTGGGGCTGAATTCAGAATAAATCACACAGTATTTCAGCTGGACTTTCCCCACAAATGAAAAAATAAATTTCATAAATATCTGTCAGAATAAGTCTTCTATAACAAAATTACGATAAAATTGATTTCTGATGGTCAACCACTGTTCAGATGTGCTCCACTACCGTATAGTTTAGGCTTAGCTTTGTATTCCTTTAGATTCTGCCTGGCTAAAGAGCTTCTAATTTGTATAATCGCTGCAGAGTTTCTTCTCTTTAAGCATGGAGCATACACACCCCAGTGTGCTGTTTGGCAGACAACCAGCCCACGAGAGAAGCGGGGCTCCCGTAGTAGCTCTGTGGTTCTCCTTTGATAATCACATGCTCTGCCACCACTCGCCACCTCTCTTCTGAGACTGGCTCTGTGATACCAAGTTCTCAAGCCATAGGCCAGTTTACTGCTTATTTAAATAACACAAATATGTGTGAAGGAGGTTTTACATTTTTACTGTAATTGAGAAAAATTCTGGAAAAAAAAAAAGATTCTGATCTTCTGATCTCATTTAGATCATTGTAAATCAGAACTAATTCCATAAATATCAGAGCAGATAAACCAGCATTAAACCAATGTTAACAGGTCAGAATATGCCCTGCTTTATAAAGACTGAATTCTATCACTGATGCCCCTATTGCAGTACATTTGTCTATTATATTCTCCCTTGCAATCCTTAAAAATAGTAAACCTCTTATCCTAAGAGTAACAGCTCTGTATTTGCTTCCTTTGTTTATTTCCCGTAGCAGAATCCTTCTCCTTTCCTATTCCATTCTGAAACACAGTGTAAACAAATCTATCTTGCTGTTTCCTTGGGACCTGCACTTGTAAGGAGGTAGAGACAGTATGTGTGGGGAAAAGGAAAAAAAAAAAAAAAAGAAAAAAAAAGGGCTCTAAGAAGTCAGGATTGAGGAGATCTGGACTTGAGAAGTTTGCTCAGGGAGGTGTCTCAGGGCAAGATCCTATAAAGAAACAAAACCTTGCAATCCCTGAAAGCACTTGCTTAGGCAAGTTGGTGTCCTGAAAACTGTCATGCAGCTGCAATTTAGCCCTGAAGGCACCTAGGTTATGCAGGCACCTTATTTTTTCACTCTACATTTCCATAGCCCTCAAGGCCATACCCAAAATTGTATCAAGTCTTCGGCATCTAATTCATGTCTACATCCAGCTGGGATCCTGACACTAGGCACAACGGTCTGCCAGTCATTAGCACAAGTAGGACTACACAGGCAGGCACAGAAAAGCAGGAGGAGAATCCAGGGCTCTCCAGTGTGTGCTCGAACCTTAAAGGACAGCGCCAAACCCCTCTGCTCTCTCTGCCCAACTGAACTTTCAATTATTTCCCCACACATCGGCAGAGCTTCACCCAGCTTGTAACTGATATCTAAGACAGAGATGGAGCAGAGGAAGGAACTGAACCTTCAACTGCAATTTTCTGGATAAGTGATCCAATCATTAGGTCACCACATAAAAGAAAGAGCTGGTCACAAGCACCAGGATTTTCACTACCATCACCTCTCTTAGAGCTGTCTTTAAAAAGAAAACAGTGAGCTCTCTGCCAACATACCTAGTTCAGGGTTCAGAAGTTTGCATCTGTCCTGAGCAGAGCCCCTCCAAAGCACCTAAAGATTAGGGACTGCACTGTTTGATTGGCTGCACCCCCTTAACTTCGCCTAGAAAATTAAAGGACGTTAAGGACTAGAAAACTAAGCTTTACCAGAAGAAGGGGGGAGGGGGGGGGGAGTTAGAAAATTAAGCTTTTAAAAATGTTTTTCTTAGCAGTTTTTGGTTAAATGCCAAATATTTTCCAAAAGTTCTCCAACTTTTTCACATTTCTGTTTTCTCATCTCTCATTTTTTTCCATCCTTTTTTAATTGTCATTGTATTATAAACAGGAACTTTAAAAAACTACGAAAGCATTAATACACCATTATATTTCTATATTTCTTCTTCATACTTAACCTCAACATGCACTTGGGCTAATATGTATTATCGACTGTTGGTCTTACCAGGAAGAGCCGTTCCACTGACTTTATCACACCGACTCATAGAAATTATAAGGAAAAAAATGTTAAAATGCAGCTAGGTTGGAGAGTTCATGCTTTATGTCTAATTTAGCAAACAAGGACTACAAGAAATGCTACACTAAGGGTAAACCAAGTACACACACATACACATATATATATATATATACACACACACACACACACAACATGTACACTAGGGATGCATATCAATAAAGTATCCAGCGAAAACTAGCTATATTGAATATACTTTGGGGTTATATTGTGAAAGTGGTTGATTTTGGCAGACTGAACTATGTTCCTCTTATTAGATAAGGTGGCTGCATCCTCTCCACAATATTCAAGCTAAAACTTCAGGAGGAAATCATAATGGGCGCTTCTATAATTAACTTGGCTTGGTATTCTGCCAGTGTCTGTCCAGAGACAATAATTTATAAATGATTTGAGACTCAATCATTTTAACTTCCCACAGACATTCATAAAGAGATCTTGATCTTGCACAAGCTTCAGTCATTCATTTCAACAGAAAGATGCAAGAGTCTTTAAAGGACAATGCAAATTCACTGGGACACTGACACTAAAAATATATGTAATTAAAATCACTTTATTTATAAACATGCTCTGAGTTCCTATAGACTGTAATGTAATGATGTGCAATATGATAAATTTTAATTCACCTGTTCAAAGAAAATAATTCAAATTCTGTCTTACAGGAAATGGTGAAAAAGGCAAAGGCAGTACATATCTATCTATGTCAAATAAATGGAAAGAATGTGCCTATATCTAATATAATTATACCTTTGGGATTTTCAGCATAAGGCTGTGCATCTTAAACCAACCATTTTCATTTCTGATTTTTAAATTTATATTTCACGCCAATGTTTGTATTCCTATTACTCCCATGATGGTAGCTGGGCAGCAAATACTATCACAATAGGTCTCTATCATGCACGCTTCTCAGAACCAGCACACAAATGAACTATCAAGATTTATCTTTAGAGAGCATTTTATATGAAGTTTTAACTCTACACAAAAGAATCACCTGGAATCAAATGAGTAGACAATCATAAAAATTTAGAAATTAAAAAAGATCTGAGAGCTGATTGTAGTCAGTTCTCCTAAGCATGCAGGCTTGCAACCTACAGTGGGTTCTCTGGAGGATTCTCCACTCTAGATTTAAATGAGTCAGACAACGGAGGCACCATTATTCCCTGTGAATCTATTCCACAGTCTCTCTTGGCACCAGGATTTTTTCCAGATATTCAGCCTACAAGCTCTTGTGCTCATTTTCTTCTCATTTCCTAGGAATGCATAACATCATTTCAGTACTACTTTCATATTACATCCTGTTTTCAGTTATACTGACCAGGCTTTGGTTCTTGTTATGGAAAACTATGGACACATACGAAGGGCCACTTGAAAACTGTACAAGTCTTGGGTAGGTTGGATTATCCCCTACATGAACACATTTGCTTTTGATTATTATCCTCAGATACCTCTGCCAGTTTTATCCAGCTTTCCTCCTGAATCAATCCACTCATTTTCCCAGTGTTGCTAATTTTATTTGAATCTCACCAGTTTGATTCATAACAGTTATCTGCAGTACACAGTGTATGTCTAATATTGCCAAGTGGAGATCATCAGTTCCTAATATGATGCTTTTACATATCCTGCATAAAAAACACTGCTACTTTTTTTTTTTTTTAAATCATAACCTTGTATCAAATTTGCAAGAGACCCTTAGGTCTCTTGCTATTACGTAGCATCTATTTCTATTGAATATTTCCTCCCAGATACCCATTACCTTGTCTTGTTGTTTTTCAAATGTGGAATCTTACATTTTTATTTCCAGACAATACTGCTAGCTCATCTTGATTAGCTTTATTCTTTCTCTTTTTCCACAAGTATTTACAGCCTCTCCAAATACAGTAAGCTGAATTTTCATTTGCACTCTTCCAAAAAATTAGTATATTCAGCAAATTATAAATTCAGTATTCATAGAACTAGCCCAGAAGCTTCACTAAAATCACTAAAGAGTGTGGAATTATACACACATTTCAAAAAAAAGGTATTGCTCATTTGTAAATTTATTAGAATATTAAAATTGTGTGTTTCTTTGTTCACTTTTAGATGAACTGCTCTTATTACACTAGAGACAGCAAATATTCTCTGGCCTTTAACATTCGGTGTAATTAAATGGTAGCTAAAGAGAGGGTTGGGGGTTGTTTGAGGTAGCAAAAGCACAGAGATGAAAATATAGAAAGAATAGGTCAAAAACAGTTTTAAACACTCAGAATATACAAGCTTGTATCCATTAACGAGCAATTTTAATTTGATGTATGATAGGCCCAACCAAGAGCCTCTACTTGTTTCAGTGGTTATTATTTATAGGAGCCGTTTCATTCCAAGCAGAGTAACACCTTAGGCAAGGAATGACTACCTGAAGAGCTGGGAGCTGGCAGGACCGGGCTCTATGCAGGAGTAGCAGCTGGTACAAGATCTTTGGGTTTGTATTGTGGCCTACATTCCTACAGATACCTGAGGTGTATTTTGTTTGCAAAACGCTGCAATTTTCTCTTAGGTCAGCACGGAATAACGTTATAAGCTTAATCTAGCAAATTAAAGGTGTGCCTTAAGTATGCTATATTATGTTTATCACACATACAGCAAGCCCGTGTGTCTGCATACTGTGTGGCATTAGCAATATGTGCTCAAATGGCTGACTTTCATTTACATTAACTGGCATATCTTTTTTCCTTCGGTGATATCCTATTTGTTTCACAGATGTTGAGAGACGTGAACAAAACTAATGAATATTTCTTGGCAAAACGCTTCAAAACAGTATACTTTCAAAGTGACAGAAATATTTAATTTTGTGGATGTATCCCATTTATGTTCAAAATAGAATATTTCAGTGGGAGAATTTACATGTTTCAGTCTCGTCTATCAACAGTGTTTAGAATAAGAGTGGTATCTTTCAAATCCAGCATTTACAAGTCACCACTTGTCATTAAATGTAACTGTATGTTCAAGAGGTTTGTAATAATAGCCTTTAATTAAACTGGGGACTGTTAGAGGGTTTCTGTTGCCCTTTGAAGTTCTTAATTATTAGTTGTATCCAGCCCTTTATGGCACACTTAAGGTTAAATTAAATAATTAAAATATACCTCCAAGAAAAATATCGAGACTTTACACATTTTAATTAAATTTCTGATTTTCAAGGTTTTTGAAATAATAACATATGTTTTGATTTTCTTATGATGGCATACTAGAATGCTACATACATTAAACAAAAAATCGGTCGCTTTTTATGGGAATAATCGCTAAGCATGACGCATGTAAATGAGCTATTTTCTATGCATGGCTGGCAAAAGTGCTAATTAAATAGTTGGTATTCAAGGCTATGCTCGTTCATTGTTTAGTGACATACAAATCCAGCGATGTGTGCCAGCAGACATTTTAAGTTGAATGTTTTCTCCTCTACGCTCTTTGTCATGAAATGGTGGCACCATGATGAGAACACTAGTGTAAGCAAAACACTGAAATATGCTTTAATAATGTTTTAACCATGTAGCGACACTAGTCTAGTTTTCTAATGAATTTTTAATTTCTTTCTTCTTATAAGGATGTTACGAGTTATCGCTGATGCATATTAAATCATATACATGAGTCATTTTCTCACTAAATTTGCATAAAATGGCTAAATGCTAATGCACCAAATGGGGCTTACTATATATGGTACAGTAAATATGCCCTTGCAGGTTTTCTGCAATCAATCTCCCGTATTTCATTAGCAGCTAGATAAAGGTCTGTGGTGAAAAGGAAAAAAAGGAAAACTATTGTGTATACGCGGCAAAACTTACGATACCTATGATGATTTCTAAGTGATGACTAGAACCCGGTCTAGAATTAGAATTTGCACAAGATTAAAAATAAGGTTCCTTGACAAGTGCAGTTAAATGGTCTCTCTGAAAGCAGTCTAGTGCTGCTTATAACCACCAAGCAGTTCATTGAGACTTTTTGCATTTAACATTGAATGCTGGGTTTAAAACACGCATAGTACATTATTCTAAATTCGCAGTGTTTTATTTTTCTCTAATTCTCCCTGCTAACTCTGCAGCCACAAAACCCTTACCAGCTCCATGCTACTGTTGGGTGTAAGCTAAAAATGCAATTCTTCTCTTATTGTTACACACACTCACCTTCCACCCACTTCCTCTGCTGTATTGCTGCTAATAGAAATAATGCATCCCAACCTATATGCGCTTGAATCGCCACACTGATACTCTGGTCACAAATAAGAGTGGCATCATTAATGACAATATTATTAATACAAACAAAAATCTTGTAGTTAATGAAGGAAACTTTGTTCTCTTTTTTTTTTTTTTCCTCTCCTTTCTTTTTAACATCTGGAACATTTTTGTACCTGGTGCAAAAAGGGCTATTTAAAAATAAATGTATGCTTTGCCCTACAGTTATTTTGAATTAGTCTTGATAAATAATTAAGTAATGCATAATATATTATTTAGATGCAATGGTCTTAAGAATTTGAGTGGTATTTCAACTACAATTATAGTAATTTATTTATCAGTGAAAAATTTACATAATCACACTTCAAAATCCAGTGGACTGGAGAGATATCAGAAAGACACCCAGGAATGTGTGTAATGACTTTGGGCATTAGATTAACTTAATAATGTAGTGATGTGCAAGATGTTATAATATCTAACATAGCTATATTTGGTGAATCATACTTAACTTATGAAAGCATAATTATTATTTTTGCTATTTTAAGAAAAAAATCCTACTTATAAATACAAAATAGGATTCAAATATACTATAGCAAATAAATTATTATTCCTATGACAATGGAAGTGAATTTAAATATCATTTGTAATAAAATCCTTGAGTCTTTGTTTTCAGCTGTCAGTGGAAACATTGATTTTATTACCATAACGTCATTAAAAGGTTACTTGATTTTGTTTAGCTATTCTAAATTTTCACACTGACCATGAATGGAGAAGGAAAACACACGAAAGAGATGGAAGTCTTCAGTGTGGACAAAGTGGTGCTAGAGGTAACTCGCTCTTGTTAATCACGCTCTGACTTTTCCCTTAGCACATGAAACCTTTCTGAAGCAAACGTGGTAGAGCTCACAGTTATGAGGGAGGATGGTAAACTTATTGCATGCGGAAAACAAAAAAAAGCTGCTATAGATCATAAGCTTTCAGGATGTAAACTTGCACACACACCTATTTGCCTGCATATGCCAATTTTGCTCATACGTAGCATAAAACGAGAATGTCACATGAAACTAATTTATGCCATTTGAGAATTATGTGCATTTAGAGGAAGATATAAAATTAATATTCATCTATTTCCACCAATATATTCAGGCCTACTGGTAAAATATTGGTACCCCATAAAAATCCCAGTACTCAACTAAATAGTAACCTATATAATGTGCGCTTACATCAATTACAGCCATAGAAAAAGAAGTTTTAATGGTCTGTTTTGAAGAAAACAGTCAACATAGAAAAATCAATGAAAAATTAGCTCTGGTTCCATTTCACCATAAGATGTTTCTTCTCTATGAACTTACAGAGAATGCTAAGATGCTAAAGACAAAAAAAATACAGTTTACACAAAAAATATTTTTTTTTAAATCAAGAAAAATGTTAATTTTACATTTTCTGATATACCATAACCGCTGCTGAGCTACACCAGTGAGAGGAAATTACTCCCATACATTCCCCATCTTTACTTTGCAGGTTTTCTGTTACTAACTTCAGCTTTCTCATAAAGAGATATTGTGTCTTAGATTCCAATTACATTAAACTATTGTCATTATTCACATGGTAATGATATTATTTTATAACACCCCAAATGCTTGTTTCCTAAAGATAATACTCTACACTGCAATGACAGTGGAGCATTTTGCATGGTAATGCCCCTTTCAGAAACCTGACATTACTAACAGACTAAATGCAACTTACTTGAAAAGGTGACTCTTAAAAAATAAATAAATAATTTTTAAAAATGCCTTTCTCACTGACAAATAATTTATTTTGGAATTTAAATTATCCATACAGGTCCTTTAACAAGGGCCAAACGCTGGTGCTATTGGACTCCGAGATTAGACTGATCTAGATTTGGCCCAAAGCATGGGACATTTATTTTTCAAAAAAAAAAACCTTCTTAAGCCTCTGAAAAAAAAAGTACAAATTACCGACCACTTCTCATGGTCATTTACCTATAAAGTTTGTTTTGACTTAGTTCCTATTTTCCATACACTGATGTGCAAACTGGAGAGGGAACGTGGAAAGGCTAAAAATAAGAGGCGGTTCCTTACCTAGATCTTTTATACACTGCCCATTTCTTTAGTTTCTGTGTCAGCGGCAGCTGGTGATCTCGCTCACCTTTGAAACCTTACTTGCAAGCCATGTGGTTCTCAGCACCGTGGCAGCCACAATGGTCTAACCAAACGTTAAGCAGATGAAGACTTGTGTTCTTATCACATTACATTTTAGCACAGATATCTAGCAATCAGTGTTTAGGGTTATCCTAACTTTCGAGTAATACACACCTCAGATTTTAAGAAGAGCTCAAGGAATTGCAAAAGGTGGACAAGAGAAAAACCTGGAGGATGCACCTTGAGCTCCCCCTGAACTTGGTGCTGACTCATAATCTCCACGTGGTGATTACTCCTGTATGAAATACATACGTATTGACTTTTTGACTACCTTTTATAAATACCGAGGGGCAGCCCAGATGCAAAAACGTGACAGAGATGGATCTAGAAACCTAGCAGAGAACTCTACAGCAGAGCTGGGTTACAAACAGTTATTTCCAAAACGCTACTCCTTTACACAGGAATCCCAGCAAGTGCCCACACCTGTGGGCAAAGCGTTCAAACGCACAAGAGT
Organism: Nothura maculosa; assembly: GCA_032353885.1. Taxonomy (NCBI): domain Eukaryota; kingdom Metazoa; phylum Chordata; class Aves; order Tinamiformes; family Tinamidae; genus Nothura; species Nothura maculosa. Next base: position 1,388,851 of record JAUBOD010000918.1, read on the forward strand.
TAAAAAATGGGCCTACCCTCCTGGGGCAAAACCCGAGAGGATGGCAAGAGGCACGGGGAAGGGCCAGCAGCCTTTCCACAGTGCCCGGTCTGGCCGCAGAGGGGATTCCAACAGACAAAGCTCTCGTTCCCAGCCCGTGGCGAAGCCCCCGCCGGGCCAGGCCAGCCCCGAGCCCGGCCCGGCCGCGGCCGCGGGGAGCCCCGCGCCCTCCCGCCGCACCGGGCCGCCGTGGGCGCCCCCTTCCACAGCTCCACAGTTAGGACGGTGTCACTAGCTGCGCACAGCGTGATTTCGCCCTAATCCTTCCTGGAACTTACAACAAGTTTAAATGTCCATGCATGATGTTATTAACTGGCTTTAGCGAGGACTTATCGGACGCTTCTCGCCTCTCTTTTCCAAGGCGCTCTCCGGACAAGGCGCCGCTGCGGAGCCCGGGGGCAGAGCCCGGGGCAGCGCGGGGCCGCTCAACGCGGCAACGGCGGCGACTCGGTCAG
>JAUBOD010000918.1:1425463-1441549 GCA_032353885.1 Nothura maculosa
AAGAAAATTAAGACTGGGAGACACATTTTTCTCTGTACCATACAAGCAGGTAGCTGGTGCAAAACTGAGACCCAAAGTACATACTTGGCTAGTATTTTCTAAAAAACATCAGGTTATGCCTATTCACGGACAGTCTGGCCTGACAGTGCAGAGACCTGAACTCAAACCCTTGGGTGAATCAAAGTGTCGTCGGTACTGAAGCAGCTCAGGTAACTGCTCAAGATCATTGGCAGATCTTGAAATCAGAGACAACAGCCAAATGCCTGAGCAAAGGGAAGAGAGGGAAGAGAGGGCAAGTTTTCCTCAAGCATCTAACTCTAATGCTCTATGCTGCCAAAAAAATGGAATAGGAAAACTACTTAAGCAAGGCTGGTTCTTCTTAAGAATGGCAAAATTAGCTTCCCTGTAATGTAACAGGCTGCAGAAATCTGGTGCCCCTTCAGGAGACAGAAAGGGAAAGGTCTGGCTAAAACTCTCCTTTTGGCAGCTATTTGTGGCTCATTTGAAGAAGACCGGTAGCTTTAGCAAAGCTCTCAGAGCTCAGATACGTGGGCTGACCCTAGCGGGCTGTGAAACTACAGAAGTTTCTCAGAAGCAGCAGTCAGGCTGTTCAGCTCTGTCGATAGAAGTCAGTGAGAGCAGCTCATGTGCTCACAGCTACGAAGACTTCTATGATCAGAGACTAAATTCAAGAACAGGAAGGAGGAGGTTATACTGCATAATGAGACATTAGCCCTAGTTTTAGGAAGGTTTATCTTTTACATAGTTCTGACTTTCAGTGCTTGGCAAATGAGTCAAATAACTAACAGACAAGTTCATTCTCCATAGAATAAATGCAATAACTCATAGCTTCTAACAATAACTTCTAGCTTCTGACTTGGGAGAAGTATTTTCTCACTTAGCATAAGTCTCTTTTTACAGGTTACTACAGAGCAAACTTCTGGTAGAGCATAATTGATGCCTGCTTGTGTGCAAACAGTGCCCTTGAAGCTGCATCCCCAAGTCCTCTCCTCTATCCCAGTACCTTGCAGCCTTCCTCACCAGTCTTGCTTTCCAGCCTAGCAGCCTTTGATGGACACCTACATCAACTCTATCCAGTTCCACTTTGGTTTCCAGATAAATATTTCTTCTCCTGGGCTTCTTGGTCTCCTCTGAAGTGGTCAGAGCATCCCGCCACAGTCTGTAACCAATTCATACCAAGTGCTTCTACTGGTGCTCACACAGCACCAAGCCCAGGGGAGGCTGCATCTCCCCCTTTTTATAGAGGGCATCACCTGTGTGAGGTTATTGGACCCCTGATAGGCAAATTGGGTGCCTTCCTCCTTGGATGCAGCTCCAAACCACAAAACCAAACCACCAAAAACTCCATTGTATGTTCATAGTAAACTGTAAGCAGATAAAACGCTCCCTTGGCAAGGTGTTTCACTTGCAGAATATTCTATGCAGTAGCAGAATAGAGAGAGCTAAGTCAAATGAATCATCTCATTCGAGAAAATGACTTCATTAAATAAAAACTTGTAAAGTCTTCAGAATTATAAGCACTTGATTATAGTTTCCATATTTCTTCCTTCAAGACTCTCATTCTGCTTTTACTCAGCCTGTGATTTTCAATTAGAGGCTTCTTACATAGAGAGTAAGTAAAATCAGGTAAGGTGTTAGCCCGGAGGAGGCGGAACCTCCCTCATCATCCCGCTCAGACAGCGAGCCTTGATCTCACGTGAGGAGGGGAGAAGACGCTCGCCTGCCTGATCCTCCCCAGCATGAACAAGCAGCCGGCAGAGGGATTGAAGGGACTAGTTGGCAATAAAAGTTACGCAGGAGGCGCCAGGCGTGCAAGGGCTGCAGCTTCCCCGCTGAGGAGCCCCTCAGCTTCACGCTGAGGAGCCTCATGCACACACACTGCGAGCGCAGGCCCGAACTGACCCTGTCTGTGAGAGCTGCTTCATACACAACACCCTGCCACCAGAGGCGCCTTTCGGGGCCGATGGGCCATGAAAGGCCACCTTAAACGCTCTCCGGATATTCCTCTTGCTTTGAGCCAATATGGGAATTCATTTTTCTGTGTTGGAAGAGCTCCTGAGGTAGCTTCACTCTATCAGGCCTTGGTTCAGTGAGGAGATGCCCGGGCAAGTATTAAGCACTTTGGAATGGACAAGCCAAAGATGCTCAACACAGCAGAGCAGAATCCAAGTGCTGCTGAGCAGTTCCATGGAGGAACAGGCAAAACCTCATTTATGCAAAGATCTCCTTGAATTAGGATATGTTTTCACAAAGCTTTTCTTCCCGGTGAAGTTTTCTTGGATATGTAGACACACATTTAAAAAGCATCCTGTAGATTGACCACTAATTCTCAGCTTAAACTTTTCTGATTAAATGATTTTGTGCTGGAAATGTATGATTAGCTCTCCCTCTCTAATATGCTAGCATTCTGCCCTACATTCTGCTAAGTTATGTAAAAATATCACCAGAAAAATTAAAAAGGGGAAAATGGGCACCTTGTATACATGGGATATTAAAAAGAGAAGAATCATGACAAGTCAGGCAAAATTTTAGGATATCACTTTGCATAAGGAAATCTTCTGAAAAATAAATCCATCCAGATAGGCTGTTTCATTAAGTCATCTCTCTCTTCTGTTCCCCATCTTAAAATGTGTCAGAAGGAGATAAGCAACCCCTGAGGTCCAGCATAAAGGAAACGTGGGTTTGACTGCTTCAGAGCCTGTCTTCTCACCAGAACATCAGCGGTGCAATCCGGCAGAAGGAGCGGGGAGAAGAACCCAGTTCCTTCTCCTTTTCCGGCTGCCCGTCAGCCATGGGAGAGGGGCCGCTGAATATTCATGGAGCTCTCCCTTCCCTGACCGTGCAGGCCACAGAAACGCCTATTTTCTGTGGTGGTTGTTTGGACTTTCCCCAAACCAGCGCTTTGGTTGACACTGTAAATCTGCTGTTAGCCCCTCGGGTTTCCTGAATGTTGTTTTCTCAGAGCCACACTGGCACACTGGTGAGGTTTTGTATGTGTCCTCACCGCATCCTGAAAGCACCTTAGCATAACAAGGGCTAAAGACAGGAATGTTAAAGTTACATACGCAATGCACTGGCTCAGAAACACAGCCACATTGCAAAACATAGCTGTATTTACCAGGCGGGAGGCTCAGAGGTGACAGCAGCAGAGAGAGGTGCAATGATCAATTCAGGTCATTTGTGGGTATCATCCATTGTAAGAAGTCCCTAAATCTTTCCAGACCAGGGTGCACCTTATGCATAACCTCATTTCATCCTGCAAGAAAAAAGGATATCAATGCTGCGTCATAAAGATTTCTCTTGTGTTTTTAGGAGGCAGGTTGCTAGCTTCCTCTGCTGAAAGAAAAAGAAAAAAGTTGCCTAATGCTTCAGAAATCCTTATCTGTATCATATTGCTGTCAGTGTTCATCAGTCTTTTTTCTTTTTCTTTCTTTTTTTTTTTTAACTGGATTGCAGTCTCACTGTTGTTACTTTTTTCAAGGTCTTTTCCCTTTTGGAAGTGTTTAGAAGCTGCTGCACTGATGCTCTCCTTTGCTTGCTCTCTAGGTTGATTCCAGTCTGGATACTCCGAACCAACTGCTGCTTGGACAGCTGAGCTACCTGGACACAGCAGAAAGGGCAGATGCCAAACAAGATGCAGATCACCCCTACAGCTCATTAAAAGTAACTGTTACATTTTAATCACCCAAGAAACAGCTAAGATTTAGAACAGGTTAAAAAAGAAACTGCTGAATGATGCTTGCAAACAGTTTGTACTTCTTCTGTGCTGTTTAATTTGTCTAGGTATCTTCTTATACGCTCAGTACAAAGTCTCTCTTTCTGCAAGATTCTTACAACCGTATATGCTTGGACTTGTTAATAGGTTATTCACATAGTAAAGACAGGGAGGATGTCACTACAAGAAGCCCTATGTGACCTCGGGCTCAGTATCCATCTTTACACCCTCATGCAACTTCGGCTTCTTTAAAGTAGTTGTTACATTTTTGCTGTGTCTGTCACAAATATGTTTCCTGAGTTTTCAAATTATTCCCACTAAGTGATTTAATGGCTAGATTTTTTATAAAGTTGACTAGTTAAAATTTCACTGTTACTAATGAACATCTTAGAAAACTCCTAATATGTTTCAGTCCAAGATATTAGAGCCAGTGGAACCACTATCTGGAGACGCTTGAATCTGATCTGTGTAATATATCCCATGGAATTTCACTCAGGAATTTTTGCACTTAGCCCCATAATTTTGACTAAACTAAAGCATATGTTCTATTAAGGAAGTCAACCCAGATATAGGGAGAAAGGCCATATAGGGATGGCTATTCTAGCACATCCACTTGTAAACTGATCCCACGGACTACTTGTAAAAGTGCTCTTACCCTCCTGACATGTACACACGGAATATGTTTGATTTCTAACTCTCTTCTTGGGAGTTTCCTATGCACTCTGTCAGTGCATGAAGATTTCATTATGTATCCTCTCCATGCGTGTGTTTTATTAATTAAAGTTTGATACCTAATACTGGCATATGTACCTATGGGAGTAATTGTGTGCATGCTGGGGGTAGTCCCAGGGCTTGAGTTGGCGCGTTACAAGATACCTACAAATTGGTCTTTTGAGAAAAGTCCCGGTGCTTAGTGGAACAGTAGGTATTTGAAATTACAGGTCTAGGTCTGTATTTGTGTCACCTCTCTATTTTCATTTTCCACCCCCATACTTACACACTGATATTGTCTCATTCCTGTACATGCCCATTAATTCTATCAATCACTCATCCCTAAATGTACTCATGCATCTGTAATTTATGCAGTTATTCATTTTCCTTGGCTGCTGAGGAATAAATAAACAGGTGCATGTTTACACTTAAGTCAACTGGGTGTGCCCACAATATTGAAAAAGCAAAGTCATACTACATGGAAGAGCCTGACAGTCTCAGCTCTTGGCTTATTATGCATGCTGCTTTATTTGTACTGTATTCATTTCTGTTGCTACAAAATCAATATAGAGAGTCTGAAAAAGAGGATTTACAAAAAAAAAAAGTTTATGTGATAACTAGACCCCAAAACTGCTATATAAACAACCAAGTCATTTTATTATCCTGTCCCCAACAGCATCTTTGAGGGGGAATGTAGGATGCATGGATTGTGTGGATCTCCTCCCTAAAATACCTCTTGTTTTCCAGCCACAAATAATGGAAAACTTCCATTCTTCCATTAGCCAGGAGTTACATCTGCACTGTAACTTGCACAGCAGTGACTTCCTCTATTTAATTACATGTAATGTGGAAGCAATACTTCTTTATGAACCTGCTGCCTGACAAGTTCTTCGGACATCCTTTGGCTCCTGTATTTTGAGAAAGAGTCAACAGCTGTTTTCTGCACATCTGCCCTTGCCATACCATTGACATAGATATAAACTCCCTCATATCTGTTTTATGTAATGCCTCTTTAAAAGGCGATTTGTTCCCAGCTCATCTTGAGGTAACTTATATTAGATCTGCTTATCTCTCTAAGAGCAACATCTGCAAAGGATATCATAATGCTATTCTTTAGTTTAGTTCTCAGTTTCTTTCCAAAAAATGCCTAATGTGGCATAAAAACCCACAAAACAGTGACGAGGCTTCCCTAAGCAGAGACAAATTTACTTTAGATGAGAGCAAAATGTACGATCCTTTCGCAGGCTTATCTATGGAGGAGTAGAGTGCTCGCTGTGAGGCAGCAGCCGCAGTGCAATTTCTTCCACGTTTACACCTTCAGCTTTGCTGAATAAGGGGTCAGTGCCAACAGCCTCACAGCACTGACGAAATGAGGCTGCTTTTCTTGACCTAGCCTGTACATTAGGCATACTTGGGCTTAAGGAGGTAGGCCAGGAATTTTCCTGAGCTAACTCACATGCAATTCAGTAAATGACAGAAAGGGATGTTTTCTTTGATGAGCAAATATTTCAGTTTTTCTTTAAAGAAAAATATCAAAGGAAAATAAAAGGCCTGCATTTTAAACACCACTATTCTGACATATATTCAGATATTTTGCCAAAGAAAGATAGAAATTAAGGAGTATCTTAAAAATACGAAATTCCTTCCTTTCTCTGTGTTCTGCTTTCCATGACTCGATCTTACAGATTGTTTTTAGAATGCACTCAAGTAAAGGCATTTCTTGCCATTTGGTAGTCTGACGACCTTGGCTTGTCAGCTCCTTCTTTATTTAGTTACTAGATGCTTCTTCCTTGCTCCTGGTTCTGAGACTCTGGCTTGCACAACATTCACACCTTCACATGCACTTATTACAGGATGCTGCATTTTGCTGTGAGACTGCGTCTCCCATCCCGAGCAGCTCAGGCAAACACAGAGCACAGGCTGCACCACGTACTGCCACGGCAGGGCTCTTCCATCAGCTGCGTTTGTTATTACCTTTAAGTCTCAGTCTTTCACAGCCAAGTGCACTAGTACAACACCTGCTGTCCCTCAGCAAAGAAGTGAAACCTTCAGAGCTACCAGTGATCAGAAACAAAAACCAAACGATGACAAAAAGCCTTCCTCCCCCCAAAAATGATGCAATATATTCTAGCCTAAAACAACTTACAGGCTGCCGTCCAGAAAAGAAAGAACACATATTTGAATCTCAAAGCTCTAGACAGGATATGAAAGAATCACAAACAGAAACACAAAGGGGGAACAGGGTAGCGAAGAGAAAAAGTGTCTCTCAGTTTTTAGAAGCAATGTGCTCATGTCAAATTCATCATTCACACAGGCTCTGAACTAGCTCGTGCAGTGAGAACGGAACTCAGTGCATGCTCCAAAATCTGTGGGAAGTTGAAGAAATACTCTGGAAGTTTGCTAGCCTGCTACTCTGCCTCTCTTGCAAGCTGCAATCCCTGCCAATAACACTTAAAATTATCTTAAGTGTGCTTAGATACACTGCAGAGAGTGCAATACAGACCTACCTAGTGCAGGGGCTCTGAATATCCTATACAAAGTGTCAAGCACAGCACACAGATGAGTCCAAAATAAAAGCAGCTCATTTGCTATGGCTAAATAGCCTGAACTTCCTCAAACCAGGGAAAAGTGGAATTCCCTAAAATAAAGCAACAGGCAAAGTCTTAGCTCACTGAATCTAAAGCAAAGTAATCAGTGTGTATACATGGTTATATTCTTTCAGAAAAAAGTAACAAAGAATACCACATGTTCTATTTGCTAAATATTTCCTTTTCCAGAATAGACCTAGCATTATCACTATTCATCAAACAGATGACTGACTACAGGACAAGCACTCACAATTAATTCTTTAAGATTTCAGATGGTGTTACAGTTCCGCTGCATTTCCAGAAATCTTTTGCGCATCCTTACCGATGATAACAAAAAGTGTTTTATTTGAGAAAAACATATTATGTAATAAGAGAAATGATATTTAATCACAGTTTTGGTATCTAATTATTATGCTGTGGCCAACTCTTCTGTGTTAGAAACGCACTTCTGTTAAAAAGATGTTTAATATAACAAGTAAATAACAGCATAGCTGTTTTCTTTCACAAATATACACAGAAACTAGGTCTTGAACTATTAATAGCCTATCTGCCTCTTTCATTAAAAAGTGTCATGTTGAAACACAGTGATCCGTGTATTTTTACAGACCCAAAATATAAGTATAGTGGGGAAAAAAAAATCAAACCTCAAAGAGTACACCAAAGTGATGAGATTAATCCTGACCCAGCTCCTATGAAGTTACCTCATTAGAGAATACATAAAAAGCAGATTTGGAGATGTGTGACTTCTGACACTGACAATGTGATGTTTCTTGTATTTTGGAGTTTTTTTTGGTGCATGGCTCTCTGTCCTATGAGAAAGTGGCGGATATGGCTACGCAGGAGTCGGGATCAAGCCAGGCAGCGAGTTATCCAGGCAGCGTCTCCGCTGGCTGCTCCACAGGTCAGAGCATTCGGGCAGCCTCATCCCAAACGTCTCGCGCTGCCCCTGGAGCGGCGCTAGCGGCACTGCCACGTTTCCTGGGAAAGGGAACTTCATGCCGTGATTAACACCCAGGCTTCCCTGAAGTTAATGAGATGGGATTTCAATTTCAAGTAAGTAAGGGTATCTGGCCATTAACCTCTTTTACTCACAGTCGTGCCTGTTAAGTGAGAGTAATGAAATTTCTCTGGCTCCGCGGGATGATGTGTGGTGGGGCATTAACATCTGTGTGGCACCGAGACGCTCAGGGTGCCATGAAAGGCAGGTACTTAACTTCCTACCTTAAGCGCATGGTAGAGACCTTGAGTCAACTGCTCTTTGTTCAAGTGCTGATTCTTTCATGTATCACAGCGGCAAAACATGATAAAAAGGAGCACTAATTAATAAAAAATGCACCACAGACACCGTATCACTAAGAAAGCCAGTAACTTTACTGATTTGTCTGCAAAATACAAATTATACCTTATTTCCAGCAGGAGAATCTTGAAATTTTCCCTTTTTTGTTCACTACAGACAGCTGAATTAAGTCCCTTGAGATACACAGATGTGGTTTAACTTAGTTATAACATCTTGTCATCTAGTGGCGACAAAGTCCAGCTTATGCCGCTGTGAGCCTCTATTTTAATATTTGTTGCAAATGCTTGTATGCCCCCATTTACAAGCTATTTTGTATCACCATTGTTTTATGGAAATAAATTCCCAGGAAAAAAGAAAAGGAAAAGAAGAAAGAAAACAGGATACAACAAACCATCTGAAGCAATCCAAGTGTAATGCCTGTGGTAACCCAGGTCTGCCATTAGTTACTGCACAAAAGACTCTGGTACTGTGTTTTTTTTATTTTTTAAATTAGTTACTAAACTGACCTCTTTGAATCAAACTGAGGTATGGATCAGTCTGAGGTATGAGCAGGGAAGGTAAAAATGCCACATCTGGTTACGCAAATAATCAAACGGATACTTTTCATGCAGAAGGTCTGTGGCTCAAAGCTTGGATTGCTCCACATCTTTGGTTAAAATATATTAACAAAAGCCTTTTATTACATCTACAGTCTGAAGCATTCTAACAGATACCAATGTTCCATCAGTCCTTCAAGAGACCTGTAGTGGCAGGAAATTAATGCCATATAACTGACGACATCACAGCAGATGGCACAAACAGGAACAGATGAAGTATGCCATGTTTAGGCAACAGCCTTTATTGAGGTTTCAAGTGGCTTTTAAAAAATTACAAAGCATTTACCTTCAAGGCGAAGGAAAAAGGAAAACAAAATAGCTTTGTTAGGACTATAGATAAAAGAGGGTATATAGGATAACACATACAATACAAAAGGGTTGACATCCTGAAAACAGTCTAGGAGACCTTTAATTCTTATGTTAGCTTTACCTGAAAAAGATCTGAGGACAACAGATATTCTTATATTAATTCATTAAAAATTGCTAAATTCTTCTTTTGGGAAAAATATAAGCCATTTCATTATAAAACACAACTTTTGAAAAACATGGAAATGATAAAAAGCTTTCCTGTGAATGGCTCAATGCATACAACATACAGATTGTGCAGATTGGGTGTATCATGTAATCATCACCAGCAATTAGACACTAACTGACAACATCTTTTAATAGAGGATTAACTTAGCTGTAACAATGCTTGGAGATGTCTCGAATGCCACTTCTGGTGTTTCAACTTGCAATTAAGAATGTTGCCTAAAACGTTATATAGCATGGGTTAAGGTAAAGTAAATGTTAATACTCTTTCAGGGCTCTGCCCCAAACTCCTTAAATACAAAGGAATCACACAATAAACCCAAATTAGCTTTGCAAAGACAATACATGGCAAGATACAGATAAAGGAACAGAGAAAGATAGACACTTATAGTTTACAGAAAGTGACTTCACAATCAAAGTTGTGCTTCTTTTCACTAGATCAGTTTACAAATATGCATTATCCCCCACTCTCTTGCCACTGTACGTTAGTTGCCCTCAGTAGCAGGAACAAGAGGGATGACTGGCATCCATTTCCACGTGATTCTGCTTGCGTTCGTATAAAAACCCTTGTCAGAATTAATATAAATTGCCCAGACAATACTTCTGGCACTACTTTCTGCTTAGTTACTTGCAATAATGTATTACACCGCATCACCCTCAAAAATGCTAATTTTGCTTTGTCATGTGTTGCTGAGGCAAATTGCAAGGTAAACTACTAATATGGCTATTCTTCGTATTTCAATAGACTGACTCCCTCATCCCCATTGACAAGTTGCTACTACAATACTGATAAAGTTGCACTTTTTTGTTGAAATGCCAAGGTACATTTGTGATATAGTTGCATATTTTTGACACACCAAAGTTTAAAATTCTCAGAAAGAGAATATACGTTTATCTGAAGGTGAAGAAAGTGGCTTTGAAAAAACAGTTTTGTGTTTTAAAATTAACTATAGGCCCCATTTGCAATTAAAAAAAACCAACCCATGCGTATCTTTCTCTTTCCCCGCGGATCACTGCGTGAGAGCACAGTGTTCTGCCTCAGGAGCGCCCGAATCACCGCTAGCCCTGCGTGGCAGCAGGGCTGCGCCGGGGCAGAGCGGAGGCCGTAACACGCATCGTGGGCTGTTGATGGCAGAGGTAGACTCTGCCACTGAGCACTGTGCAGCAGCTGCAGGTGTAGGGAGGGATGAGAGGGCGGCTTTCTCGTCACCGCATCTTCTGTGGGTGTTGCGGTTTAGCCTGTGCAGCTCTACCCTTCATCATAATGTCAATGTTTGTAAGTGAGAGTTGGAATCCCTCTCGGGAAGGGAGAAATATTATCAGGTTTACGATGGCACTAACCTTTTGTTGAAACATTGTTTCCCTCCAACAAAAACATTAAACTGAATATACCATTTTCTTCTAATAAGCAAGAGGGACAAAGAGGAGCTTAAAACAAATGATCTATTCCTTCTGCTTAGGTGATTTTATTCAAAGGAACAGTAAGAGGCAGGAGAGAAGGTGGATGCCAGGTGCTGATGCAGACCTTGCTGGGGTGGAATACACGGCGAGCGCTGTTCAACAACGTTCTCCCGTGAGCTAATGTGACCACAAAGGTCTAGGAAAAAAAGGGTGACCTGGTGGCCAGTGTTGGCTGCGTAAAGTAAATCTATTTCTGAACGATCCTTCAGTCAATAATCTGTAAAATTTTCAAATCTGTGAGAAGGGAGTCATCCTTACAGCACGTATATTGGTGCCAATCCCTCACTTTCTACTCTTTCTTCCACTTCTGGAAATAGTCACTTGCCCTCACATGCCTGACAGCTGTAAGAGCTATATATATCCCCTTTAAATAGGCAAAATACCAGCTTCATTAATGAGAAAGGGCCAATGGATGCTGCTTTGCCATTTAACCCGTGAAAAACTACAAGATATGCAGGACGCAAGTAATAGAAAGGCCCTTAACTTGTTACAATGCACAAAACAGCATGAAAGAACTAATCAGTATATACAATGGATCGCAGTTCACCCAACTCATTGTAAAATGTTGTATTAAAAGGATTCAGGTTGTTACACCGTGGGTAAATTCTAAGTTTTTACAGATCAGTCTTTCAACAGCTGACTCGGATCTGTAAAACGTATGCCCAGTAAAAGAAAACTGAAAGAAAATAGTTAAATGTGCAACTGCACAAATATAATTCCCCAACTATTAAGATAACAAAAACTTTTGCTATTACCATAATTATTATATATATTAGAAAGCTATACACAAGCATGTTAATTTCACAGATTTTTTTAAAAGATTCTTAATATTTTATATAATTAGAAATACACATTTCAAAAACAAAACTTCTGCAAAGAGAAAACAGTTATCTTGGTTAGCAAAGCATGGAGTTCTTCATGGCTTAGGGTAGTGCTTTCTATACAAAAAGTCCTCTCTGTTTGTTTTCTTCAGGACTGTTTAAAAGATTAGCGAAGCTATCAAGGAGAAAAGAACACATTTTGGCTTAAGGAAACTACAAAAGCCACAAATGCTTTGCAAACTCTGTCTTACTTTTTAATATGAAAATAAGCAAAATGTAATGTACATATTTTTATATTTTTTTATTTAATAAGTGATGCAGACCCAGATTTTTCTTTTTTAAATTAAATATGTTAGCCCTCAAACTCAACATTTTTACAAGTATGGTCCTCTTTAAACGTCTTTGATCCTTTTCAGTGAGCGCCATACTCTAATGATATGCCTGCGTGTTTGTGAGCCTTTTAGGTGTGTTAGGTGACCTAGTCTCTTGCTAACATTGATTCACGGCCACCCAACGGCTGGGTCTGTCAAAACATCTGTACATTTTTCAATATGTTGCATAACAGCTGCTTTCTCTCTCAGTAAAGATCTGCCACTTCTGGCAAATGTTTTCCTTTTGTCTATTTACATGTAAATAACGTTGAACCTGCAACATGACACTATCTATTGTAACATACATTTTGCAAGGGAGCACAACAGTGAAAAGAAGTTAGCCTTAAAATCTATTTTGTACAAGTGTTCTGTTGTACAACTCAAGTGCTAAGCTTATCTCAGCATTTCTGGTTATCCTTATACTGTATCACTGAGGCAATTTAAAAGTACTTTTACAAAACAGAGTACCTGACTTTTTTTTTTGTTTTTTTTTTCCACACACGGCACATATAATGCATATCGACCCCCCCTCCCCCATTAAGGTATAGCACACACACACTGCAAGAAAAAAAAAAACCTAATAGGTAATAATGTTATCATGTCGCCCATCCTTCCGAGAGCCGCATGCGCTTGACAGAGGGGCTTTCCCTTTCGTCCGGCGAAGGTCTGGTGAGTCCAATGGGGGAGTGGAATTCGTTGCGGTGATCTTCTCGGTCGCTTCCGTCGTACGAACTGCTACAGCTGCTCAAACTGTCAACGGGAGATCTGCCCGCCTCGTGGCGCGTGTGCTGTGGGTATCTCGAGGGGGTGGCGGTACGGTCTCTAGGAGGAGAAACAGGTTCTGACTTGATGTTGAGGCTTTGAGTAGAAGGCAGGGAGAGATTTGTACTCTGAGATAAATGAGTGCTAGTGCAAGCTCTGTAGGAGGAAAGGAAACCCAGTTACAGACTGAGGAGGCATGGAGCCCCCAGAAATGCACAAACACTCATACAAAACAGCAGTGGAAAGGCTCACGCTGCACCAGTGTGTGCTGAGAGTACGAGCACTGTTTGCTGGGGGGATGCAGAAAAAATTGGGAGACGAAAGCATCTCAACAGGCACCTCTGGTATGCCCCACCATTGAAAGAAAGTTGACAAAGTCTCTTTCATTCTCTTTTTCATTTATTTTTTTCTTTTCTAAGGTTCATAACTGATTTTGAAAGGTGAGCCTTTGCACTGCTGGAATCACCCGTAGGTTTCTTTAAAACTACTGTGTGTGTGCACAGGGAAGGCCTGGCCTTTCTGCTAGGACTGAGCCCATTAGTTCAAACGCACCAAAGCACTTTCCTCACTGTGCATTTGGACATGTAACTAGGTGCAATTGAATTGGAGCTCTCTACATTAGGACCTTTTGGAACAGAGTTGAATGTACACGTCCTCGGATCAATGTTAATATAATACTACAGAAGAGGAAGGATTTAGATATGATTGTGTGGTATAAGTAGATGAATTCCTAAACAAAACCTTTTTTTTTAATGAATGAACTGCCAAAAAGGATTTGACAAGTCGCAGAAAGTGTCAGAGGAATATACTGATTTGCCCAACTCCGGAAATATTTTGAACATCAAGAGAAACTGTCCCTCTGCAGCTTTTCGAAAGGCAAGCTCGGTATCTATTCTCAGTTCATGCTCTTTATGTGTGTTTTTGTGGGCAGACAGCGACAGAAGAAAGCTGAATGCAGAGGGGAGGGTGAGGACTGAGAGAGTACTTCATCTCCAGGAGAGAGAATGTGATCACTTGCATCTGAAGGATATTTTGCACAAAGGCACCACCTACTGGCAAAACTTGACTTTTTTGTATTAAAATACTGTTCTCAATCTGGAATTCCCATTCTGTTCTTAGATGTTTTAGTGCCGGGACCACCTATGAGGCTGAAGTTTGCGTCTAATCTCAAAGATATGGTTTCAGGGTGTCTAACAGTGGGGTTTTACATAGGGAGAGACTGAAGTTAGTAGGAGAAACACTCTGCTATCAAGGTCCTCAAAACCAAAGGGGTTGCAGACATTTTTACAGCAAGCAGAAGACATTTGGGGATTTGGAAGTTTGTTTGAGTTCATGGAATAAATAGTTAAGTTCAGACATGCTCATTTCCATTTACTGAAATATTACATTATTTCTGATACCTCATTGACAGAGCTGAACTTCTACTCAGGCAAAATCTACTATAACAACTTTGGAAAAAGCAAAATGTCATTTCCTTTTGACAAATTTATACTTGAAATTATAATATATGGCTTCACTATTGAATGATAACAACTGTTTTTATCACTAACTGTTGCAATGTGCAATATTGGATGCATCTTGTCAGACAACGAGAAAACACCAATACCTGCAATTGCTTTCACCTAACCCTTCGTTTGAATACAGAACAGTTTGTCAAAATTTGCAGCAATCCCTTTCACAGGTCAGAATTAGAGAGTAACAGCCCTCACCATAAAAAACACAAGCAAATTTTTGGCAAGCAGGACTTTTTTTTTGCTTTTCTTGTATTAAGTAAATACACATAAAAAACTGTAATATCAAACTCTGTCATCCCAATCTAGTAAAGCGTTCTGCTCTTTTGTCGAAAAATTGTTGAAACACATCCAACAAGAATAAAAATGCATTTCTGGCTTTTGTTTTGCTTTTCATTTCCAGTGATTTTATTTTTCATTTGCTTGGGAAATACTAGGACTTTACCTGGGGAAAAAAAAAGGCTGCCAGTTTAGCATCTATGATAAGATGCATGATTTTAGACACCAGGCTTACAGCTAAACCTGGAAGTCCCTAACACAGGGAGGTGGAATCTGAGGATTTGGTTTTGAAGAGTTTCCCATGAGAAGGTGACATGCCACCCAGCAACATTTACAAACCCATGCGAGTTAAAACAACCAGGTTCAGTCAAATTTGTTCATGTGGAACATACTTGACTTTACATGCAGTCTATTCTGTTACAGCCCCCAGAGGAACAGATCTAGAGTGGTAAGGCGCATTTTCCAAGAAACACAGCCTGTATTGGCACACTGCAATGATACATTTTAAAAAGTGTTTCAGAAGTGAGTATAAAAATGCACCTCCATAGAATTTGCTTTAGATTTTTTGAGATTCGTTACTGAGGTTAATTACATAACTCGCATATGAATTTGTGGTCTTAAGAAATACTGTAGGTTGGCTACAGTTGGAACCTATTTTTTTATAAATAGAAAAAATAATTTGAGATAGGACTATATTTTTCAAGTTTAAAACAGCACAAAAATGAAAGCAATTTATATGAATCGTAATTCAAAATTTTCACTTAAGCTGATTTTTTAAAAATCTATTTGTGCTAGAGTTATTTCAAAAATGAGTTCCAAAATGAGGTTTGGTGACTGTAATTTACATTATTTGGTTAAAATTTCTTAAACAATTCACCAAATTTCATGTAAGTCGATAAAGCTAATTATGATAAGGCTAATAAACCTGTTGTTACACATCAGTGCAAATGGTAAAAGAGTACTTACTTAGCTGCAGTCTCTAGTCTTGTATTCTAAATAGAAGATTAATCTCTATTTAGAATGGAATTTCTATATTATATATAAATGAAGTTATCTTTTTGCTACTCAGTTGATTCTGTGTGTGTGTGTTTGATGTGATACAACTGTTTCTGTATATTTTTACACAGTTGCTTCATATAAATATGTAATTTTTGTAGAGGCATTTTGTCCTTTGAAATATCCTGTAAGAAAACTGAAAACCAGATGGGTTTTGAATATGGTGAGTCCATGGAGAAAATAAAGCAAATGACTTGAAAGGATTGTGTATATTATAAACACTTAATAAGTGTTTATAATATAATAAGATATATAAGATATAACACTTATAATAAGATAAGTGTTTATAAGAGAGCTCACATTAATGTGATCACTTTTTCTCATATGCTGTACAGAAACATTTCATTTTATGGAGACACTGAGCAA
>JAUBOD010000918.1:1441649-1464245 GCA_032353885.1 Nothura maculosa
AGAGAGCTCACATTAATGTGATCACTTTTTCTCATATGCTGTACAGAAACATTTCATTTTATGGAGACACTGAGCAATACTAAAGTTTTAATTTTACACAGCAGTTCATATTCAGATCAGTATGAGTGAAAATCTCATGATTATTTAGAATAGAGCAACCACATGGGAGGAATGCTGGCTCCTAGCTGAGTTCAACGTTAGCATCTGCCTGGCTTTGCTGTCTAACAAGTGTGATGCAAGTCAGGATGCCATCAGCTGCAGGTGGGCTTAGCTCCTGAAGCCCCTGAGATCAGACCTGCTTTGGATTCAAATCTCCAGCTGGGTCTGAAGCTCAGCATGCACAGACAGAAGGGCAGGTGTGACTAGGTGGCCAGTGATGACGTGAACATGCATCAAATGGGTTTTTATAGAGAGAAAAGCACTTCTACTGAAGGGAGGGAGGGTCTCATCTATTTTGGCACATCCACAGTTGTTTCTGCAACTTAGCTTACCTCATTACTTCAAATACTTTTTTGTTGTTGTTCTTAAACATATATATACAATCACAGAAGTAAAACTGGATATTTATAATAAAATTTAGTTTTGTCTATGCAGAACAGTGGATATTTTTGACTTTGAATAATTCACAAGAATATCCCCCCCCCTCTGTTTTTCTTTCAGGTAAAAGTGTTTTTTTCTTTCTTTTTTTTCTACATTTCTCGATGAATGCAAAAAAGCTGAATAACAATTTCTGTGCCAGAATATTTTGATTAGCTTTCATACTTTTAATTTTACCCTCAAAGAATAATTTGAAACTGAACACTTCATTTACAAAGGTGGTGTAAAAACACACTGCCTTAAACTGAAATATTTTAGGTTTTTATTCAGAATGAGAAGGTTGACAAAAATAACATAAATTCACAAAATATTATGTCACTGACTAAATTCTTCACTAAAAAAGGGCTCAGTGGAAAATATTTGCCCCAAACCAATTATGTTATTGGCTAATCAAAATTAATTATTGCTGATTAGCCTGCCTTTTTGATAAGAATCACGGAACAAATCAATAGAATACATGGATTTGGGCAAGTCTTTGGTTCCTTTGGGCAGTATTTCGGAGAAATCTCCCTTGTGTGTGAAGTTATATACACTGAGGATACTTTTGATGAAATACTCTGATGGGAGTTTTTATGTTTGCCTTGATATTTGATGAAAGCCAAACTTTCACCTGTGCATGACACTTAAGGCAGAAAAGACCCTCTCCTAGACTGAGAAGTATGGATGAAAGAGAATGTTTTGCATGAAACAGACTTGTGCCTGAAGTATATAAACTATTAATTCAAAAGCTAGGAATGGAATCACCTCCTGGTTAATTGACGGATCAATTAAAGCAAATTTAAAGCTTTAATTAAAGCAGAAAGCCCCTCCTCTCCATAGGAGACACTGCAGCAATATTCAGGCAAAAACCTCTTACATTTGGGGTGTATACACCCTGCTGCTGACGGACAAACGTCTTGCAGCTTCCACTACCTTCTGACAGGTGACCTCACTCTGCTACTGCTTGTACACTGCATGGATTTGGGGATTCAGCTTTATCAAATGTCTGGCGTAACTAGAGTTTTATGGTCTCATTTTTGTCCCCTGCAAATTCTAGCTCAACTGATGCAGACTGGGTATGGTCTGTGTGCGTTCGTAAAGGTTAAATAAGCCAGAACTTGGAATAGGTTCTTTTGTATATGTAACTCCACAACTAAAATAAAGTTCAGAAATGTTTGTTATTTTCTGCATGCACGGAAGACTTCTTCAGAACTGTCAGTGAAGCAGCTTTCATAGCTGAATTCATTTACAAATCACTGAGAGAATTAATAAGAGCAGTCACTGAGAAAGCATTCAACCAGTCACCATCATTACATTTCAGCCTTTTATGATATGAATTAGAAACAGATGATGAGGATGTGTGACTTATCTGAAAAGGTATGCAGTAGTTTAGGATAAAATTCATAGTTTTTTTGGTTAATCAAATAGCCTTATTAGATATTTTGGTATACCACTGAAAACAAGCAGCTTATTGTAAAGCTGGACACTGATGTCTAACGTGAGTTTTCGATTTATTTGAGACTTTATGTCTTTAGTTGTACAGGTAGTTTGGTGCCCCAAGAAGAGTACAAATCGCAAAAACAAAATTAAAAAAATGAAACAGAAAAGTATTAAAGCTATTTTTTCTAATGCATTAACTATTTCAGTTGCATGTTTTTATGCAGTTAGTATCTGTGTAGACTTATTTATATATAAGCAAGTTCAAAAAGTGCGCATTTCCTCTAAAACATCAGTATAGTTTTAAAAACCCAAGCTGTTCGTACATGGGAAGGAAATTAGAGTAAGTTACAAAATGTGGCCAGATACATTAGAAGGAGAATTTTGAAGTTTGAGTCACATTTATAGTATTAAGTGCTTTCAGATTATGGCAACTGTCCTGTAAAAAGCAATGCACATATGCAAAACACCTCTTTCTAAAAGAAAAGAAACCCAGAAGTTTAATTTCCAAATGTTTTTGAATTAAAATTCTATATATGAATATATACTTTCAGTTTACACTTTTACAATGAAAACTTTCTTAATTCAAATATGTTAGACTAAACCTTAGGCTAAGAGTAGAATAGTTAGTTAACGAATACTTAGGATCTTACTCATTAAAAGAGCAGGTGCCAGGATTTTTGAAAATTCTACTGTTAAAGTTCACTTGAATTAGTCAATAAGTTGCTTTGCCAATACTGCGTTATGTGATTTCCCTGTGTGAATTTTCACACTTTTAAAAATACTGAAAAAATATAACAGGGCACGTATCACCGCTTTTGAAAATCAACCTCGACGTCAGCCACTAGAGGGTGCAAACACCCTCCTCCTCAGCACAGGCTGAACACAGGGAGGCTTCCAGGGCTGCGGGGCTGGTAGGCCCAGGGGTTATTTGCTTGCTTAAGAGAGGTCCAAAGAAAGGAAACTTGCATGTCACAGCTGAGCAGATGGGAGTATGTGATTATTATGTAAGGGTGAGGCTTAATCTCAGATCAAATCATTATGTCACTCTAAAAATATTTAGAAAATTCTCAAGTTCTTTTTTTGTTGTTAAGCTTTACATTATAGTAACTTGAAATAAAAAGTATAACAGGCAAAACAAAACAGTAGCACAAAACAAGTTACTTGGTTTGTGTTTTAGTGATTAAATAAAGTGCTATTTAAAGACATAGTGAAACATGAGCAATAATCTTTACTACTCTATTGAGAAAATGCCAAGGAAACAGAATATTTCATTTTAGCTACCTGACAGGCTTCTCATGAAATAAGCAGTTTTGAATTTTTGAAACTGAGCTGTTACATGCAGTAAACAGGTGCTGATATGTTACTGTGATGTACTGCATATTAAGACAACTTGGAGATGTTGAAGTCACTGTAGAGCAATATGATACTTTAAAGAAAGTGCTGCTTACCCCAATTGACTGAGGGCAGATGGTGGCATGTTATGTAGGTGTTGCTGTTGCCAGCCAGTCACAGAACCAAGATGAAGAGCACTGGCTGTATTAAACCCAGAGAGAGATGATATATCTGCACTACTCAGAGAGTATTCTAGATTCAAAAACAGAAAAGACAACAATTAAAAGAGAATTAAGGAGGAAGCAATTAAACAATAACTAGCATCATAATTTTCACATGTCACTTAATAAGCCTTTTAATTTTAATTACACCCATCATATTAAGTTCAGCTCGAAAAGTAGACTCTCTTCTCCAGTCAATGCATTAATTTGGAAGCAAATAATGCACTAATAATTACTCTGTAATTTACCAGAGCTTTTTTTGATCTGCAAAGTCCAAAGCATTCTTACCCTATATATGCATCACAGCTATATATAGAGCCTAGGACTTGAAAAACACCATAGCCTTTCAGTTAAGGTTTTCTGTGCAGAACTCCGCATCTGAACAATGTGTGTTGCTTCTCTACAAGCATCCAGCCTGGATATCGGATGCTGCCAATGTGCAACGGGAACTGGGAAGGATCCCTGGGGCCTTCACCTCCAATCCTCTCCAGGGAGCTGTATGACAGGTCCCAAACTTCCTGCACTCCAGGTTTATATCAGTGAAACTGCTTGCTCCCACTGCCCTTACGGCTTTAGGAGGATGTATTCAAGATGTGCTCATCTAGTTCAAGAACTAGATGAAATTACCTGTTGTACTAAGAGGGTTTGAGCCATATTTCTTATAAGTTTGAGCCATATTTCTTATAAGAGGCACTGGAGGAAAGCTACCAAGGCAGTTTTCCATTTGAACAAAGCCACCATTTCTCAGCTAGCTCCGTCTCCAGCTAGTGATGGATTGGGAACAGCTAAGGGAAGCGTGGCAGCGCGTTGGCGCGGAGGCTTTCGGCACAGCCCAACTAACATCAGCTACTTTGCTGCGACCGAGACAGACGTTTGCCCGCACTCGCTCCCTCCCCGCTCTGCGTTGCCTCTTGCCCCATACTCACCAGTACCATATGTTGTAGAAATGGCTGATGGGTATCCTCCCATCCCTTGCCCTGGGAGAGTAGGAGTTGCTACGGAAACCACGGGAGTAGCCAGGGACTGAGCAGACTGGGAGTTATTTATCCTCTGATTCTTTTAAAATAAGTAAAATAAACATATTATCGACCAGGTTTCAGTGTAGTAGCTTTCCGGGTATGTGTTGCGCATAAGGAACACAAGCTGATACAGATTTCTAGAAATTAATCATTTAGCATGTGGCTTTTATGAACTCTGCCAACCCTATCATTTACAATCCTTCAAGAGACCGGTTGTCACCATAGTAACCCATTACATCAGTATCTCCTAGGTAACTGAGCTAGTAACAAGCGGCACTGCTTTGATTGTGGGCAGAAAAACAGACCGGGTAACAAACTGATGGGATACGTAAACTCCACTCCCATGGTTTTGCTTTCCATTCAAATGCAAAAAAACAACTGCAGCAACAAAACAAACAAAAAAACCACCCTCAAAGCGCGAGTCCCACTGCTGGCTGTTCTGCTCGCGGTGGGGAGCAGCGCTGGGCTCTTCCCAGCAGATGGTGCTCTGGCCACTCCGGTTTCCCTACCGGCAGAAGCAACTTCAAGGAGCAAGAGCTTGCAGAGCAGTTAAGCATTTAGCTTAGCGTGCTAGAGGTTGTGCTGTAAAAACTGCACTAGAAAACTACTAATTCTGTGAGTTTCAGGCTAAAATGTCTGGGGAGCCACCAAAAAACCACAGTAAGGCAGTGTCGTCCTCAAGAACATAAATACATGCTAGCAAAGCACCAACGGGAAAGCTCTGCTTTAACATGCATTATCTCAGCAGGTGCAACAAGTACAAGTTCCCTATACTGCTAGATTTTATGAGTAGTGATTGGCATTCTTGTTCATAGCATAACAATGGTAAAGTTCTCCCTTTTTTTTTTTTTTACCACAGCTTCAACTACCGAGACAGAAGAAGTTTTTTCATGAATAAGACAAGCATCACTACCACTTACCAAAAGCAGATCAACATCCTCAGACTGAGAGCATAGGAAAGGAGTATTAAACGTTAGTGAGCGGAAGCATGGACCAGGAGGCAGACACAGCACAGCATAATGAAGAGCTTCACCCGATCGCAGGGGCAAATTAAACACCTGCTGAGCCTAGCTCAGCAAAAGGGCAGTTCCTACATGGGAGCTTTGTCCTTCTGATAAAATATGGGTCTCGACTGTGAAGACAATCCATCCTGTTTTCAGCACGAGTCTTTGGCTTAGAATTCATTATTTCTACCACAGCTCCAGTGGCTGCAGATTATGTTGCTATATCTGGTTTTAAGTGATCTGACTATTCACAAAATCCCTTGGAAAGTATCAATTTTAAGGACTTTGGAATAAATCATTTGATGGAGACAGTCTGTCACTGCCTTGGTTGACTTTGAGAATGGCCCTATAGGAGACTATTTATTACTCACCCTCTCAGAAAACAGCATCATGTTTATGGGAGTTTAGTTTAATATTCAAAGTTAATTTATAATGCATCAAGCTAAAGTAGCCAACTTAATAGTTGTTTTAAACGGTTGTCTGTTACATAACGGAAAAATATGTTTATAGTGTCACTGAAATTCACCATCAAGATCCTTTTTTAATCAAGCCCACTTTTAATGCTAAATCACTCATGAAAGATTCACTTGCAACCACTAACCCACTTTCAGTAGGGAACTGAAAGATACTTCACATGACACCCCAATGATTACCACCTTCTATCATAATATTCTGCTTAAATGTTGTTAATCCTGGCAGGTGATACAGCTGTCTGATGCTCCAGTTTATCCTGCTCTACCTATTTATTGCCTCTTTATTGCCATCATTATAAAATTTTGCCTTTGGAGTTCAGGGGGAATATAATTCAAATTCACTTAATTGTAGTTACTCAGCCATTGGCTGAGCATCTCTGCCTAAACATTTAGGAAAAATAAAGCATATTTGGAACGCACAGGGTAAAACTCAGTCTTTATAACAAGCACAGGAAAGGATCTTCAAGCTACTAGGAAAAAGGGTGCAGAAGCTCGGACTGTGTAAAACACAGTTCTCATTTTGTAACTCAATAGAAAAAAAAAGGAGGAAATAAGAATGAGTTCATAAAAGCAAATGAACAGGCTCTGCCTACATCCCCAGCAGGATATTAGGCCTAAATGCTAGATAGAGAGACCAAGCAAGCAAGAACATGGAATGCTTTCCTGCAAATTTTATAGTGGGCTTAGCAGGCCCTGAAAATCTTTAATATCTGTGATCTGAATGACAGGCAAAGAAATAAAAGAGCTTTGCAAATGCATTACCACTGATGGCATTGTATTCTTGCTGCCAGGTGGGATAAGCACGCGGAGATCCGGCTTGCGGTTGTTCATTCCCAAATTCATCGGGGGTGGGGATTTCGCTTGCATATTCTTGTTCAAGTTGCCAGGTGAGACCAGCAGACCTGGTGAGTTGCGAGGGTTGCCATACCCATTCCCTGCGCCAAACGCAAAGCAAGATACGAAGAGGAGAGTGAGAAGGTTCATAAGTGCAAACATTAAAAACTTCAAATACAAACAAATCAAAGTAAAGACTTGGGTCACACAATGTCTTTAATACAGGAGAATAAAACGTGTGCTGTATTTGGAACAATGGGTCTTAAAATTCTCCCCTCCATGGCTGTTGGCATTTCAGGTTTGTGCAGAAGTTTAACTCCATTTAGAGCACTATGGTAAATCCTGTAACATAACGTTATGGCATTCAGAGTGGGCGAGCTCTAACTTCTGCCTTACAAGAAAAGTCAGAAAGTCAGACAATCGTATGTCTTTAAAAATAAGGCAAAGCTGTGCTGTGTTTTCTTGACAACTACAGAGGACTGAGCTGCCTGACTCAGCCCTTTCCAGTTCATAATTTTGTTTTGTTTTTAAACAAAGGATGAGTACAGCAAGGCTATAATTTCCAGAAAACGCAGGGGGAGGAAAAGGAAGAATCTTGAATGTTTTTGGCTCTCTTTCTCCACACTTACTTGGACTTGACTCTGTCAACAGTGAAGTCAAGGCGGGTAAGAGCCTGGCCTTTTTTGGAAAATGCCTCCATACCTTTCATCCTCCCTCCTTTGCTGCTTTTACACGCCCCTGTTCACTCAGGCAGATGCTTCATGTGTTTCTTTTTTTTTTCAGAAGCAGGTTTCCTACAGTCTCTAAGCAATCCTGACAATTGCCTATCAATACTGACAGTGACCTGCCATCCCACCGAGACCTCCTTTTTTCATCCATCTAATTTCATCTCCTACCCACACAAGTCTGGGAAAAGACATGATTTTTTTTACTGCTTGCTTGAAATTCTGTTTCTACAGGGTGAGAAGCAAAACAGAAACTGCCCGCTTATAGTGAGGAAAGAGTATAAACATCAATACAGAAAGAGAAAAATTTCACATATAAGTACCAAGGAAAAAAAATCTCGGGAAAAACATTCTGTTCCCTTTGGTTCCTTGGAAGTTTGATTCACAACTAGCGAGCTGCGACACAACCTAAAAGCAGTGTGGGGAGAGGAGCTAGCAGAACAGAGCAGATCTCGGAATTATAAGCCCTGGACCTGCAGTATTCCTTTTGCCATCCCAAAGTCAATGGAGGACTCGGCATCTCATGGTTTTAAAAACATGTGAAATGGGGCTACAGAGCTAATGCACAAAGATGTATTTTGGAACCAAATTTGATGAAGTCTGTTTTCTGTTTTGGATAATGAAGTATGTCCAAGCATGACATTAAATCTGAATTTTAATTTGCAAGCACATGGCCTAACTTTATTTATTCAATCAGTAAATTCATGGAGAATTGACCAAGGGCTATTATATACAAAAACAATAGTTTAGGCTCTAGAAAACCCAGACCTAGCAAAACTAGAGTTGGGACACAGGATATCACTACGTGCTTGATTTCCATCATCTCTGTGCATCTGCTATTAGCCACTAGTCTCATCTGGCTTTTTTATTCCTATGCATTTAATTAAAATGATCTTTTGACTGTTTGCAAGAAGAATTAACATGAAAACTTAAAAACACTCAGCTTGTACAGATCTTAAACAAAAATATTCTTTACAGTTAATCTAATTATTATCTTACAGTCAGTGGGATAAAATGTGTTAATTAAAAAAAAGTGTATTTTACACTTAGAAGCTGAAATAACTCAGTACTAGGCAAGAAGTTTCCATTTCATGTCAGCAGGCTGTTTTTTAAACCAACAATTGCCTTCCATGTGGATTTGCTATTATTTTAAGCTGTAATTAATTCTATCTGTTATCAGAAGTACCGGGGCATTTTAAAGATACATATTTTTTCCAGAAGCTACAGTGCCTTTTAAAAGCTGAACATCAGCACCTTGACAAACTGAGCCCCAAAAGCACTAAACACTCAAAGAACAGTTACGACACTGTGAAATGATAAGCAGAAGAAACTGAAGCAAAAGTTTTTCTGGTGCTGGCTTCATACAGGAGTTGTATGAAAGGAAGTAAAACTGCCTTATGAAATCTGCTGCATGACAAGTATTTGTTAAGAGTGTGAAAATGAACCTGTTTGAAGAAATAATGTATTTTCTACATTTTGCAATATATGATCAAAGATATTTAAAGACACCATGGCTTTGCAGTCTTCATCTGTGTTTTTAAGGTCGTGATTTTTGGAGAAAAGAAATCTTTACAAGAAAGCTCTCTTGTTTTCCATAGGAGATTTATTTAATACAATTTTCCACTAAGAACTGAGAGAAGTAATAATGCATCCTTACCAAGTTAGAGCACTCAGAAACATTAGTCAGACCCTCAGTATTATTTATGCTCTGATGTAAAACATTTAGAAGAGTGACAACCTTTCCATCATTTATATTTTTGGAACATCGAATCATTTTTAAGAACTACTGCAATCTCCCTTTCACCAGTAGGTTTCTGCTGTTCGTGGCATATTATGCCAGCTAGCATTTTGGAGCCATATAATAACCATTCCTGCTTCCAGCCACCAAATTGTTATCCTTTTAGTATAATGTGGATTCAGGAATGCAAGACTGTGGACCTTAAACCAATGATATAGAAACCCCTCATTTGAAAATCAGGGACGAATGCATGCATGCGGTTTACAGCTAGGAAGAGTCTGCATTTAAACCAGCTCTTTAAACTGTATCCTCCTTCCGCAGAAAGCTGTGGCTGCTCTGAGGCAGCTGTCCCACCTTCAGATAAATCCACCAAAGAGAATGGTCCCATTCACATTCAGAGGCAAAAAAAAAATAAAAAAGAAAAAAAGTATAAGACTTCTAACGTACAGATTAAACCTTTCTTCATCCTATACTTTAAAATTACACTCTGCCTGGACAATTATCAATTTAGATGTGACTCTATGCAGAACATTGCATTCCACTATCCACTTGAAAGCGCAAAAATTATATGTCATGTATGAATGGATTTCCTGATTATAGATTATAAGAAAATGAAAACCAGATGGATTCTAAAGCAAGTTGGCTTTACATTTTTATTTGGTTAAAAGCCATATTTTTGCTGGATAGAACATTTTTAAACATTACAGATATAACTTGTAATGCATAATGAAAATAAAAACGGTAGATGCACAAGTTTTAAAGGGCATATGTCAGAATTTGTAAATTTACAGCATTTGTAATTTAAGAAGTTTTCAGAAAAAAGGATTTTTCCCAGTGTTGTTTGTTACACTGATTTGAAAGAATAAAAATATTTTACACATAAAAGAGCTTGTTTTTAGACAGAACTAGTGGAGCAGCACGTCAGGAAATGCAGTGCCAGACGTTGTATTTGGACTAATAGCACAATATAAAGACAAATGCTTTCTGAGCGTAGAATGCTCTTCTTGGGCATGTTCCCATAGTCAGCTATCAGGCACAAGCGCCACCGACTTTAGAGGGAATTTTGTCCAAGCACAGATTGCATGATTAATCCCTATGAAATCACTTTTTAAAAACTCACACCCAGAAAAGCTATTTTTACACATCAGTAGTTAGTCAGTTGATAAGAAGAAATACAAAATATTAATATGCTCATAGAAAACTACTGTATGAACTATGCTGCAAGTTCAACTACTACGACCTTAAATATTTACTTTTGTGCTGAAAATACGTAACAGCAGGAGCAGAGCATAAGCTTAGAGAGAACAGGAGAAAGAGCGAAGTTTAGCTCTCCTTTCACTGCCCAGGAACAGCACGGGCACCTCGCACCTAGCGCTGGTCATTCTCATGTCAGGGGTGGCAAAGAAGGGCAGTGCTCGAGATCCTCCGAGGCAGGGCTGAGCGCTCCCCGTGCATTTCCGCTTGGAACATTCCCACACACTCAGGTAGCACAAGTGAGGGAGCGGTGAATCCTTTATTGCCACATTGTTCAGGATTCACATTCATGAATAGTATTATTACAAGTTTGAAGTCTCAAAGTTCAAAATATTGGACAAAGGCTGTATCTTGATTTCTTGAATTCACTTCATCTTTTTATCTTATCATTACAAAGAAACAGAAATTCAATGAATATATAAAACCATAATAGTCCTAGAAAAATTAAGAGCAAGACATACACTGAATATTTCCTCATTTTGCTCTTTTCATTCAGTTTACTCTAATGGTTTTCTCTTAGTGACTATATCGGTTGAGAATTTATAAGATCTTCAGGAACCTGGGATGTACACTTTCCCGTAATTTTAATCGGAAAAAAGATTTCAAACACACCTATGACATGATTGACCACTAAGCCTCTTAAAAGGATTGTTATGAACAGGAGACCCAACTGTGCTATAATTTACATTGGTCTTTAAAATATGTAAAAACAAGTGAAAAAATAATGAAATCAATAATAGAATTTTGTAACATTTATTTATGTTTTTTAGTTTTCACTTGATTCATTTTCACCCCACCTCAAAGAATGGCAAGTGTGCCTACTAGTAATTATTAGGTGCCTTTTCTCTTATATTGTTTATATACACATATATGTACACACAGCTTTTACTGTTTAAGACCCAAAAAGAGACACCAACAAGAAGGCAGTAAGGCCAGTAAGTTGTACTTCTGTTCACTTAACTAGAATTTTTGAAAGAGGTAACTGAAAGTTCTTAGTCACATTTTGCATGTTAGTCATTTCACAAACATGATCTTTACTAACTGCTACCAGCAGATGAAAACCAATCTGGAAACACGCTCCCCCACAGAAATACAATCTTTAAAGTACCTGTCCATTCCCACATTACCCTGACGGGCCTCGTTCACTGAATTACCAGCAGTCACCTGAGACACACGTGCTATAGAAAAGCTACTGACTTTGCATGAAAGAATTCACAGGCATCTTGTGAAATATCAGCTGCCCGGACCAAAAGGACTGAAATAGAACTAAAATGCTGTGAATGTGCAGACGTTTGAATGGCTAGGGAGCGAAAGAGGAGAAAAGTATCCCAACAACTCTTGGCTCCTGTTATAACTTAATGCAAATACAAATTTAGAGATTCCTGCAACAATAAAAGACTCAGTTGATATCTGATGCTGAGATTCCTTCTAACTCATTCTTGTGGTACAATTTAAGATACCGCAACTGTTAATGGTAGTATCTTAAATGGGAAATTCTTGCTCTTTAAGTCTAAAGGCATGCAAAGGGGTCTGATGGCACTACAGTTGTCCCATACTGGGAAAAGGGCAGTATTTGGCAATCACTAGAACAATGTTAACAGAAGGCAGTTTTGGTGTATGTGAGTGCACTGAGAGGGCACAGAAGAAAAGGATATGCTGTTGCAGCCCATTTCAGGATTATGGATTCACTGAGAACTTTTCATTTTGGGAGTGGGGCAAATCTCCACTGCTCCCGTTGCAGTAGAGAAAAAGCTCCCTTGTCAAATTGCCCAAAAAAAAAAAAAAAAAAAAGGAACGTCAAAGAAAGGAATGCTCTAGACTATTGTTTCCCACTTTTGCTACATCCCTGCGCTGGCTAACGCTATAGGCCGAGAAGGGACATGGCTTGAGAGGCTGCTCAATGTTTACAATCATTACCAGTCCTCTAAAGATCCCTGTCCAGCCTCCCAATGGCTTCCCCCTGCCCAGGCTCAGGTCCCCATTCGAGCCCAGGCTGAGCCCTGCCCACCAGTGCTCCTGTGGGTCCTCGGCACCCTGCTCCATCCCCAGAGGAATCCAAGAGCAGCTCTGACCCAGCACTCTTCCACGCTCGTGCTGCCTTAACAAACTCTTTACATGCACAAGGCAGACAACACGCAAGCTAATCCAGGAGCTGAGGCCACCTACAATTTGGAACATCCCTGGTGCTACGTGTGGAGCATTTAAAGGTGCACACAGTGGCTGCTGAAAAGGGGCACGAGCGCCTAGTGCTGCGCTCACTGGGCTCCCGTTCCCCTGGGACAGAGAGGACGCTTTTCAGGCAGAAGCTCCAAGCAAAGAAGAGCTCTGTGGCCTCTCAGAAATGCAGAGCACTGGACAACACATTTCTGGAAAACTAAGACAGTGCTAATCATTGCCATTTTTCTGAGACATTTTCAAAGAGAAACCCGTGAGTTTTTTCACAGGCAGCGTGAAAGGCCACGAGCACAAAACTGGGGCTGCATATCACAGACTGTTACATGTCACGCAGTCACTTCGCTGCCGAGTCAAGTGCATGACTAAGTGTATGGCAAACTAACCTGCTTTGCCAACGCTGTGGTTTATGTTGTGCTGCTATAATAAGACACATATGTAAATGTATTTTTAAGTAGTTCTTAATCTGAGTGTTCTCCCATCTTAGACTATTTTCAAAGTTCACACCTTAATATAATAAATGTAAAGATGGCACCTGACTATCTACAGAATTAGCCTGTGGTAACCCACACAAGGAACTGCAAGCAACTGTTCAAAATGTTTCTTGCAATTAAGTTCTCCAAGTAGAAAATGTCCAGGTAGATATTTCTTTTCCAAATATCTCTGTACTCTGTCCTCCTAAAGGTCCTTGGAATAGGGGTTCAACACGCAGGCAGGAACAGTGTGTCTCACACTTACAATGCACAGGGAGAAGCTGGAGCACTCTGCCTACTTAAAACAGAGCTTTACACTTCTATTCTCCCCTTTCTGCCCAACTCAAACAGCAACAGACAATCCACGTCCTGGTGCTGGTTTGCAGCACAGTAAGTTATAATTAATGAAAAGATAATTACACAATAGTCTTTAGTGCTTTAATAGCATTACCTTTTATAGTTTAGAAATATAAGCACTGCACCATGAGCATGGGACTAGTATTCCTGTGCATTATCAGCTCCTTGACACTTTTTCAGGTCCATAGTAAGTGTCAGGGGCCAGATAGCCACTTAAATGTGTTTTACTATGGTGAAATAACTCACCGAAGCTGCCATTAGACCTAGAGATGTTGCTATCAGACATTGCATAGAGCCTCTTACCTCCTTCCTGCCTGTCCATTCTTGCACCGGTTAGTGCTACTCTGCTCTAGGAATGCAGAATTCTTTTACACTAAACTCCAGTCTATTAGGAGAGGTCAACAGCAAAAATCAAGGACAGTTTTCAAAAGTGCTCCTCTGAAATTTAGCCTGCATGACATCTTCTCTGAAAATCCTGCAGTAGGTGGCCCAGACCTGATCTGCACAGCATGTACAAAATTATATCTGGACCTCATCTGTCTGAGATTTGCCCCTGCCCAATACTTTTTCAGGGCTTTGCTGCTCACTTATGATTAGAATTCAGTTCTTATTCCCGTAAAGCAATTAAATAGAGTCTATTATGAATATGTGGTATGAATAGGTATTCATATGTGGTATCCTCCTCCATCCTCTATGATAGCTGGAAATTTACTTCATTCTAGTTCCTTCTATGCAAAAAACAGTATTTTTTCTTCTTTTATATGAGCTGTAATAGAGTCAGAAGAAAGACAAAACAAGAGGAAAGCGGAAAACAATTTTGCTTCCCCCCTGAAACTTCAGAAATAAATGTTACCTTATTTTTTCATAAACAGCATTAAGTTGCTGTTTTTGGTACATTCACAACTACTGAAAAAGGAAGGAACACGTAGTTTAAAATTCAACCACAGAAAAACTTCAAAATTAGGTATTTTAAACACAAACCATACGTCCTTGTACTTCTCCTCTGCCTATACTATTGGAAAAAGATTTACACACCAAAGGGAAGTGTTTCACACATAGATAAGTGCTACTTAGAATTGTTCTGAAATTTAAGCAGATGCAAAGACAAGGCCTAGCAACAATCTCTTCCTTGTCTCTTTCCCACCCCCAGTGCTCTGGGACACCGTTCCAGTTATTACCAAGGGAAAATCAGCTGCAAGAGATTTGGAAAACAACTGAAATCCATGGCTTGAAAATCTTAATTAGGGAATTGTGTTAAAAGTTAAAGGGCGGGGGTCACATTTGCTAAATACTACCAGGAGCTTCTTGCTGTAGCTGCAATCCCAGCTTCAAGAGGTTAAAAAGCATTTCTTGCTTTTCTTCCCAGAGCAAAGTCCTTGCTGCATTCCAGTTCCAGGAGGCACCAACTATCTCTTTCCATAATCAGGGTAGGCATGAGATCCAGATGTTTGCTGATCTGCAGTGCCCTTTTTTTTTTTTTCTTCTTTTTTCTTTTTTTTTCTGTATCTGAAGAGTTGGGACTGCAGTGTGCAACAGAATAAACGTATAAAATCTCTACAGATTTTACTGGGAAAAGGATTTTATCCACAAAATCCAAATTATTCCAGAGGTATATTTGTACTTACTTGTCATAAAGGAAAAGTAGTAGTCAATCATGGCTGTCTTTAAAATCCTACTTACAGAAAACCACAGTTTGTATGACTCACTAATTGTTCATTACACGTGAACTTAGGGCTCTCTCCCTTTCAGTGCTTTCAAGCTGTCTTCTTATAAATACAAATATTGAGACACTGCCGATTAGAGAGATGATGAGACAGAGAATAACTAAATAACTTAGTAAGTCAAAACTTACACAACTGATGGAAACCTAATAAAGGGCAAATTTCCAGATTCTCAGAGAGTTCTACCCAGACTCATCTAACACGGCAAGAGGCCACATCAGTTAAGTGCAAATACACACACCCAAGCTTTCTGAACAAAGTCAATGGAGTATTTCTGGACTTTTGCATGGACAGCAGCCTCCACCCTTTCAAATCTATTCTTAAAGATCTGCTGATGTGATATTTACCTGCATGAAAAGATTCTGCGTTAGCTCTCCGCAAGGGATCAGTTGTCTCAGGCAGAAACAAGACTTAATTTTGGAAAGGCCTGTGTTGGCTGCCTACACAGACATGAATTTCAAGTACTCTTAGATAGACAATCTCCTTCATACTATATATTAGAGCTGTCAAACATGTTCTAGTGTTGTTATTGCTTTATCACGAATCTCCCACTGGTAGCTACTTTCCTTAAAAAACCAATTCCTGGATTGTCACAGGACTGGAAAAAAAAAGAAAAAAAAATAGGTATCCTTCTTTTACAGAGCAAAGCTTGGAAAAGCAGCACTTAATGCCATAAAGCCTGCAGGAAAAGTGAAAAGGAAAGGAATCTGAGTGCTATTATGTTGCTCGTTTCTCATGCCCCTTCTTGGTTTTTTGGCCAGCCTAATGTTCTGTGATTTCTTATCGCTTGGGCTTGGCCCTCTGGCATCACCAACTCTGTTATGAATGACTTTTATGTTCTTGCCTTTGGACTGTTAAGCTTCTGTGGGCAGAAACTGTCGTTTACTGCACTTCTCAACAGCATCTTGCCCCATCTTTACATTAGAGATCTGTGGACAACTGCACTGATCAAATGCTGAGGGAAGGACAAGGCTTGTTACGCTCTCTCTAGGAGACCAGTCCTAACAGGTGCCTATAATGGCGCTTTGGGAATCTCTGTTCTAGGCACATTTGTTTATTTAACATATTCCAAATTCGGTGCCTCAGAATGAGCTTCTCTTGACTCACCAAGCATGACTTTAGGGTACAACAGAGAATACTTCTGTAATCTTTTATGTTTCTTTTATTAAGTATTAGCTCACTCTCAACCTTCACCTTCACTTGCAGCCACTACATGATCGAGAAAAGAAAAATGAGCAGTAAAGTGCTGGCAAATTGGCTGAGAGATCCAGAACTTGAGCTTTGAGAAGATGAGAGGACCACTGCTAGGTTGTGCTTTACTTCCAAAAGGAAATGACTAGCTGCTGATTCAGAGGTAAATACGGAATTCAGCTATTAAAAAAACATGGGATGAATGTTTCAAAAGGAACTACCGATCTTTTCAATATCTAGCAATTTTATAAAACAGCTTTAAGGATGTTTGATTTACAGAGAACACACAGCTAGCTCCTTTGACAGCATTTTTAGAGCTCTGAGTTTTGAATAACTTGCTCTTTTAGTTTAATGCTAAGGTCAAGATGGAGACAGTGCAGAAACCAGTGCCAGACAAATTACAGAATAAACAATTAAAGCAAAAAATATATTTTTAACATAATCTTCCTAGATTTAAACTTAAGAATAAAAATTTCTATTTTTAATTTATAATAGCCAAAATTTAGTGAAATTTTATTGATCTAGATAGGGTTATTCCATTCAAAATAAAACTTAATTAGAAAACATAAAAGGTGATAATTTGAAAACCACAGAGAAATAAAATGAAACAAAATGAAGATTTTAACTCAGCTGGTGGTTTTCAAAAGCGAACTATTAAAAAATCCCCAAAACAATTGCATTTTGACTTTTAAACTACTGATATTTTTTGAAGTCTTAATCTTTCATCAGGTTTTCAACATAAGTATTGAACTATGACATAAAACAATCATAGTTTGGATATTATACACAACTAAAACTTCCACTTCATAGACATTATTTGTTTCTTATCAGGTTAGTACTGACTTATCTGGTTTTGTTTACGAATAAACAGGCACCTTAACAATTAAAACAACTTCACTTTCAATCTTATGTTAACTGGTTATATGTCACTCAATCTCCATGTTATG
This sequence comes from Nothura maculosa, assembly GCA_032353885.1. Taxonomy (NCBI): domain Eukaryota; kingdom Metazoa; phylum Chordata; class Aves; order Tinamiformes; family Tinamidae; genus Nothura; species Nothura maculosa. The sequence continues at coordinate 1,459,127 of JAUBOD010000918.1, forward strand.
AGGTAATGTGAAAGGACTGACTCTAAGTGGTTCTACAGCGTACCGATTTCAGTCCAAATATTTCTTGTCTCTAACTAAAATCTCCGGCTTGAGAGAACAGTGCCAAAGACATTGCTGTATTTATAATTTAGCAACTATAGTAAATAGTAAGTTCACTCCAGTCCTGTCGGACTTTGCTATTACCACAAGTCATAAACTGCCCAATCACTATCTGTCTAGGAACAAATTTACTTTAACAAACCTGAGATAACCTTGGTTTAAGTTAAAAATACCATGGCTGCTATTTGCTTGTGTAGGATAATAAAGCAGTCAGCTTTCTGAAGTTCTATTTATGCCTCGGGGCGACTCCTGAAGTAAACTGCACATGATGTCAGGGTTATTACTTGGAATAATCCAAACAACAAAATAACATAGTTTTCAAAACAGAAGCTTAACAAACCTAAGCATCTTTTTTTTTTCCTATTTCTTATATTGAAGTTATAAGGTAATTTGTTAAAGAAATGCAGAAACTGAGGCTTGGTGTCAGCAATCAAAAGTAGTTTCATTTTGTTGTGACAGAAATGAAACTCTTTAGATTCTTCTTCTTTGGAGTACATTATTTTGAATATATGCTATTTTTGGGTGCTGCAGAAAAATGCAAATTCATAATGTTCTAATTTGGCAAGAAATATGAACCCCAACAGATTCAACCACATGATCATGCTACCAGCTTCTAAGCTGCCAATTAGAAAAAAAACACAGAGGTCTCTGTTTCTTATGCAGAGTGATGAACAAAGGAAACTTTTGATGTTTATTCGTCTGGGCCCTGAAGGGAGAGCAAGGACTGTCCAACCAGTGGCATTGTGGAATGATGCAACTAAGACAGAAGATTCAACCTTATGATGACCTTTCATCTTCCTTCAGCCCTGTATCAAATTGTTGCTACTCTTCTGCATTTAAGACATTTAGAAAACACATCTTTAATGGTGTTTAAAGCTCTTAAGGCCAGATAAAGAACGAAGACTATTTGTACAATTAAATATTTATTCCTAGCAATGCCTCGCGTACACATGCCCCTCAAATAAATTGCTGACTCCAAAGCTATGTTGCTTAATGTATACAATTGCACACAGGAAATACAAATTCTTTATTTGCAAGTTACCAAGCTATTCATCTTATCACCTGCTTCTGAATGCTTCTAATATAGTCCCAAGGAAAAAAATATTTTAAAAGAATTTAACTTCTAATCTAGCATATTGATACATATTTTTATTAAGCACAAGTAATTGTTGAGCCAAATGCATGTGCAGAAGGGCTTTCATTTTAGCGTGTGCCTCTTAAAAGTAAAAATTTTCTTCTTTACTAAATGCTTTTCAGCGCCCTCTGTAAAAAACGAGGAAAGCAAGACCAAGACAGCGCTATTTCCTTGCAAGGCAGTAGAGGGAGCCCCTTCACAGGGCAATCCTCGGCCTGCCCCAGTTCTGCACGGCTATACTCAGGCTTTTCTACTACATGTACGGCGAAGGTGGGGGGAAAAAAGATGCAATGCAAATATCACCGGAATTAATCTTTCTTTAGCTGTATCGCAGGGCCTAGAAAAAAGATGATTAACAAAGCTAATTTTCTATCTTTTTCTGGTTTTTATTCCAGAACAAAGGAGACTGGCAGCAAAGTTCTTGTGCTTTGCTTACCCTATCCCTAAATTAACACCCAAGGACCTCCGGCACTTCCGCTGGAGGTTACAGTGCCTTTCTGATACCGCGCGGCGCAGCTTCGGTTTTGCTACAGATGCAGCTCACAAACATCTGTGACTCATCTATGTGTGAAGATAAAAAGGGAGGGGGATGTAAAGCAGGCTGAGAAGAGCCAAGAAAGAAAAGATCATTATAGCCAGGATTTCTTTTTAAGTCATTTTATGTTATGGTGTCAAAATCAGCACGTCTCAACCCTGGTTTACCGTGCACACAATGGATCTTTCAACTATTTTTTTGTACAGTTCTTTCCGAGAGCAGTTAATCCAGTAAAATTGGATATGCTCCACGTTTCATTACTCTACTTATTTTCTTCCAACATATGTGTTTACTTCTCAAACTGAAACAGTAATCTTGCCATTGTCTTTTGTAATCCGTGTTTGTTATAATGTAATATTGCTGACATTGCTAATAAGCCACTGAGCTTACTGAGCAAAGGGGACTAATTTGCAATCCTGCTTCGGTAACACAGGCCTGAACAAAGATAGTTCTCATTAGCTCCAAGGGAACAAGACTAAAGGGGCTAAACTTTTGCTCTGCCTGGGTATTTTGAAAATCGTTCTCCACTGGGTCCCAAGGCACTTAAGTAAATGCTCAAAACTCAGCTTAACTTAATTACTGATTATTTAAGTAAATGCTATCAGATTTCGATGATTATCAGTGGTCTTAAGCCTGAAATGAAATCTGTGCTCAGTAACTCAAAAGTCTAATGGTGAACTCAATTGCCTTTACTGAAGCTTAAATTCATAAAATAAACCCCTGATCCCACTAAGGTCAATGTAAAAACTCCCTTTGGTTTCAAAGGATCAGGATTTCAGCCACTGACCTCAGCAGTTTCACCTGAACGGGGCTATGTAAAGGAACCAAAAGCTTTTTGGATAAACTAATGTGAAGGAAGTGAGGCATTTACATACACGGAACTGGGTGAAGTACAAGATTTTTCATCAGTGCCGAAACCCAATCTCTCCATATCTCGCATGAAGCCCCTTCCCTCCCAGCAGCTGGGGGAGCTGCAGACCCCGGCCAATACTGAGCTCCTTCCGAGAGCCTGTGCCCAACACGCAGCTATTTTAGGCCTCAGCGTGTGCAGGAAGGCTGCTCTTTGCGGCCAAGGCTAAATAGAAAGTCGCTGCTCTTTACCTGCACTGGTGCCTGCACCGGTTGTGAGGTCCCCACCCATCAGGCCACCTAAGGGGTTGAAAGGAAATACTGCAAGTGAGCACAATGCAGCACCACAGGCAAACAGTTCCAGACAGTACCAACATTTTCCCAGCTTTCAAATGGCCCCATGCAAGTGCCACTACTGGTTTCCTTCTGACTCCTACAGGCATCAGGTCACGTCATAACAATTGTAACATTGACTGTAACACATCCAAGGTATTTGCCTTTCAAGGACAAACAAAAAATAAGGTTTCTAATTTTTTATTATTTTATTTTCATGCTTCCACAGCATATAAACTAAAAATTCTATTTGAAAATTGTGTTTAGCACATCTGCATCTGAAAACTGTAATTGTTTCAGTGCTAGCCAATAAAGAAATCCTTCCACACAGGACTGGGAGGATGTAACACATATTTGCATAACTTTTCATTTTAATTTTCTCAGCCTTTCACAGACATTCATTCCAAGTATTTTTAACTCTCTGTGCTTGCAGACCTCAGATGCTTCTTTGAACCCTGTATACTTAAGGACATTGATGTTGCTTCAGGCAGACAGATTGAATGAACCTAATCCCCATTTATCCTGTTCAGAGGTGACCCCTCATCAGGAGCAGCGCGGGACATAACCTCCTGCTAGACCAGATTCTCAAGTACAGAGCTCAGCTAACGTGAACTATCACGTAACTGGTGAATGCAACAATAATAATTCCTTGAAATAACAATAAATTCTGCATTCAGCCTCTGGATTGCTGTTTAAAGTAACTCTTGGTCTACTTTACTTGCTTTAACTTGTTTGCCTTGGACATATACTCTCTCCTCCCCACTCAGGTTTTACAGTGCAGTGAGTTCTTCCATGTATTAAATAGACAAGCCGCCTTTTTATGAAACAGCAAATTGTCTGCCCTTTTATACTTTATTGATTTCCTTTAATCTTAGTCAATATTCAGCTTTTTCTAGGAGTTTTTATTATTATTTTCTAAATTTGGAATAGAAACCTCTTCGGCTCTTTTGATTTTTGAACAGAGCAATTTCAGTTAAACTGTTAGGACTAGCAAAAGCCGAGCTCTTTTCCCTTTTTTCCCCCTCAGAGCTTAAAGTTAGTAACACGCGCAACAAAAGAGAGCACTGAAGAGGAGGAGAGCGAGCAGCGCGTACCTGTGTTACCTGCACTCGGAGGCCGATGCGTCACGCCAGGGGACATGCTATTCCTTTGCAGGGAAGGATGGGCCAGCGGCAAAAGGTTGGGGTTCCCCAGCGAGCTGACTGGGTTACTGTACACCAAACTGTTGTGGTTGGACACTGGGATAGAAACTGGCATCTCAAAGTTTGGTGGTGGAACAGCCTGCACAGGCAAAAAAGGGAAACAAAGACAAGAATAGTACAGAAGCACAACAGTCTTCAAGTACAGTTACTCTATATTTAGTTCAAATATGTTGTAGTTGGTGGTTAAAATATTGAAGCTCCCCCTCCGCTAAGAGTCAAGAGAAAAGTTTTAAACAGAGTTAACAAGGCTTTAAAATATCATTTTTGAAATCGTGATTCCATCTTCCTTCACTGCAGTTTCCATTTATTTCATGAGAAGCAGAAAAATCTTCCCTCTTTTCTTTTGTTTAAAACAAAACCCTGCTTCACAGAGCTTAATCTTCCATTTCTTTCATTCAGTGAATTCATAATTGTTCACTTGTGATATCTTAATCTAGTGTCACCGATGACTGCAAGATCAAAGGTGCATGATTATGATGACTTCATTGCACGGAGAAGAATTAGAAGGGGTGGAATGCAAACGGCAAAGTTTTAATTTCGGCATACGTTGCTTTAGCAACCAGAATGATCCCAAATCATGTTAAAGGCACCAACAAAGTAAATGACTTCTTAAAGTTTCTAGCTTAGTTTGCAAAGGGCTTAAATAAGCTTCTACTCAAGGCCACACAGCAAATACAAGAACTTTCCATATATAACTCTCTTCTGGATCTTGGTTTTAGAAGGGGGCTGTTTTTAATGCCTTTTCAATAGATTGTTATCATCAGTCAAAAGTAGCATCTAATAGAGGCTTTCTGTTGTGAGAATCCCTTCAAGAAGCAGTTTGGCAAGCTGGACCAAATTATGCCACTTGACTCTAGGTCTAATAAGGAGTGTGAGGAGAGGCAGTGCTTGTTTCTGGAAACCACAACACAATATTCCCAACTCAAGTGTGTTGGGTTGTTGGATGAGGTTTTCAAGGGCAAGGCT
>JAUBOD010000918.1:1464345-1475673 GCA_032353885.1 Nothura maculosa
AGGGGCAGGCATAATTCAGTTCTAAATATATCGGAATCTTTTTGCTTAACCACCGAAACACAGCAAACATAATAAGGCACGGCAAGAGTCAGTGCACCCTGTGAACAGTACGCCACGTGAGTGCCTCGCGACTTCTTTCAAGGTGTTAATTTAGCTCTATAGCCCACTCTGCGGCTTGCGTTTCTTAGAAAAACGTGCATCTCCACGCTAGCACGATGGCTGAGACCAGCTAGGAGCTCAAGCTAACTGACCTCAGTTTAAACATCCCCAGCCTGCGGATAGAGCTTCTTGTGCAGTGCTCTGTCCCTTTGGCCAAGACGCTAACTGGCTGCTTTCTGTTTGAACACTGGTTTAGGAAGGGTTTGGTGGAGGAGAAGGATTCTGGAAATGTTCAGTAAGAAGCAGAACTGCATGCATTCTTACTGTTCATGTTGAGATCCTGAAGCAACCTCTAAGGTTTGTGCTTCAGAAATGAGGAATAAAAGAGAGCCAATGACTATACAGTGACAAATTTAACTGCTGAACTATGCTGTCCCAGCTTTTCTTCACTTCTTACAGGCATAACGCTTTTGCAAGCGAACATTTTTTACAGTTAAGCACTAGTTCTCTGGCTGCATGTATGGCTTGTCTTTCAAATAATTTACCATCCACACAGGAGAAGGGGCACCCACACATGTCATGACTGAAGGCTAAAATCCTTGGAAATAGGCACATGTGGTGTAATTTGAAACATTTAGCACTCTGCAAGCATGCTTTGAAGCGAGACATTTTCTTCACTGCCCACAAAAGAATTTAGGAGCTTCCTAAGCTCTATGTAAGGTAGGGGATGCACTTTGGCCCTCAGTGCACAGGCTGGTTCTGAAGCGCAGAGCCAGCTGCTGTTGATGGTTGCTGCCTTTTCAAAAGGCTTCAGGCAAAGGATTCAGACAAACGTCTCAGTTTCCCATCCTGCCCAGAGCCCTGAATAAGCTATCATGAAGTGCCTCATTCCTGTATATGCAGTGCTGCAGCAGAGAGCTCTGCGCCTGGCTCCTCCAAGGACATGATCCCACCTCCAGGTCTGCAGGCTTCAAGCAGTGGTCAGGAGCCTTCAGTCTGAGTCAGGCTCAACGTCACCCACCAGCAATCATTTTGCATGACTGTTGTTTGGCCTAGAAGCCTGGCCTGTTGAGCCTGGTGTACAGCTGATACCAGCACTAGCCCCTCTGATCTCCTGTTTCCTTAAGCTCATCCTCTGCCCATCTACCAAGACCCAGTACAAATATAAGTCTGAAGGTCTGGCCAATTCCTCTCCAGGCTCATCTGTTCCTGCCATTAAGCTGTCTTGCCTCATGCACAAACCCTTCAAGTGCTGCAATCTCCCTAATCCTATGCTACAGCACAGCAGAGCCCCCGTTTCAGTTACTCTTACCACTCTTTGTAAAGACTGATCATCACTGGACATACAACTCCAGTTCTTTTGTTATTCTATACAATAGTTTTAAAGCTAGCTACAAAGCTTATCTTTTTCATTTTTGGCAAGTCTAATGGCTTCCTCTGCATCCTCTTGCTGGCAGTATGGCAAGCCTCTGCTTAGATCAGTTAATGTAGTATTTTACATGAAATTTTATCAAAGATCAAAATAAAATCACTTTTCCTCTCTATTTTTCAGTGTGGTACATGTGATACTCTGGCATACAGTAGTTTTTGTTTCTTCTCCTCAGAAGTCAAAAATGCATACCGTTGTATGCAGTAAGGTCCAGAGGAGAAGGCTGTTTGAGCAATTAGCAGTGTTAAACAGTGCCTGTCTATAGGCTCACTTCTGGCTGACCAAATTTTCTGCTACTGTCTTTTATGTTCTTTACCAAGAACTGTAACCTCCTAGAGATCCCCTAGCCATGCCTGCTGGTAAGTCATGGGGCATTTCTATTCCAACTAGGCCTGATTAACCTTAAAGTGTGATGCACTTGTGTAGTATCTATATTAGTAAGTTAAACATGGCCAGGAACTGAGGCCATCTGAGGCTACAAGGCACTTCCTACTATTCAATTTTAACCCATACACACACCTGCCAGGGGCTGCTCACACTATTCGCTGCAGAAATGAGGGCCTTCCAGTGGCTCAGTATCTTCCCTCTCATTTTGTACTTCATGACCCTTGCCGTAGCTTTAACAGGGACACAATGAGCAAAATTGCCAAAGGCAACAGATTACCCATTTAAATGAAATGTCCAGAGTACACAACATTGAAGTTACATGTGAATACTACAAGTTGTAGGATGTTGTGAGAAGCAACATGTTGGAGATTCAAAGCTCTTTAAAACAAATGCAGCAAAGTTTGTGCCAAGCACTTTTTTTTCCCCTCCCATATCCAGCCAGGCCTTCCTCTATTTACAGACAGAAATACTTAGAGCTCCCTTCTAGTGGACTATTTCTGTCTCTTCTGCCTTTCATCACTCTTAGGAAAATTACAAATAAATGTGTAATTATTATCAGATGTTCTAGAACAATATAAATACTTACCCCTAGAAAATTATCTGAGGAAACATTATTGGCTTTAGCTGTTAAGAGGAAAAGCCAATTTTATTTTCATTTGGCAGCAGCTTTGCTCTCTTCCAAGTCCAGGCATTGCATTGTTTTATACATTTTTGTTAGTAGTGATTTAATGCGTGACTTGCTGACTTTTTGCACAGTTTTGCTTTCTTCTCCCCCGAATTTTTTGGCTACTTTTTGACAGTTAGAAGAAAATAAATATAGCTGCTTAACCCTCTCTAAAGCTATACCAATTTGTGCAGCTCAAGATCATCTTGTGTATTTATGATTTTTTGCTATGTACTAGCTTTGAGTTCTGTCTTGCCCACCACACTGAGGCTTACACCAGGAGAAGGAGCTCCTGCTGCACAAAGGGAGATCACCTACTGATTCTCCCTTTTGTGGTACGCAGCTTGCCAGTGCATGCACACACCTCGAGTTCAGCGTGTGAAGGATTCAAAGGAGGGACACTCTCTGCTATATAAAAAGCAACACTAATACTAACAGTTCTGTAGTTCCTCTCTGAAGCAATTTCATAAAGAGATAATAAATTTTACGTTATAACATCCCTGCAAACTAGAAGGTTACATTATATCCAAAGCAGCTAAAGGAAAAAGTGGAGATGAACTGAGAGCAGAGACAGTTTTGATGTCAAAAGGCTAAATTTTTATGAAAGCCATTGGAGAGAAAGTTCATTAGTTATGGGGAGGACAAGGGATCATGTTTTAAATAGCTGTGTTGTTTCCAGTTCCTAGATCCTCCACAACTTAACAGAAAATGCATTTTTTTTCTGAATGCTTGTAGTGGTAATGGAAGCAAGAGATTCATTATTAGTCAGGAATAGGGTCTTCCTTTTTCCTTTTCCTTCCTGCTTTAAGACTACATGGTTATAAAAAAGTGCTGGTTTTCTGGAACAGAAGCAAGCACCATGACATACAACAGAGGCTCTGAATAACCAACTAAAACCTGATTTTTGAGGGTGAAAAAATAATTGGGCAAAATCCTATCAGATTGCAGATTCTGTCACCTTGATTTGAACAAAACAAAGGTCATCCTTGCAAAGTGAAAGGAATGGCAATTGCTAAGTTGTGACTTAAAAAAGGGTTAAGCATTTCAGCATCTAACTGCTGTCCTAAGTGTTGTAGTTCTTACTTTATTGAACCAAGTTCCATCCTGAAAAACAAATCCATATTGACCGCTTCAGGACTTTCTTGTTCAGAAAAACAGCTATGTAAAAGGAGGAAGTGAAAGGGAGGTTCCAGGAAAGATGGACTATATGAACCATCAGGGAAATATATGTCGACCATTCTTAACAAGGCACTTCACGTGCTCATTTGTCAGATCAGGTGCTATTCTGGCCTCTGTGAAAATATCTATTCAAGTTCCTGTACAAACACATTAACCATAAATGTGAGGACTTCTTCAAATTTTCATTATCTTGTAAAAATTTTTGTTTTGGGAATTAATGTAAAGACTACCCACACTCTGAGAGATAGGACGAGTGCATCCTGAGGTACCCTCAGGTCAGGTATTAGATTTTGTACGTGCAATTGGCTAGGACCTATGGAAGAGACTTTGCCCATTCTGGTATGTAGATGCCCTGATTTGTTGCCAACCATACAGTCTACTTGGAGGGATATGAAATGAACATATCCAGATGATTTCACCTTCTTCTGGATGTAAGCATTTATATGGGGAAATTCATATGCTGCTTTGGACCTGGGCGAGTCTTTGAGTTTGGTACTCTTTCTTCCACACGCAGAACGAGAGACCATCATAATTTCCACACTTTTTTCAGGTTTATAAATCTGATATTAATCATCATTACAAAATATTTCTCCTCCCCCCAGAATGTCTTCTGCAAACGAAATAGCACATGCAGAGTTATTTCTCTTAGATATCTGGCAAGGCATATGACTGATGGTTAGAAATTTTGACTTGGTTAAAACAAAATTTAGCTCATGTTAAAGCATTAAAAAAATGCTGATGATGTCAAAGCAAATTCTCTGATAAAGCTGTAAAATCACCCCAACACACAAACATGTCTGAATCCTACCATTAGGCTCTCATGCAGGCTGTTTCTCTGCAGCGAGCAAGTAGCTGTAACCCTTCAGTGCTGTAACTGAGTTTGGCAGAGACACTTAAGAACTGAAGTGACACATACAGAACGCACTAATTACTATATATAAAAGAATTTCAGTTCTACATCTTTTTTTTTCTATATCACCACAGAAAGCATTCTGTGGGTTTGTTAGCCTGTCCTCAAAGAAAGATTTCCATCGTTATTTTTTAGATATAATTTGGGCAAGTGGTGTGGTAAAACAGTTCTGTAAATCAAGTGGATATAATGTAGATATGTATATTTCACTTCCTTCTCTAAGTTTCAACTATTGTAGTCTTTGTCTATGTGTCATATGCACAGTCTTGGAAGAAAAATGTTGTGTGAAGTTTTCTGACTACAGTATGTAGTTGAATATTGGGCTATTAAAGCCTCTTTCCAGCTGAAATGTTTTCCTTAAGAAGCCAGAACTGAAAGGGTTATGGTTTGTTACTGCAGCAGTTATCAGCAGACAGCCATCTAACCTTTGGTACTTACAGGTATTTTATGGCTCTTGATCATATTATCAAATTCTTCATTAATTTTTTTGTATTTTTCTTCAGTGCGTGGGGTGAGAGCGTAAGAGGAGTCAGGATCGGGGCTTTCACAACCTTTGTTTTCTTTCTTGTTCAATGCCTGCCAGGTTCAGAGAAATATCAAAACGTAAAAGAATGAAAGGGAGCTCAGAGTACTTACACATAATCTTTGCCTGCTGATCATTAGATCAATATCTTCATTAATTTTCCTGTACTTGTCCTCAGACTCAGGGCTGTGACCTACTGAATCGTCTGCATCGGGGTCTGGACTGTCACAGCCATTAAGTCCTTTCTTTCTCAATGTCTGAAACACATAATTCAGAAAGTTCAATCCTTGACACAAGCTGCACGAAAGACTCAGTAGTGTTACAGTAGTACAAACTGCCCAGCAGTGACAGGATTCACAATGTCCTTTAGGGAAAGAAACTGACTGCAGATCCACCACATGGCTGTTACATGGCTCCAATTACCAGCAGCAGAGAGGATCGTACAAACCTTTCCTGTGAAGTGGAGGGGGACAACAAAGAACAGGGTTAGCCATCCCACAATGGCCCTGTGCTAGCACAGGGCTCTCCCACCATATCCGATAGCATTAAAGGGTTAAGGCTTACAGAGCGTGGTTTAGTTTAATACATTTATGCATTTCAAATGACAGCATGTTAAGGGCAACAGACGCACACTGTTTTAAGAGGATTATTACAATGTTTTCCTTTACTCTGAAGACACAAGAGGAAGAAATAATAATAACAACAATAACAACAATAATAATAAATGCAAATACATTTCGGAATCCATGCTCTTGAAAGAAGAGGGAGTATCTGAACTGATTTCTTCCTTAGAATTTGACATAAGGGATGACACTAAGAGGGCCCTGCCATTCCTAAGGATAGGCTCTTGATAGGACAAGGGGGAGGAGAGAGCAGGTAAAGTGGCTGTGAAATACCGATTAAGAGCTTCTAGACACGCTGTTTGCTTTTTATTGACTCCAGTTAGCACCACAAATGTGTAGTGCTGAAGTTTATGGCACATGGAAACGTACTGCTCAAATAGATGCTTGAGGAAAAGTCAAAACAGAGGAGCTGCAGATTCACCAACTCAAAGCAATCCTTAGAACCATGAGCAACATCACCAAGATGAATAACAGAAAATAATAATTCTTGGCAGCAATTCTTGGTGGACTGTCCAAATATAAGCAACAGCACATTGAGTCACTATTGGTAATACATTTGTTTCCTCAAATTTAGCTCTAGGACTTCTTAGGTGAAACATTTTCCAAGAACCTCCTTGGTTGCCTACAAGCCTTACCACACAGTTTGCAGGCCTAACCTATTCCAAGCCTAACCTCAGTGAGTACTTCCAGTTACTCCATACGGGCTGCAGAGCTGCTTTTGTTGCCAAGTGCTGTATCTGCACTGTGTCACTGGTGTAGGATGTTCCAGGCAGCACTAGCTGCTTGTCTTAGATTCTCAGAATCGTATTATTTCATTTGAGGTTTTTGTTCTATTTCAAAAAGTGAATTTCTTAGACATTATCACCATTGCAATGCCCAAGCTACCACTGTTAAATCCCTCAAGCACTCCAGTTTTAGATTTCCTGTCTGTAAGTTTCCATTTTCCTTTCTGTATTCTACCTCAGACTTCAAGAGAGCCCTCTTACTCCTGCAAGTGCTTCTCCCCATGAACCTCCCATTTTCATCAAGCCAGAGAAGGCACAGACACCTGTCCTAGCAGACCTCAACCTTTTGAACTTATGAACCTCTGTACCAAAACTAGGTAGTTTTGGAATACTGACTTCATCTCTACATCGATCTTTTCAAACTTTGTACCTATACAAACTTCACGCTCAATCCCACGAACTACTCCTGACACAAAGGCATAAATTATAAATTCTTTTGAATCATATTCAAAAAATTTCCGTACTTTTATACTCCTACATACTTTGAAAGGTTTTCAAGGTCATAACCTTGAAAATCACGTGCAACAAATCAGCCAGAGTTGCCGCCACATGTGACTAGTAATAAGCCATGCTGATAGTCTACCCAAAGCAAACTTCAGCCTTACTAGGGACTAACAAAACCCCACTGACCAAGGGTTTGGCACGTGCACTGATGGACACGGTTGCTCTCGCTCATTAGGCCAATCTCCTCTCTCACCACTGCTCCGCCACAGTGTGTCAGGATAAGGCAACAGAAATTCCCCCAAGTTGGTGCAGCTAGAAGCACATCTCCCAGTACAGCAAACTGGCTAGTGAGGGTTCTCCAGCAGCTGAATCTCTCAGGACTTGTCACAGAATGGTTGGAAGGGATCTCTAGAGATCATCTAGTCCAACCCCACTGCTCCTGGTCCCTAACCAGGGATTCTGTGAATTCTCTGCTGCGTATCCACGCAAGGACTCCTGCTGCAAGCCAGCCTTCAGCTGGGGCACGTTTGAGAGTGATTTATGCATCTTTTGCACATAAGATTTCCTTGCCTGCAAGACCTCTACCTTTGTGCAAGATTTGCTTGCCACTCAACAAAGATTTTAAGAGTCAGAGGAAAACAAAAGGACTGCACAGAGGCACATCAACAGTCCTCCTGTCCTGAGGAGAGCAGGTTTAAAGTAAGATATTCTCTGCACTAAGTACTGTGGTACTTGTGGTATTCAGTACAAATATAGTGATCTTAGGCATCTTTATTATCTCAAGCTCCTCAACATATAGCTAACAATTTTGCCTGTCCTAATGCATTATTTCACTCTTTGCTCTCCTCCACACCACTACTGAGCCTTTATCTCAGAAGGAGAAGAATCCTGATTGCTATATTTAATAACAATGCATGCTATGTGCTGGTACAACACAACCAGAAGGGGCCAGCATCAATACTCAACTGATCCAACCCCACCCAGGAGCTCTCCGGACCCAACATCAGTTTTTCCTCAGTGTCACCTCAAGCTGATGGAAGCTGACCCTGGATTTTGGAGAAGAACAGACTCATTAAGAAGGCCAAGGAGGTTTCAGTAGGCTACAGTCTTTGACCCAGTGTTGCAGGGACTTTGAAGCCATATTTCTTACCATGTTAAACTGCCGGAGCCTCTTGTAAACCCTGGAAAATGGCCAGACCTAAAGCATCTTCCTGGAGATTAGCTGGTTTCCAAAGCTTTAATGACTATTCAGGGATTTTTAAGAGGATGAAATTACCCAATTGTGTAGTGCACTGCATTCTAGAGAACCTCAAGCCAGATTTCAGTTATTTTTAAAGAAAATAAGTCATTTTTGTACTATGGAAGCTCTACTTTTTCCAAGCAATTAAACAAGTAATTATATTGGACTCCAATAAACTAAAATCAACCAAGGCATTTCAAAAACAACATGGTTAAAGGAAAACAACCTTTGGCTGAAATCTCATATGCCAGCAATTTAGCCTGAATCCTGCTCTATAAATCTCTGCAGAGAAATGCTGACTTAGTGGCATATTGGCTGCAGAAAAATGAAGTATAAACAACTATTTACTTGCATTTCATGCAAAATTTATCACCACTACAAAAGCAAAAAATATAGTATTATCAGCCAGGTCTGATTTTATCAGGGCAATGAAAATTAACACAATTTGAAAGCTTTTAAGAAGGAAATGCCTTTCATTTTCCTAGGCCATCTTTTGCTGCTACAGCATTATCCTCTTTTAGCAGTACTTTACCCAGCAGACTAGGGAACAGAAATTCAAGGTGGGGAGCTCCATAACTTTCTTCTATTACACTTTTTAGCTTCCTCCCATTTGTGGAGGGGAATGTCCTTTCTTCTGGACAGGCTCATCTCCCGTGGAACTCATCTCCACAGCGCTCCTGTGGAACTCATCTCCACAGCGCTCTAAGGCTGAAGAGGACACAGATATTCAGCCTTAGAAATGCTCACATTAATCATCAACTCATGAAGACCAACTCAAGAGTCTCAAAAAGTCTTAAAGCCAATTGTCTCTGTTCCACTTTTGCACCTCTGAATTAAAGATCCTATCAATACCAAGGCTAATTACTACTTTCACTGATATTATGAAAAGTACCATCTCATCGGTTCTTCACCTTTACTAATTTAAACCTTCACAGATTCAAAGTGTCCAATAGAGAGAAATTTAAACTGCAAGTCTACTTTACTAATCCCCAGTCTGACATGTTGACAGAAGCCGCCAAAGCAACCTCTAACTACAAATCCTGTTAGTCACGACTAACGTCCCCTGCTCTGCTCCAGTTGTGTGCCAGAAATTCAACTGCCCTCCATTTTCCACCATCACTTTCTTTTCAGTATCTGGATGGCAAAAATCTTCCAATAATCAAAAAATGGTTTGCTCTCTCCTGCTCCCGGGAGCCACATTATCCATGTGGTAAAGCAAACAATAACCAACTATAAGGAAAGGAATGCCATGTTGTTCTGTTCAATTGCTTTATTGGTGATAGTCATTCCAAAGCACCCATTGAAATTGAGGAAGACTCTCCCAAAACCGGAAACACCTTTAAATCATGGATCCAACTCCTTTAAGCATCAATTTGCTTTCTGTGCAACAGAAACATTAAAGTTAGGAAATGTTGAGTGAAGACAACCTTCACTTTCTTCTCTTGCACAGTTATATAATGATGAAATTTTATGATGAAATTGCACTATACAATGTATGGTGCAATCAAGTAATGAAAGATTCCACTGAAATGAAAAACACAAAGAGGAAGAGATAGGTTGCTATGGGAACCATCCATCTGAATTCTCTGACTTCTGTGCAACTAAAAAACTCAAATTTTATGTTCCATTAATGTAGGCTTCTTGGATTTTTACATTTAATAATGAACATAAACCAGTATGCTGGTACTAATGTAGTTTAATTGCATGTTTAGGAGAATCAGATAAAACATTATTACACTTACTGTTATCTAACAAGCTGCAGACAAAAAAGATGTATACCATTAACCCTGAAAAATGGAGCCTTTCTTACCTCCATTGTAGAAATTATAAAATGCTTTTGTGGTTTAGACTCTTTTTGAAATAAGCTACAAGGTTTATATAATAGCTGTATGCCTATAACCACATGTCAACCTTTCTGTTACTATTTTATTTCCACCAAAGTCTCAAAGAAAAAAAAAATTTCCATTGCCTGGTCCCGTGCGCCGGTCTCCTTCGCATGCACAGAGATAAGTGCGCGTTTCGCAACACCACCCAAGCCCTCTGCTTGGATTTGCCTCGCACTTTCGCGTGCCAAGCCATCACTATGTCCTCCTTCAAGCATCTCCTCTAATCACACCTCTTGTGAAACCAAATAATGCCGGCACTCTTTGCCAGCAACATCTGCCTCTCCTTGCTTTCCAGTGATCAGCCAGTGCGCTGGGAGTGTTTATATACGGATATACCCTGCCAGCAACTCAGGACAGGAGGCTGCGACCCACTTGCAAAGTTCAGGCTGCTCTTCTTCACTTAGGCTCGGGCCATATCTGCCGGACACATATCTGCACTACTTTGCAATATGTGTGTAAAACAAATCAGCCCCTTGGGTTCTCAAAGTGCTCAGGGACTGAGATGTATTTCTTTTTTTCCCCCAGAGATGCTTGAGGTCTCTGGGCAGCTCAAGGAAGCCGTGCAGCTGGACAGGCACAGGGAAACCCGGCCACAAAGACTCCCAGGGCCCTGGGAGGAGCCAGGCATCCCTTTCCTTGCTGGCTGCTCTTGCCACCTGCTGGGGCTTTAAGTTTAGCCTTGGTCTAAATTGAGCAGGGTGACTCTGGCTGTGTAAAACTGCACCAACGGAAGAGGGGTCTGGGAGATAGATCACATAGCAGTCAACCTAAACCCTGTCTGGGCTACCTCATGAGCCCAGCTGCCCAGCGCAGCGTGCTGGCACAGGACTGCGGGGTATTTCTGGGAAAGCTCCTAAGTGCAAAATACGCTGACATACGTTCATGATTATTTAACAGGACCTGCAAAATACTCTTCCCCAGTGAACGTGCAAATGTGTCTATTTTAATAAAGCAGAATGGCCGCCGAGATGTCACCGAGGGTCTCCCTCCATACCCACAGAGCCCACATTCCTGCCCTGCGGCGGGACAAACGCTCCAACGGCTCTAACGGCCCCAACGGCCGCGCGGGCCGCCCCGCACCTGTCAGCGCGGCGGCACCTGTCGCGCGCGGGCGGGCGGGCGTGCGTGCGTGCGGGCGGCGGCGCAGCCAATGGCGCGG
>JAUBOD010000918.1:1489191-1553142 GCA_032353885.1 Nothura maculosa
TAGTGCTCCATGTCTGGAGAAGGACTGAAAGTGCTTCACGACGTGACCTGCATTTGTTCATTATGTGCTAGAATATGCCAAAACACAGCTAGTTCTGAGATGGTGAGCGGGGAGGCTGCGTATGTGACAGATACTCAGGTTCACAACACAAAGTGAGACAAGTATAATAAACTTAAGAAGTCAAATAAGCACGAGATTTTGTTGAAGCAATGTACTGGCATCTTTCTCTATGTAAAAGATTATACGAGGAACCTTGGTTGCTTCCTAGGTATAAAATTGATTTAGAAAAAGAAAGGAGCAGGTGAAATTAGATGCCAGGAAAAGATAGTGTCAAAGGCAGATAGCAAGAGAAACCTTTCAGCAAAGGCAAAAATACTCAAGTCATGGAGGAGTTCTTGTGAGATATGGGACAGCCACAAAGATCAGAGAGAGATGTGTGTGTGCATGCAAAGCAGCAGTTCTAAGGAGTGAACTAAAATTTGGAGAAGATTTGTGGGGTGATCACCGTTGAACCATAGGTTTATATGTATAATGAAACTCGGTTAGGAAAGAGAGAAGGGGAGGAAGTTTGTGTTGTTCCTCTTTTCTCTCTACAAGTGATTAGTGGTTTGGCAGAGAGGAACTGAGGAGGTGGATGTGTGTGCACCAGAGAAGGGCAGAGAGGGTTGATGGGATGAATTTGAAAGGGCTGACCTAATAGGAGAACTTGAGTTAAATGCAGTCCACTGAATCAGCAGAGGGACAGAAGCCAGTTGGAGAAAGGGGGAGAAGAAGAGCAGCAGGGTCAAACAAATTGATGGATTGGAAGCCTAAAAAGAGCTGAGAGATAAAGTGGTTAGTGAGCTGTGGGGGAATGATTTACGTGCATGAGCAAGGATTGGAGTGTCTAAGAAATAAAATCAAAAATGGGGCTTATTCAAAACTCACGAGAGATCTGCTAAAGCAGAAAGTAGTTGGTGCTGTGACATGGAAAAGTGGCTGGAATGAAGGGCAGAGAGAAAGAAAACAAGCAGGAAATTTGGCCTTAAATTGGCAAAAACTTAATAGAGTAGCTGAAGATTTGTCTAAAAAAAGCCACCTTTACACCCAAAAGGCATTCTCCTTACTGAGCTCCTTTTGGCAGATGTCCAGTGCTTCGGCTCTATTAGCTGAGCTGAATCTACTAGGTCTCACATACTTACTCAAACTACAGACTGTGTAAGTAGTAGGAGTTCAGCCCAGCTGAATAAATGAGGACAAGGTCACTAGTCCAGAGAAGTTAAAGGAACCACAGATGATAAGCTAGTGTCTACAATGAAATGTGAACCTTTGTAAATGGTGAAACAGTGACAACCTCTTCCAGTCCTTCCTCAGAAGACAGCAAGTATTATATTTAGTTAGGATAGGAGTAAAGAACAGCAAAATGAATTGTTGAGAATTCTGGAAGACACCAAGCCCTGTGCATTGGGTAGGAAAACAACACAAGTTTCCCTAACTGTGGTGATATACTTGGGAGGAGAGGAAAGGAAAAACATATTAAAAACTAACATCCAGCCCCAAAGCTGGCATTTCTGCTTGAGAGTCCAATGCTTCCTGAGGAGAAAGGGCATCTATAAACTATTTTTCATTACAGATGAACAGATTGGATGTTAAGAGAAGAAAATCAAGGAAATTAAGTACAACTATATTTTATTCATTATCACTGTATTGCAGTACATTTTAAGAGCCATTACCTTTTTTAATCTGTTAAAATTTCAAAATTTTCTGTGCATTTTGATTTCTCCACATAATCAGAAGAAAATCTTAAGATATTATCAAGTTTTTAAATCTGCAATGTTGAATTTAGTTCTCTGGTTATGGCTGATAAAATCCCGATTAAAATCTTTTTGTTAAACCTTCATTTAAAAAAAATCTTTATTAAAATCCTTACTATATAAAGTAATAGAGTAAGCGCTGTTTTAAAAACAGTTCCAGCTTCCAGGGTCTGATTCTCTTCTCACTTACAGCGGTGTAACTGTGAAATTTCACTGAAATAAATCATGTTAGAGCTACTTCTCTTCTGCAGAAACAAGGGGAGAATCTGGCCTCATTATTTTAAATGACTGAAAACAAACAAAAAAAGAGCATAATGCACTTTAAGTCAGTCAGAAAACTCAGGCATTTCTTCTTGCTCATCTTTTCCTCACTGTAATAAAAAAATTCTTGCCTAGCCCTATGCAACTGCACTGACAATGTTGAGACCTATAAGATAACCTTTTTCTATGAAAGGCAGATAGTAAATGGAGCTACTGACAAACTTCTAAAGACAGAACTGTAGTTGTTAAAACACTACTTCTGTCCTAAAAGCAATGTACTAAATGCTACAAGAGTTTGTAATGAGGGAAAATATATTCTCATTTTAAGGTAAAGAATTAGATCTCTTCTAGTGGCAGCATTTTCAATAACAGCTGCTCACGAGGTACATGGCTTTCCACATTTCCATATGGACCTGGGAAATTAGCATAAATATGATTTCTTTTTCTCTCAGTGTCCATGGGTACAGCAAGTACACCTTACATAGATTCTGCTATTTCTTAAAATAAGTTACTATATCCCAGCAACCATCATGTGCTTTTTAACCGAAGCGAGGTTGAAGGAAAGATTGTGGGGTGAGTGGTTTGGTGGGTGAGGACATAAAGGCTTCAGTTTTAGGAACACAGTTAACTCTAAACTGAAGGCTCAGAATGAGCCTTTGTTTGCAGAACCAATGCACAGAATACAACTTCTACAAAGATTTCAGCGAGATTTAAAATAATTGACACTTTTGCTGAGAATGAACAAACCTGTGTGTTAAATATATATATATATTTTTTCCCCTCCTTCAAGATTGTTCATCATGCTTTTTAGTTACCAGCAGACACTGATAAGTGTATTTACTGAGTAATATCTGAAATACGTTCAGTTGGTAAATATTTATTATGATCTGAAGAAATCTGATATGCCAAGATACATGTCAAGTGATTCCATTGTGAAAGAGAGAACCGGAAAAGACAATTTCAGTGAGAGATACTACACGTGAATAAAGTTACTACTTATGCAAAAAAGTTATAAGTTATCTGTTTAGACCATTAAACGAAAAGAGCTTGAAGAAAAACATTAACTGAACTCAAAGAGCTTTAAAATTCTCTTAATATTAACTACTCCATTTACATCTGCTACAGTAATCAGGATCAAGATAGCTTTGCTCAATTTTCAGTCATACAGGTATTAAAATTAATCTCAAGACATTTTCCCCTTGAAAAACAGTGTAATGCCTATTAGATATATAACCCTGTGTGTCTTCTGCTCTTTCAAATAAGTTGAGGCCTCAAGATTCATTTCTTCAGAAATGCTAAGCATAATTAATCCCAGTAAAAGAAGACTGAAAATCTCTGATTAATAAACTTAACAAGTTAAACCAGAACTACAAGAAAATTCATGTAATCTTTAGGTTTGAGTGTTGATTGCTCTGAACAAGATTAAAACCTTGTAAGCATGAAGTCTAGTGGTCTGAGAGTGAAAAAAATGAACTCCTTACAAGGCAAATATGTGTAATGAAGTCAGTTTAACAGATCAACTTAAATATTTAAATATGTGGCAGATTTATATCCTGTGCCTAAAAATACATCCCAACTACACGAAGAGCCGAGCCATCTTGCAGATCACATACTTTCGTAGGCTTGCTTCCCCTATTGTCATGTTAATTATCAAGTAAAGGCATGATAATTACATGTCTTTTTTTTGCTAATGTGAGACTCTTGTTCCAAACCTACACTCTGCACAAGCTCCTGAAATGGTACTCGTACAGCTGGCCTACTGGCCTGAGTATTTTGCCTTACAAGCAGAATACCAAAGCCCAGAGCACCAAAATAATCAAATGACTTAATTCAGAGCTGGCAACTCATATGAGAGAAGCAAAAAAAATGTACTTTGGTCTTTTCTGCTGTTCACTAGACTGCTACCTTTAAGTTATACACATTTCAGCTACCTACTCTTACTTGGCTGCCTCTAGAGGAGTGAAAAGAAAAGGGATGCCCACTGAATTTTGAGTGCACCCACAAAATTACACATTTGCATACAAAATTGCCTGTCAGCCTCATCTAGCTAGGCCGCTATTCCTGCAGAAAAAGGATTTTGCAGGTGCAGAGAACGCTCTTTCTGAAAATTTCAAAGTTATAAAACCAACAGACATTTACAATGTTATGCTTTCAATCGGAGTTCTTCTGCTCCTAAGCCTTCTTTCAGTGTGAGGCATGTTATAAGTCCTTAACTAGTGGCCTAATTACCCATTCCCACAAGAAAGCTTGCAGGAAAGACAGACGATATCACAGGAAGCTTTTCTGTTAAGAGTATTCTGGCTTTGAGCTGCTAAGGGAGGGCAGGGGATTGCTTAGGGGCTGGTGTTCTGTAGAACAGGACATGGGCTGACCAGAGGTAACAGGCTTAAATCCCTCGAGTGACAGTAAATGCTTGCTCTTTCTAAGAGGATTTGAAGTGAGAGAGAAAAAAATGATGATGGAGAGGAGGACAAGACGGTACACTTTCCTCCTGCTCCTAACTCACAGGGATTTTTGTACTGCTGTCAGTACCCGCTCTTGGTGTGCTGGGAGATAGATGCTGCAAGATCATGACGGAAGCAAAACAATATCATTCCACATGGTGACATAAGGATAGATGGAAAAGTGATACATATATATTTATATATGCCTGGGCTACAGTCTTGCTGATGTATGGTGCCTGTGATTTCTGATGTCTATGAAGCAGTGTGTTTGCTCCATCAGAAGTATTTCACATGCAACTTATACACTTCATTTCTTCCACGGTGAAACCCAAGTATATGATTAACCCAGAGGAAGATTCCAAAAGCGTCACTACCACTCTCATATTTGGTAATTTAAAGATATCCAGATATTTAAAAATCTGAAACCAACACTTTCTAAAAAATATAATTACTAATTTAAATGCACAGGCCAGGTCATTCAGTAGAATTCAGGACTGAATTTACATTGATTTCTGTATCTTTAACACAAGACCTCATTCTTCCAATGCTTTTTTAAATGTTGTCATTAGATGCCTAATGACTTAGATGTTTTGAAAATGAGGCTTACTTCCATAAGTTCTGCAAGCATTTTTGTCTTTTTGTTTTTCTTTTTTTTTTTAAAATTTTACTGGGTGTTCTGCTATTGCAGCAAAATCCTTAAAAGCTTCATTTATTTTGCATGGCTTGAGTCTTAATGTGATTGCATATTAAAATGTCTTTTCTGTAAATATTAGAAGTGGATTTTTCTTTTTCAGTAGCTGTAAATACAACTTGTGGTACTTAATAGCACACATATACTTTTGTAATTATAAGTTATTTCTAACATTCTGATAATATACTGTTATACTACTAGTAACAGCGTTTTGTATGAGAGGGATTTAAAGCATTTGTGAGATGGCGTGGCTTATAAGTTCTGTTCTTACCTAAGAAGTCCTTAGGTTCTGTTAAACTGTAACCTACTATCTCTGTAAACAAACAAAACATCCCCTTTTTTGGAAAAAAAAACAAAAAACCCCACACCTTGGTGTAGTGATTCTAGATCTTTTTCCTCCACATCTTTTATGCTGTATTCTCAGTTCCTCACAGCACGAGGACCCGCTGAGGGGTCTGTGCGTGCAAGGCGCCCTGGGGAGCGGGACGGCCGCAGCTACGCGGACACCAGGGCGAGACTGAGCTGTGAGGAGGTGGCCGGGGCACGGGCAGGAGCCAGGGACAAAGCAGCAGAGAGAGGTGGAGGGCAGGGAGCCACCGAGCTCCGTTGCAGGAGCTCCTGCCGAGCATGCGGGACAAAATCTACAGCTCACAAAATACAGGAATTGCCTCCAACCTCCGCTGCTCTTCGGCACATCTCCCACATCCTCGACCCCCCCTAAACTCTACTGTTTCTACCCCACTGTTCTCCTGCCACCAGGTCACCTCTTGGATATGTTTGAGACCCTTGAGGAGGCGCCGTCAGGCTTCTGGTCTGAGCAGCTCCAGCCCGAGCCAGGTGGAAGCACAGTCCTCCCCAGCCTTACCTCCACAATATCCGAATTCGTTCGACTCTCATGTGGCTCATTGTACTCTGTGTACTTCAGCAACACCTTGTCCATGTCAGTGCTGGCATACTGGAACAGTTTGTTGGTGCTGTTGAAGATGATCAGAGCAATCTCACAGTCGCATAGCACACTCAGCTCATAAGCCTTCTTCATTAACCCAAATTTCCTCTTCGTAAATGTCACCTGGAGAGGGAAAAAACAAATAAACAAGTCCATCAAAAATCCCTAAGTCAGTCTTTGTAGCCCTTTCTCTTTTCTTGGAAATATAATACGACTGCTGCAGTTTCTGATTAGAGCAAGTTTAGAAGGGAAGTCCATAAATACAAATTTTGTTCCACAATAGAATACATGCATCCATTTATGTGTGTTACGTAATTGAGGAAATATATGTAATCTTCATTGCACAAAAATCAAGCTACGAGTAAAGGCTACATTTTCATTAAGTAGTCCTATCTACTTTTAATACTGCATCTTTTTCCCTAACCTTTTAATTCTTAGAGTTTTGCCCTTCTTCGACAGTGTATTTACATTGCATGCATTTTTCCCATCAATATTTTAAAACTGTACCTCATATTTGCAATTGTAAGAAGTTTGAACAGAAGGTGCAGTCAGTTCCTATTTTTGATACTGATTGACTGATTTCTTCCTGTCGCCCTATCCTGGCTAACCAGATTTTTAGCAGGGGGAATTCTCATACAGAACTTTAATCAGAGTAAAAGAGATGCAGAGTTTATGTAAAGAATTGATAGTTTGAAAGAATTCTTGATAGTTTGGAAGAACTGCCTAGTTTAAAAGAGTCCAACATTTTATTTTGCTTTCACATTCTCATTTGAGAACATAAAATATAAAGCAAGAATGAAAAACAAAGTCTTGCTGGTCAGCAAATAACATCTTGAGATAAAGTTTTATCTATACACAGCTGAGGCATTTATTTCATTGCAGCATTTATTTCATTTCAAAATAGATGCTTAAAAATATGCACTGGTATTTTTTAGTGCAAAGGCCATGATCATATTACACAGGCAAAAATAGGCATGTGCTGAAGAGTTCTCAGTAAGCCAGCTAATGCCCTGGAACTTTATGCAAAACAGAAGTCATCTCTATAACCTGTACTTCAGGATTATTTTCCATGGGGACTCTTCTGACAAAAAATGACCTCCACATCAAGTAATTTCCCTCCTCCCTCTTTCCTACACCAGCTTACACGTTTCAATGAGATATGTGGCTTACTATAGGAAACTAGCAAGAGGTGTTCAAACGAATTGTATAGTTGAAATCATTTCTGCCTTTCCTGTCTCTTCCTATAGAGTTAAGTGCACACAATGACTTTTCACGGTCTTTTTTTTTCCTTCCATTTGCTTCTGTAGCAATTTTTAGTAATACAAACACTTAAGATAAAAAAACATGGTTTTGCTAAGCTTATTTATTATTAACCAAATTTGACATCTAGCAAAGTGTCCAGTCAGCCAAGTTACAGGTTTACCTAATGCCAGCTTTGCTCTGCATTTGGTTTAAAGGTTGAGGCAAGAAGATTCCTCTGCACAGGGTTTATTTAGCTGCTGTTTTCTCTAGTTGCTTTCCTAATACAAGTTAATGCTAACTGCAACCCCAACCTTAGCATCCCAGCAGGCCAAGCCTTAGAAAAGGCAACCTTTAAGTAATGCTAAGTTCTGTTTGCTAGCCCATCTCAAAAAGATGAATCTCTGTGCCAATGCTCCATACATTTATTCTCCCAAATACACACTAAGTAGTTTTGCTCTTATTGCCATTATTGCCTTCACTCTTTAGCCTCTCTGTCAACATACTATTATGAAAAGATGGATTACAATTAAATAGAATTATTCAAGCCTTTTAAAAAAAACACTTTGCCCAGCACTGGTCTCAAATATATGTATTTGATAGTACGTTCTATTGAAAAAATAAAAAAGGTCTCTGTCAGTGGCTTTTGGCACTGGGATAGGATAATGAGATAGGCAGCAAACTTCATTCAAATTCTGACAAATATATTATTACTTCAAATATTCCATTAATATTTCCCCTAACTGCGGAAAATTGTGATGCATTTGTCCAGAAATGTGTATGTATCTCAATATATACATCATGTTTTAGAAAAAGCTAAACACACAGAAAATAAAATATACCAGCTCAACATATTTTTCTGCATCTAAAACTCTTTTCAATCAACTTTTTGACCACACTGCTGTAGGTGGAGTGTTTCTGTACAGTATGGTTTCTGTTGCACAGAAACCTCAGAATTTAGCATGTTACAGCTTCTTACCATCAAAGTACACCCTAGTACAGAAATATCTTTAAAGCCACTGTTTGTGTTTACTGTTAGGTGCTTCTGAGCATTTAGAGCAACCACACAGCTGTGCTGCACAGCACATACTTATTTCATAACACTTATCACCAGAATGATACTGGTTAGAGTTCCTTTTTGTGGAAACTGAAAGAAAGGACAAGAGATAACATCTTTCTTTCTTTCAAGCATAATCTTAATTGCTGTGAATTCAGCTGGCTAATAGCTCCTTGATCTTTCTTACATTTTCCAAATCTATTAGATAATGCATTCTGCCACTGTTCATAAATGCATGAAGAGCAGTTGTAACTATTACTGTTTCTGCAGTGACCTGCAATATTGCTGTTCTTTTTAAATAGACTCATTGACAGCTTGCACTTTACAGCATTTACACTTAAAGCATTTAAAGATAACAGTATGTGTGTGTGTGTGCATGTAGAACTATATATATAATGTATCACTCTTCTACAGTAGTTTATAGTGAGAGTGGTAACTTGTGTTTTCAAATATATGGTGAAAGTTCAGTATCCTCAAGAAAGATCATCTTTCAAGACATTTAAAAACAAATGATTGCTATAATTTCTTTTGTGTCTTCATTAGGAATATGAATACACTCCCAAATATTTCAGCGAATATAAATAAACTCAATAAACTGTATCTGTATTACTTATTTTTTCATCACAATTTGTTGTGTTAGCCATATTTACCTAAACTAAGAGCATGTAACAAATATAATCTAAGGTAACAGTGAATACTCAAGTATTACAGAAATTTTGATGAGCAGCAAAGATTTGCATAAATTATTAAAAACAATTTGCCTCCTTTGTGGAGGCAGAAGGGAGCTGGAAAGCTCCACAGCAGAAGTCCTGACTGCACTTTAACCATTTTCCTTGTGTGGAGCCAGTTCTGGGAGTGAACAAAACACGCACGACCCTCCAAATAGAAGCTTTGCAGTAGCTGCAGCTACAGGACCAGTAAAGCCCAGTAATCATCAGTCTTGCTGTCACATTCTGCATTTGAATTACTGAGTTGTGATTGCATCAGATATCAATATACAATCTGCCATTTTGTTAGGACGGTGTCTTTGGGAGGAAGACTTGTAATAAGAGAAAAAGCCCTTCAGAGACTAGAAGAAAACGTAAGGACGCTAAACTACTTCATTAGTATATTTTAGAAAGGATATCCAATAAAGTGCATGGATTTCAAAGGAATTTGTTTAATATTTAACTTTTTTCAGCAGCAAGAATCAAATCAACATATATTCTTCACTGATTACTTAAGTCCAGGAAAAAATAATTATGTCTGCTGTCTAAGCTGGATTTGGAAGTTGTAATTCACTTCCCAATTCATTGATCTCTCTCAGTTTACAATTTTTCTGCTTTTCTGGAGAAAAGTAGGCAATTTATGAGGTCCTTCCCTCCCAGGCTAGGACACTATTTTAGAAGGATAGGGTGCAAACTGGGGAGAATTGAAGTGGAGAAGGAAGCAGAAAAGATAAGGGGCAAACATCCAAAAAAGCTGTGCAGTGAATACTATATTTTTCTCCAAAAATAACAACAACAATATCCATTACTGTGTATTATTCCTGGTCAAAACAAAACAAATGAATCTTAGTCTATTACTATTTGACTAAGTAGCCCTGTTCTTCTACTTATTTAACATTTCACTTTTTCTATAACTCCTTTTAACTTTTTTCACTTTTCAAACCTCTCAAGCCACACTGCACTTGCACTGGGAATGGCGGTACGTAGAAGATCAGATACCTCAAGGTTGCTGCATTTTTTTTTTTAAATGGAAAGTAATATAAAGGCTGAGGACCATAGGGGCCGAATAAATCAAACGCTTCCTTCAAGAATTAGGAAACCAAACCAAACCCAAGCGTAGGAGCCAGTTTCCGCCTTCCTTGATAAAAATCAAGGTCAGATTTTTTAGTGTTTTGGATGAAATTCCGGCAAAAGGTGACCTCCCCCCGGGGTGTGCTAGCGGAAGGAGATACAAACAAGGCTGGTGGAAAGGATATTTTTCTTCCCTAGCATGGCAAGACCGCTCAGCGAGCTCTCCATGTGCACAGCGGCTCTTCCTGAGGCTGCTCTAGGCCTTGTCCTTGCAAGGCCTGTGGCTGGGGCTTAGGCAGCCAGGGAGCGGGTGCACCCGAGCACGCGCTGCCGTTTGCTGCCCTAGACACTAAGCTGGCCCACAGCCAGGCCTTCGTGTTTAATCTGTAGTGAGCAACGCTTACTTCAACTAAATACATCAGGAGATAACGTTTCTTGATTGTGAGCGTAGATTCTTTGACAAGCAGATACTTAAATATGTGTTGGTATATACATATACAAGCAAATCCAGTGTTTTTTTTAACCCGGCTACAGTATTAGCAAATGGGGAGAGCAGCCACCAGCAGCAGTCTTCCTTCAGCAACACTTCTAGCAAAAACGTGGTGCTTGGTGTACATGTTAACACATCAGCGGAGGAACAGACCAGATATAAAATCTACCAGGCTCATTCTGGGTGACTGAGCTGTAATAATAGTGCCATTAAGAGAACACTGTATTTGGCACTACAGTCGCAGTGTGTATACCTATATTTTGTGTTTGAAGTAGCAGTCCTGTGCTCTTTCAAGTAATTCAGTTCAGTCAGTGGCAAAATATCAGGGTTCCCTTTACTTCTTCCTATCCTAATTATAAAGAAATATAGTTGCTGACACAGAAAAATCAGAGGAACAGGGAATTTGCACATAATCCCCATATATGTTTCCTGCCATTAAACACGTGTGAGTGGCAAGGGGAAAGAGGCCCCACTTATGTATGCCGTGCGTCCAAAAGAAGTATTATCCTGTTTGTGCCTGGATACTGGATGTTGCATCTGAAACGCCTGGATTTCAGACTCAAGGACGAGAGCAGCACAGGTAGATAGAAGGTATCTGGCAAACAGGAGGTGTCTCAGAAGGGATCGCCTTTGGACACAGCATAATCCAGCTGGCCATGTCCAAACAAGGGGCGTCAGGCTGAAGCGTCCTTGCCAGGCACCTCACGCTGCCATTCACCGAAGCCCCAGGAACTGCTAGAGCGGCAGCAGCTCCCGCCCGCATCCCTCCCGTGCTTCCTCCCCTGGATTTGGCAGAGCTCTGTGTGCCACGGGAGGCAGGCGGCTGCGAGTGCCCTGACAGGGAGCTCCGGCACATGGGGACGGGGACGCGCGCGGGGCTCACGCAGCACAAACCTCCCTTTATGCGGCGGCCGCGCGCGCCGGGGCCCATGAAAGGCCCTTTAAACACGGCGAGGGGCTCTCAGCAGCCTGTGTCCACGCTCTCACAGCCCTGCAACATCGCTGGGGCACAGAGACAGCGCCCATTTAGGCTCTAAAGGAGCTATTGTCCCGGGAAGCCTCGAGCACGCGGAGCATGACTCGCTGCACAGGCCTGCCCAAGAGCAGCTCTGAGCAGCAGGGCCTAAAATTACAGCTAGCGCAAATAAGACGGTCATGATTAATCAGGATAAAAGAGAAAGGTTTGTACTTCTTTGTTACAGCCTATTTTTAGTGTAATAGTACATAAATCAGAGATGAAAAACTTAAAATAGTGATATTATTCAGTCTACCCAAGTTTTAACATTACAGTGGATTTTTTTCCATGAGTCAAGAGAGGAGGGATAATTTTAAGATATATTAATTAACAGATAATATAGCAGCTCAGAAATTAGTAAGTTAGGCAGTATCAAGTATGCTTCACACTTTAGTTTATAACTTAAGCCCTAAAGAACTGATAGAGATGCAAAAATAAAAGTGGTCAATCCCTGCTGTTTAGTTTTCTTTTTTGAATCAGACAGATAGGACTAAATCCCCCATATTGATACATATGTGTTGTAGGCAAAGACATCATATAAATGAGAAAATTCATCTCTATCGAATACACACTAGCTAGTACGGCATACAAGAAAGCTGACTTCCTTATTCTGTATCCTATCACCAGGTCTGGCAGGTACAAATAAATGTTTAGGGTAAAAAAAACATGTTTACTAGTTCTGTGCAGCTCCCATGTTCACAAGGTAAAGGTCAAAGAATATTTCATTCCCTGCTGAGCAAATGGTCAGGAAGCACATTTGTCTGCATTTCCTGTCATAACAGGAAGAGTGCAACTTCTTCCTTTCCACAGTGGCTTCAGTTCTGCTTCCCACCTCCAGCTCCTTCTCCCCCAGGGCTTTCCAACGCATTCCTTACAAGACTGCGAGGCTCTGCCTGCCTCTGCAGTAGTTTTCGGCTGTACCGTGTTGGCAGATGCCTCATTTACCATCACGCTCACTGTACTCAGGCTTCTTGCTCACACTTCAAATTAAGAGTGATTCGACCTAAATATTTACCTTACGCTAATTCACTCTAAATTATGCTCAAAACACACATTTGTAGTAAGAGCACACTTAACCTTAAATATAATACGTTCTAGCAATTCGCCATTCAGTTCAGGGTGTATTTTAAAACTTGAGCTTTCAGGGTGTCTGACGCAACATGGAAAGTGCTATCACAGCTGTACAGATCACGACCGCTCGAGAGGCTGAAAACCTGGGGTGTATTTTTTGCCTACAGAAAATCAACTTCCCCTCTGACCAGGGTCAGCTGCAATGATATATTCCAAGGAGACGGCCCATCATGTGCAGCTGAATGTAAGCAAGAGGCAGGAAGGATTCCAGTATATAAAAGATAATGAGAATATTATGCTTAAAACAAAGGCTCTTTGAACGGAATGATGCTTAGCTGCATAGTTAAGCATTTACATTTTCCTTTGAAAACATGCCCCTATGGAAAAAAAGAGAAAAAAATCCCTAAACTCCACAAACTTAAAATCTCAGATCTGGTAAAATCGAGAGATCTCATACGGAAAGACTAAAAAATATCAGGATATTGGTAGAAAAAAAAGTTTCCTCTAACTTGCAATTGAATTAGCACCAGTATGCACGGCTCATCTCCGCTCTGCAGGGAAGGTTCTGCCTGAGCTGACAGTCTTTTTCTCTTGCCTTTTAAACAGTGCTGAAGCATGGATAAAAATAGATGCATGCAAGTTTGAAATTAGTTTTGAAACCAGCAGCATCCAGTATCGAAGTCAGTAGAACAAATCTAGGTCTTCCTGCAAATGGTCATTTCCCTCCAGGATATTCTTCCCCTGCCCCGTAACCTCACTTCACTCATCTGCTTTACTTTGTTCTCTAGTGAGCTGATAACAGCAAGTCCTGCTTTATAGCTCTAAAGATTTGCAAGAATCAAAGAATGATAAAAAAAAAATTCTACACATGAAAAAAGTTAAGCAGCAAGTGTTTATTACCCTAATATCTGACAAAATTAGGGAGGCTACTTTTGAAAGGGTGTCTTCATACTGAAGTATATGTTGCCTATGGTATTTAATAACATGCAAGTCCCCAGCAGCTCATTACAAATTGAAAGATGTTTCAAGCAAAATGTGTGGAATCATTAGCTAGGTCAGCTGAGTTTAAACTGTGTCTCTGACAACAGCACGGTTCACAAGCAGGAAAAAAAGGAAGCAATGATCAGAGGGGTACGTGTGGAATCACTGTATAAGACCAGATCTTTCTAGATTTTAACTATAAAAATCAGTGCATTAAAACTAAGAGGTTGTCTCAGACCTTCTTCCAGAATGCTCAGAATGCTTTTGGTCAATATGCCCTCTTTCCTGGGTCAATGTGCCTCTGGATTTAGCTCACAGACCATGGATTTAATGAGACATTTTTTAAGTGACCTTATCTAACAGTAATACAATATCATTATGTCATTACATCTATTTATTTTAAGCATGGGCAACCCTGCATGGATTGGTATAAAGACAGTTTCAGATGATCTCCGTCTATGGCAGACCACAAAAGGCCCTCATTAAAACTCACACAAATGTTTCAAAATGATGAAAAATAAATAGGAGAAATTACAGGGACTCTTCTGAAGGTAATGAATGCAAAATTTCCTTCGGGTGTTGACAGTAACAGAGCTAGCTGAAAGTTCTGTGCACTTAAAGAAAAAGAATCCATACTTTTCAGCCATGCTTTTAGAAACACCCTTCCTCTTTTTTCCCCTCCTCTGTCTTTTCCCCTCCATGCAAACCAGGATTCTCCATAGCAGCCTTCACCAATTTGACAGTAATTCCTGAGCAAGGAGGATGGTTCCTGATGTCAGATGTCAGTGCCGTTATTTTGGCTCCTAGATCCATTGCTGGTGCTGCTAGGATCGAGCGTGTAGCCTCCACTGAACGGCTGTTGGCCAGGCTACCACACTCATTGAGTTTGAGCGGCACTACCAAAAATGCCCTATACAGTCTGCACTTACCAAGTGCATGTTATCCAGGGTCACAATGGTCAAAGGAAAGTCTCTGGTCACCTTGGCTGCTTGTAACAGGATTCTCTTGAAAGTTTTAATTGGTATTTAATACCATAATGGTAACCAAAATACACACTTAAGTCTAACCCTGACAGTTGTTTATATTCCTTCTCCCTGTGGCCTAAAGCAGAGTGAAAAGCATTTGTTTTTTTACAGACAGCTATGGGCGTTTCTGGAAGTTTAACAGCTAAAGAGAATTTGGGAACACGCATGGAAGAATCAAATGTCCTCACCCTCTTTGTCACCACACAGTAGTTGTGGGGCCAGGAAACCACAGCCAGCTGGCAGCCAACATGAACCAACATGGCATGAAGAGCACCCCTTTGGCCAATGCCTGGGGTTGAGCTCCCTGAAGCCTTTAAAAGAGCTCTCTCATGCTCCAAGGGAACAGGACTGAGTCTCTAGCACCTAGGCTGTGGGAGTTTAACATATCCAAGGATTTCAAAGTTTCAATAGTTCCTGGAAAAGTACACATTTTTCTGGAAACACACATTTCAGTGAGATTTGTAGCCAGAGATGTATGCCTCTTGGACTGTTTTCACTTACACTTTGTATCAGGATGATGAGCAAGGTCCTCAAGACCAAGGAACTAGACTCGCTCAGAAAAAATCCTCTTCTAGAGGGCAGCCCTGCTCCTGTCCCTCCCGATCTGCTCACACAAGCACTTTGAACAAGAGAGGACTCTCCTGCCATGGCAGACAGTGATGTAGAGGACAACAGTTGTTTACTCATAGGACAAACAGCCTGTGCAGTAGTTGACCTTAACCTTGCTCAGGACACCAGGCAAATAAGAGAAAGAGCAAGGGTAGAAATTATCTTCCACGGGCTTTGTAGGCATTTAGCTCTTTTGCAGAGACTGTCTTACCCGAACAGCTGCATCCTTGCAATGGGAGAGGGCAGGAGAATTCAGCTCCTGCTATATCCCTCGCTTCTGATTCATGCTTCATCTATTTTCTCCTTGCATGTGCTGCCCCGCCGAGAATTTTTGTGCTTGAAAAAGCTGGGGATACATGAACCCTGTAGATCATATTCCCACCTAACATGCCTGGTACTGTAAAACCATATTGTTATTTATATTCAAACACAGTAAGGCACTTTCAAGTCAACAGATTTGCTGCTGTTCTTGCAAACACTTTCTGGTTAGCTAGTAAGAAGGAGAAAAAAAAAACATTCTTATAAACGGAATAGTCTTCTTTGCATGGCCTAGTAAATGAAGCTATGAATAAGCTCTGCAGAACTACTGCTGTTGGGGTCTTGGTTTTATTAATCAAAACCCATTAACAGTTTTTTCCCCCCTATGTAACCTTTTAATCTAGTCCAAACATTCAAATGGATTCCTAGCATCAAATACGAAAAATAACATAGGAATATAAGCCAGTTATTACTTAAAGATAACTCTAAGTATATAAATTAGAAAATTAATCCAAGGATGCAGCTTCCCACAGAAGCAGCAGTAGCTAATGGAGCATATTATGTAGCCAGAAACAGCAAGACTTGTACAAGAGCGTTATCTCATATGAACTGTTTAAAGGGTAATCAGTTACTAGCAACAATCCAGTTGCTTTAAATCATTTATAGAAGCTAAAACTCAAAAGCCTGATACCACAGTCCAGCTGAATCAATGGAAATCTTTTCAACGACTTCTCTGTGCAGTTAGTCAGGGTGCTAACTACAGAGAGAATGATCTCTAGTACAAATACTTACAAACTAAATGATGTTTCCAAAGAGTAGAAATGGGAAACATAATCAAGTCAATTACACTATGTGGAGGCTAAAGCAGAGCAAAAGGTGCCTTCAAGTTCTCAGTGTATCTAGTTACCAAAACGATGGAAATTATCCAACACTATCAAAGTAAGGGCTTTCTGCATTAATGCTTCAACTCTTTATTTTCCCCTGTTGCAATTTTATTGATAATTATTCATTCCAAAATTTTGTAATTCTATAGTGAATGACTTACGTGCTTGCATTTTTAAAAGTAAATTGTCTTAAGGCAAAAGTAAGTTGTCTTAAAAGATTTCTGATCCACCGACCTGAGGACTTAAGTTCTCCATAGGTCCAGTATTTGGGTAAACACATCAACACTGAGGCTATTGCATAAATTGACGTTACTGATAGAAAAATTTTATAGTTATTTACAAAATTTTTAAAAATGTCTTAATAGTTAATGGTTAATTTCATTTCTGAGCTATGAAGCAATTAAAACAAATAGAACAAAGTGGGTTTTTTTTGTTTTTTTTTTTTTTGTTTTTGGAATGGCCCACAGCAAAAAGCAACTTTTAGAGAGAATATAAACTGCGTTCCCCATAAAACCTTGTATATTTTTTCTTT
Organism: Nothura maculosa; assembly: GCA_032353885.1. Lineage (NCBI taxonomy): Eukaryota > Metazoa > Chordata > Aves > Tinamiformes > Tinamidae > Nothura > Nothura maculosa. The sequence continues at coordinate 1,506,266 of JAUBOD010000918.1, forward strand.
CATATTTGGTTTTCTGCCAGAATAAATAAAAATTACTCTGCACGTTGAAGAATTTACAAATTCCAGAAAATGCACACTTGGAAATTGCAATTTGTTGTTAAGTTAAATTCAGTTTATTCTGGCATTTAAAAATTTTGAAGTCTAATAACATAATTTCTTACATAACTATATAAAAAAGCAAGATGAATATATTAACTCAACATCAGGTGCTTCAGAAACAGAAAAATCACTCCTACACTGCAACCACACATATGCAGAACACCAGACACTGCATTAAATAATGACAGTTTCTCACAATTGTGAATCTCCAGCTTCTACAACACGTAAGTTAGATGGAGACAGAAGCAGCTTTTCAATTTTAGTTTTTGAAGATTGTTTTTCCATTTTAAAAAAAAAAAGACTCTGATTTATGATTTTAATTTAACTAAGAGAGGTAGTATTGCTAATATGTGATGTTGAGCTACTCAGCCATTTCATCTAAAGTACTATCCTGGCAGACTTATTCAGCCATAGCATGGGTAGGGGAAACAGTTTCATGACTGCACCAGTATTACTGCCAGTATTACTGAATGTTGAATTTCAGAATGTGTTATAATGCACAAATCATTTTTAAATTCCATGTCCCATGAAAAAGCTTTTTTTAATGAAGTAGTGACATTTTTCTATGCAAGTGTAAAAATAAAAAATTGCAAATGTGTAAAAACATGAGTTAGCTGAATCTATGAATTTAAAAGAATCTCCTGATGCAAATAAAGTCAGTCGACCAGTTCACAAAATACAGCACTGTAAGCCCTAAACCTGTAACAATTTTCAGATGTGCTTAACCATATATCTATATAGCACTCTGAAGTCAAAGGGACTACCAAAGGGACTCAAGTAAAATCTGCACATCAGTCTTTATAGAATCAAGGTTTATATTGATATATTCCTAGCTACTAATGTTACTAGGCTTGAACTAGCTATATGTGAAGTTTCTGCTATACCATCTTCCACATATTGTGTATATGAATACACGTGTGCACACATATATGCATATATATGTACATATACCAAGTTACCACCCTTTTATTCATTTCTAATATCATCCTAGAAATACAATAAGATGTTAAAAAATGTTATTTTTGCTACTTACCTGTCTGTTACGTTCATCCATAATCCTTGTAATCTGAATCTTTTTTCTCCCCATAGTCCCCGTTTTTTTGTTTCTCCTTCTTCCTTAAAATTATGTATTTTTCCCTTCTCTTCTCTTCCTCTTCCCCGTTCCTCAAAACAAGTCTCCTTCTTCAGCACTTGCACTACTCAGTTCACTGTCCCCTGCATCCGTCCCTGCTAAACACACAAAGGAAATCAAATGTTACCACAAAATTGATAACCAGATGAAAGTTACCATAAGGAGTTGACCAAGTAACCCAATTATAATTCAGTGTACGTTAGCTATAATAAATATTTACTGTCCCTATAGAGTACTGCATAGGAAAATACGTACAATATAATTCAAAGCTTTCTTTTTATGAACATCCACCCTTACAAATCTCTCAAGAAATGCGTAAAAGCACCAAAATGCACATTGTCCAAACTTTAACAGATTTGAGTATCTCTAGTTTTAAGTATTGCTCGCCGCACCGGTATGAAAAATTACCTAAAGCAGAGAGTTAATGAACCTTTCCATACCTATGTATGCTAAGTAGGCCAGCTAATTCATTTCTGGAGGAAAAACAATCTTGTGTTTTGACAGCAGAGGTGATAATGTCCCTCATTATGCAAATAGGATGGACCTTTATGAAAGTGGTATTTGATGTATGAAAAACATAAGCGACTTTAAATCCTCAACTTTTAAACTTTTTTGTTAGGAATACAGGCTCCGCGAGCATGACTTCAAGGAAAGGAGCTGTGTGTTTTCCCTCCCTGTGTTTCCGAGCGAGTTCCGAGTCCTTCTGGTGGGTGATTTATAACTAACAAACACCTATGTCTTGCCTTACAAGAAATCCTGTGCGCTAGAAGCCAAGCTACACAGCGCAGGGCAGTAAGGACAGACGATAAGTGAAGAATGTTTTGAACAAATATTTTCACAGATTTAGTAATGAACTGATACTAGCTCCCTGAGCCTTATAATAATAGTTGAACTGCAAAACTAAGGACACTTAGACACAACACAGAACAGATGCACTAAGCCCTCCCTAGTTCACAAAATACCGTAAAACATGATTTTTAACATGTGCAAAATCATTTGAAGACAAAAAAGACCGTATAACATACATCAAAATACACAAGTGATGCTCAATCATACTAAAAGATGCTCACACTTTTCTGTTTTTAAACTGCTTAACATATTTTTATATTTACTTGTTTTGAACATAACAGGATAGTTCTTTTAAATACAGAAGAGAAAAACAATTTGAAAATGAATCACTTCAAATGATTTCAGTTTTTTTACTTGGCTCCACATTGTATTAAAAATACTTATTTGGTAACCAGAATTCAGTAATTTTAATGCAGACGCTGGCATTTCCTTATTTAATTTAAGCTTATAGTCTCGCAGACAACCTGCTCTATTCCCACAATATGTTACGTAACACTAAGCCGATGTCCTGGCCACTTAATCCATTATTTGGCTCCGATTCAAAGCTACTGAGGTAGAAAAGCTCATTCTGCTCTTCAATTCTCTCTCGATTCTCTTTGCATATATTAAACTTGAAGCTGCTCAGTGTTTTATCACTCTAAGAAAAAAATGAGGTAACAAATAAGCAATTGGCTGGAGAGTTTTAGAATTAGCCAGCATGCCATTATTCAATACTGAGGTAAAAGAAAGTTTCAGGTGTAATAAGCCCTACCTTTCTGTGTACAAATGTCCCTCTATATCCCATTACTGTGCTGAAGGATAGGGCATATAAGGGGGGACAACTTGTATTGTAAACATTGTAAAGACTGCAGAAACTTTTTGCTCCTTTTCCACCTCTTGGCAAACAGTTCAGCAACATTTCACTGCTTAAAAAGTCGGAACAAAACAGCTTTTCATCATACTTATCATAAAAACGAAACTGCACAACATTGAAATAAATTACACAGAATCAATGTATTTACACGAAGTTCCTGGGTTTTTATTTTTCTTCCCCAAACAGAGCTAGGCGACGCTCTTATCTGACATTCCATGTTGACAAACAAACTCGGGCTATTTTTAGGAGCAGTCTTCCATTTCCCTGGCCTGGGTCTCTTTCCTGTTTTTCCCAGAGCCTTACCTCTGCTACAGAGAGCAAGGGAGAGCCGTGTTTCCCATGCACATGCAGGACCCCAAGGAGCCTAAGAGGCCGTCTCGGTAGCAGTAAGCCAATAGCTAATCCACAGCAAATGCATATAGAACAATTTCCTTCCCTTCCATTGAGCTGGAGCCCGTGGCACTATCGGCTTACGGCACTGCGCCTGCCTAAGCTCCTATTCACTTGAAGGTGGAAGGTCAGGGTGGGCAGATTAGAGCAGTGGTGACGGGGTTAGCACGGATGAGAGCTGCTTTGCAGATCAGGATTCTGCTGCTGAATGAGTATAGAAAAAATAAATCACTGAATACTGAGAAAAAAATATCAGGAAGGGCACAGGCAAATGTTAGTGGAGCAGCAATATGGTGAGTCCCTCCCACACACTTATTCACTTCCACATTTGAGACGCGCACAGCGGTTTCTGCATTCCAGCCTTCAAGCAACAAAAAACTTTTATAGGCAGTTCAGAGTCAGAACATTTAATTCCTAAAATGTACACAAAATTATAAACTAAGCCACGCAGCACTTGATGAGCTGAATTTTGTTCTTCATTACCTGCAGCAACCCACTAAGTACACTAATTTTGCCCTAAGTGGGAAAACGGAGGAGCAGGAAAATAAAAGCGAGGGAGCAATGACTATTTTGTCAGTAAATGTTATCATGCCATCTCAGAAAAGCTGAAGGAGAAAAAACATCTGCGTTAGACCATCTATATCCAGTGTACAATCTGTGAAGAAATGTAATTCCACTTTTGAGAGGCAGCAAGTCACCTTCTCTTGAATTCATTGATGAAAAAATAGTGCTGTCATTTGGTTCTGGCTTACTATTCTAACTTCAAATAAAAACAATTTCGTTTGTCTAGCAAATTTATTTCCTTTTTTATAATTTCTGCTATTTTTAGTGCAACTAGAAACACAGTGGAAACGCCGTAGCACTCGATATCTGCCTTGCTATTTATACATGTACACGCGGAGCGCCACAGGCCGCTTTGCGCCCTCGCTGAATATGCGTTCGTCTACGTTCTGTTCATGTCACTAGCAGGGAGAGACACCCGCGTCCGTACATGGAAATGGAGAGTCCGGAGTGATTTCAAACTGATGGAGGTTGGAGGGGTGAATCATGACATCTGATTCAAGGGTGACAACCCTCGGACATGGGCAACTTCAGGGTCAACCAGATTGTGAAAAGCCCTGGGCACCAGCAAATCTCCGCGGCTGCTTTAGGTCTTCGGCGCTGCTCCCAATACTTCTGAGAGTTCTTGCAGGATTAAGGATTATGAGATTAAGTATTTACAGTTCCCGTTAACTGATTGAACTGTAGCGCCCAAACACAAACAAAGCGCCCTAGCTAGGAAAGCTGAAAGTGCTGCAAAACTTAAACAGTACTGCAGGCTTCCATTATGCAAGAGAAGGTAAAAAGGAACCTAAAATAATTCCAGAAGCTTTGCTGAAATAGCTCTCCACATGAAAGAATCCTTCCAACATAATGACATGGTTGCATGTAAACAATTTGCATTTAAAGAAATACATAGTTACACGCTGCGCTGTTACCATCCTCAGCACTTTTTTTTTTTTTTTCCTTTTTTGCAAACCCAAACATTGCACAAACAACCGCCCCTCAGAGAGAAGGAAGAAAAAAAAAAAAAGAAATAAAAAGGAAAAAAAAAAAAAAAAAAAAAAGAAAGGTCAGGCTGCTCACAAAAAGAGGAACCTCTCGCATTTGGTGGGCTCTTGCGCACTGTAGGGTTTGGCAGGGGCAGAGTGCGCCGAGGGGACGCAGAGCTGAAGGAGGGGAAGAGAGGAAGGGGCTCGGGCGCACGGGGGGCTCGGGCACACGGGGGGCTCGAGCGCTCGCACGGGTCACGCAGAGGCGCCCACGGGGCAGCGCCGGCGCCCACGGGCACCCACGTGCTGGGGCACGCGCGCGCTCGCTGCTCTCCGCGGCGCACCAGAGCCTCCACAGAATGGCCGGAAACACGCACGGAGCGCTCGGGGAAGGACGTGATGTCAGCAACCGCGAACAATAAAAGGTGTAAAGGTGCTTCCTTCCCTAAACTGTTCCAGAAGGGCAAAATGGGAACCAAAACTCTCCACTTCCTTCTCCGAGCAGAACCGTCGGAATCTGCCCTGCTGCAGCGGCCTGGACAGAGAGCTCTTTGAACGCGTCGCACCGGGGGCGAGAAGGGGGAGCAAAACAGGAGAGCCTAAATATTTTATTTCTAAACAAGAAGGCGGCCAGCGCTAAATGAAGTTAAAATGCGCTGGGAATTAGGGTGTTCATGGTTACTTTACAAAAGAAACAAAGTCACCATAAAGATGTCTCTGTCCCATTAGGCGGCTTGCACTCTAAGCAGATTAATTGGATCCAAATTAAAGAATCTAATCTAGCCTTTCCACATTTTGAAGTGTAAGGGACAAAACAAAAAAAAATGCCACCCAATTCTCTTATCAATCTTATCTTAAAACAATAATTCATTTCAAAGAGCACTAAAATCAGTGCAAGACTTTCTGTTCACTCCAAAGGATTTTGCATCGGATTCCAAATGAAAACAAATGTACAAAAAACTAAATGAGCTAAATCAATTTGAGGGAAAAATGACCAGAAAAGAACGAGGTCATAAAAATCTACATCGGGTCATATGCTTTCAAGTGAAACATCACTGAAACCTTATCTGTAAAAGCCCTAGCTGATGAAGTGCCCATACAAGGACAAAAGCAGCCGCAGAAGAGAGAGAAACGGGCAACCTGCATCAAGTGAACACCGATCACTTCACATCTGTCACTTGAGGCTGGATAAGGTTGCAATAAACCAAGAAAAAGGTGTAAGTAACATTCATTTCTGTTATTATCAACTCGAGACCAGCTGGCGTTATATTCAAGATCCAAGTGGTCCTTTGCCTTCGATGCAGTTTGGCCGCTTGGTCGTTACAGAGGACGCAGCTCTGCCCATTAACAGAGATTTTTGGGCAAAATCACACACGTCATCACCGCAGCAATACATCAGTAATGCAGAAACGGCATAACGTACTGGGGGCAGAAAGCCGTGCAGCAAAGGAACCCAAATCACCACACAGGTCCAAACATCTGTCTACAACGCTCTGATTTAAAAATTAAATATAACCTACATTTATGTGTTTTGATCTTAGGGCCAGGCTGCTGCATTAAAGGATGTGGATAAGAGCTCATTTTATTGTCTTAAATTTAACTCTCAAGGTTTCATGCATTTTGCTGCAGGAAGCATAAAGCAAAAATTTAACCCATCATGATTAAAACATAATACATGAACTACCATAGACTAGCAGAATTTATCAAACTGGAGAAGGCTGAACATAAAGAAAGTATTTGTAAACTTTAAATACTGAATTTTGCTTATTTTGTCCAAATCACAACAAAATTTATTTTAGAAAAGTAACATTTGGTATCTGCAATATTTGGTAACAGAGAGATGAATTCACCAGAAAAAAAACTTTGCATAAAGGAAAGAGAATTCATTTCACAACCTACCAAAAAAAAAAAAAAAAACTGTAAGAGAAAACTTCAATAATTTGAACTGAATTATTATTTTCACCGATTTTACTACTGGTTTTGAAACTATCTGTGAATTTTTAAGACTCTGTTTCCGAACCGGTACACCTTGTTTGTTTATTTTTTGTTTTTATAGAGGAGAACAGAACATCTGTATTTTTAAGCAATCTCAGCTTAAGGAGATATAGTTTACCTGTTTTTCCTGGTTACCTCCCTATTATATTTAAAAGATAGCAATAAATTTCACAAAATTCCTCTCTTTCTTTAAAGATTCCTTAGCCCAAATGTGTTTTTTGCTTTTCATTTTCTTTTTTTCCAGATGAGATGAAGACAAATTCACTGTTTTCTTAACACTATCATTTGTATGCGTTAAGAGGAAGCAGCATGAGAAGATCGAGCACTGGAAAATTTGTGCTATTTGAACTTCTAAAACTTATGGGAAGGATATTTTCAGCTCCTGAGAATTAGACAACTAAAGTCTAGGACCAAATTATGCCAAAGCAAGGACTTAAGCCAAGGCAAAGAGCTTCACTTGCTGTTGCTTTGCAAGGTTTTCCCCTGAAGTTTGCTCGGGTGAACAGGGCACCTTTTCCAACATACCTGCAAAGCTGCTGCATTCCCAAAAGGAGCCTTACTAGCCTCCCAGCCCAGTTTCAGAAAAGAGGGAGCTTCCTCAGTTTGGGATATAGAGACTGCAAGCGCTTAGCAATTTAGGCTGCTGCATGCCCTTAACCAGTCTCAGCTGATCCCCGCCTACAAGAAAAGGAAAGGTTAAGTTGGGCTTACCTTCCAGCTGATGAGACTCGTCTATGAGACCTAATCACGAAGGGCTTTCAGACCCCACAGAGATATTACATGAACTCTGGCTTTGCTGATAAAGATCCATTAAGAGAGGCTAAGGGCCTTTGGAGGGACTGTGGAATTTGCCACAGCTGGTGAGTCATTCCTTGCAGTGGTGCACCAAAAGAGGAAGCAAGCCCTAGAAATCTCGATGAAAACTGATTGCCGAGAGCCCAATAAGATCAGATATGTGCCTGCTGTGCTTGGTGAAGAAAGGAAGCTTTGGTGGGTTTACAACATCTCTGAAAACTTAGATGAAGAACCGTATTTGATTTGTGAAGCAAAGAAGGCAAGCAGCAAAACATATTTTAAGAGAATCAACTGAGTGAACTGCTAGTATGCTTAAAAAAAAGAAAGTGCCTGTGAAAAGTTGACTTTAAATCTAGCACAACGAACAAGTGTTCTCAGCACCTGCTTCAAAAAATGGAAAGCAAGCAGCTTGGGGGACAAGGTTTGTGGGCTCAGGATTAGGCCCGTGCTGCACCTACGGTAGTTAGACAGATGTAAGGGGAGTCTGACAAATAAATATGGAATAGGATACTTGAAATGCCTGAGAGACTGGCTCAAGCATAACACTTTATTGAATCAGACAAGCTAATAATACAAGGGAATAAGGGATTGAAAACTGAATCACCTAATTGGTCTGAAATGGAGACAGTGACTAGGAATGTGAACCTATCTGAAAATGGAGCAGGGAAACTGGACCGCTGGAATTTCAGCTATAGGAGTCTGGATAGTTTTGAGCTAATAATTGGATTGGATTTCATTATAGCTAATAGCTGTGTAATAAATGTCAGGAAAGGCATTTTACAAATTCAGTCTGTCATTTAATGGGCTGGAGGAGAAAGGGAACCATCTCAGTGGTCAACAGAGTATGATTTAGCATTTACTGTGCTCAAAAAGTCCCTTGGAACGACTTTGGTCTAGGCTTAGCTATATTTAAAAACATATTTCAGACATGGTAAGATGCTAGTGCTTGTAGCTTGCAAGTAGTATTGCACACAGATAAAAAGGACTTTGGAGATGGTTGGCTTATTACGGGAAATGGCTGAGATCTCTCGAGGTCATTGCATCACCTGAAAGCAGCTTCTGGCAGTGGTTAAATTGAGGCTTGCAGATGTGCTACTGGTGCTTGCATGCGAGGAAGTCTGTGGTCAGCACCATGAATCCCCACAACGGCTTTTAAAAATCAGGAATCCTGAGGGGGATTCCAAGTGTGACTGGTAAAACCTGCTGCACTGCCATTCCAAGTCACTGCTTGAACCTGGGCACGATGTCTCCCAGTGCTGATATCAGCGGCTGACAGCTTTAGATCTGCTCTATTCAAGCAAAAAGAGATTGCTGGACAAGATGATTCCCTTTTATCATGGAAGGTACCTAATTACCTTCCTCTTATAATTTACCAAGGCACAAGCAAACTTGCATTTCCACTTAGACAAAAAAGCTCGAGACATCAGTCTCTAAACAATCCATCTTATAGCATAAGACGGACATAGCTGGAGAAGAGACATTCATTTTGGTGAAAGCAGACAATGCTGCTGCTCAGTTCTGCACAGACTGTGTGTCCTCATGGTTCATGCAGTGTGTTCTATGGGAATGATATCCCCGGCAGCCCAGGGCCCTCCCTTTTCCCACTCGGTGGTCACTGCACTCATGCCTGCCTATGTTTAATAGCAAACACCCAGTTCTGCTATTGCAAGGTTATGCTCTATCATTACTTCATCTCTGTGTGGAGGAAATAAGATTTGTATTGTAGAAGCACAGTAATTTTATTTTTAAAAGACACCAAACTTATTTGCAAATTACACATTTCAGGAAGCTTTTAGAATTTAGCATTTTAGGATTTTTTTTTTGTGGCATAATTCAGCAAGACCAAGCATAAAAATAACCCCAAGTCTCCAAAATACTGAGCAGGTAAGTGCTTGTGCACTGTGTTTGGTTCAAGGACTAAGTTGAAAATTAGGAAGGATCATCCAAGGAAGTAGAATAGGGGCAGAATTCAGGATGGAGCAACCTTAAAACTCAGATCATCAACACAGAAATTAAGAAGCAGAACATCTGAGATATGATAAGTGCCTCATTAAAAAAAATGTGTGGGCCTTTCCCTGATAGCAGATTCAATAGAGACATCATGAAGAAGGCTGATGAAAGAAAGCCTTTCCAACGTGATCGAACTGCTGGTGACAAAAGTTGTCAAGGAAAAACTTGGATGCAAATCAAATTGTTTGAGATTAGTGATGGAAATATATATTAATAGAAAAATGGTATGTCTAAAATTGTATGATTTATTTTTTCTGACCGCCGAGGTTGCTTATGGTGTTGCCATTTTAAGGCTTGTTGGAGTAGTGGCTGGAAGAGGAAATAAGATACAGGAGGTAGGGTTACTCCTGATGAGCATAACTCCTGTGCTAGCATGGACATGGATATTTGAATAAAGGAGAGCAAAGAACTTTTTGGGGTACTGCTTACGGAGGCTTGCCATTTGCAACCATGGAAAAGAGGTATAAAAATGAGAGAAATTGTGAGAGTTCTTGGTTAAAAATAATACTGGTAAGAGAGCCCTGAAGTAAAGCTAGAAGAGAGAAACACAGAGCTTTGGAGCTCTTGACAATGGGTAACGGGGAGCTGCACGTTGATACTTAGTATTGCACATTAATTAATGCTTGTGTCTTACCATGTTCAGAGAAACACAACGTTTTTGTACAGAAATGGTTTTTAAAAAGTCCTCGCACCTCTAGCGTGTTCAGCTACCCCCGGGACACGAGTCTGAGCCCTGTGAGCCTGGTGAGCCCTTCAAGCCAAAAGGGGGCAATAGCTCTTAAGGATCTGACGCGACGTGGGTGCTGGCTGCGCACTGCAGCATCGAGGCCGAAACTAAAGCAAACAAACAGGGAAGGAAGCCTTCAAACAGATACCTTGGAGGAATTTTGCGGAGAAATTCCTCAAAATATGACCAAATCCTGGGAGATCCATGGAGACTGTGAAACCTGCATGGGCCAATTTGTTGAGCTTAACAGTGAATAGTTGCTGTTATCTTTTCCAGGCTTGAAAAATTTGATTCAGAATGAATCGATTATTATGAATGTCAGACCTTTATTTATTCTGTTTTAGTGTTTACTTTCTTGCACCAAAACACTTTATTCTATATGACTCATCCAGACACCCACAGCAATCACGGACATGTCAAGGATGGCCTGACTCTCAGCTAGATGTAATTTTAAATTCAGATAATGCCACTGATTTCTATGAAGCTACTCCTTCATACTAATGCAAACCTGAGAACAGATCCATCACTAGCACTGAAAGAGAAGTTAGACAAGCTTTGTAGGCAGGGGGAATATTGAATATAGATTAAGTGAGCTGGAAAAAATAAATGGTCTTTTGGGTGCACAAGCCCTTCTTTGGATCCACAGTGTACCCAAAGTCTATTTTTTTCCAGCAATAGAGGCTGGCCTAATAAATTATATCACTGCTCCCCAGAACCCTTCTCTTGTTTATGCCGTTAGACCGTACCAGCTGCACCTACACCGTGACAGAAGGGGACGCTGCCTTTACCACAGTGTGGACCTAAATGCGTAACTTTCCTGTAAGGACATTTATTAGCTTTCTAAAGCAATCTGAGACCATGAACACATCCCTCTCTGGCAATCAGCTCATAGAGAGGAATGATCATACACCAAAATGTTCCGCTTCCCCCTTCTCTCGAAGACCCAGATCTAGAAGCACACTCCTTTCCTTTTAATTCCTGACCTTCCCAGAAATGCCAAGAGTTAAATATAGTCAGTCGGAAATGTAGACGGCGCAACATGGCGGAGAGCTGCTGAGCCACGAACTGCGCGTTCGTTCAGTGTAAACGTTAATATGACAAATAAGGGTATAAAAACTATGGCTCTCCCTGAACTCAACGCTTGCCCAGAGACAGCTGCAGGCTTAAAATGAAAAAAAAAAAAAAGAAAAAAGAAAAAGGGGGGCAAGGGAAATATATCAATCTTCCCAATGACCATGACAGCTGAAAAGTCTACGTTAATGCTTCCATTCCCACTTAGGCATTTTTTTTCCCAAGGACAAAAGGAGATGAAATCTATGTCAGGTACATAATAAGGCTAATAAAAAAAATGAAAACACCTGCATTTCACTAAATAGAGGTGAGGAACTGCCTCTCTCTGTGACATATATGTCTTTTTCTAATGACAAAGCTCAGAAATTAGGACAGGTTGCTGCTTTTAAATATACAATGCATACACATTCTAAATAGCAATCCATGAACTCAAAATTTATTCTTATTCTAAAAAAAAATAAAAGGGAAGAATAGGATACTGGCACAAAGCAATGCTGTAATTACGAAGTTTTGATAGCCTGGTTAAGCCATAGGATAGAAGGCAATCCTTGCGTGTGCAGTACGTGCCAGGCGTAGCATTTTGCACGTTCAGGACATTCAGGATCTGTCATAGGGTCCAGGCTGCAGGGACACCAAGTGCCTGCTGCATTTGCTGGTGCCATGTTTGCACCACTGCTCCTTTGCCAAAGCTACTTATTTCTCCCTCCAAGCTAGAGCCTGACAAGAGGCATCGCTCTGTGCTCCAAGAGCCCAATGCTCCCCACTGGTTTGGAGCTGGAAAAGATGCGCAAGCTGACAAGGCTACAAGAAAGAAGAGATAACATCGACATTTGTACGAGGGGAAAAAGGACAAAGATGCCTAGTGGAAGACGACATGGGCAAGGTGCCTGAAAAAACTGGCTGCTCCTGTCTGTTGAGGCAGGGATTCTCGGCTGTTGTGGCCTAGCAGGACTTTCTTTGTCCTTGGTGGTAGAGACTGGGGCGAGCAATAAATATATTAGTGTTAAAAATATTCATGAGAAAGACAGAGAACTGGAAAAAATAAGACATATAACATGCCGATGATTTATGCTTCAATATGTTAAAGATCTTAAAGAACTAGGCCATAGATTCAAGACATCTTGAATCACTTAAAAAGCATAAGAAATCCCACCTATTTTAGTGTGTTGTTCAACCACATTGTAATTCATATTCCCTTTTTGAAAATTATGCTAGGTAACTAATCCATATTTTTCCACGGGAGGATTTTTGCTTCTAATTTTTCCCAGCGCGGGAGGCTACTGGCCCTAACCTCAAGCCCTCAGCAGCAAGTTTTCTTCTGAAACAGAAGGTGTTTACCACAGAGGTAAACCTGGCACTGTTTGGAACTGCAAAAGCCACAAGCGAGCACCAGGGCCAGCCTACCAAACCCCAGCTGTAACCACTCCATTAGCCCATGCAGCTGGATTTATTTATTTTATTTCTTACACATACAAAACACATTGGATTTGGCAGAACCAAAGCAAAAAGTCAGCATCCCTGACAAATATCAGCAGAAAGCAGACATACAAAATGTGCTTAATTTGCACAGGGAAATACTGTGCAATTTGCCTGACAGCCTCTGTTCTGTCTTGGATGAGCATTTTTTTTCTAAACGGATCATTGCCAACATTGCTCATTTTATTATTGTCCTAGAAGCATGCAGAAAAAAAAACCCCAAACACAATCAATACAGAGATACAGTAGCTAAATCTTTTCTGTGGCCTTGAATGTACATAATGTTTTCTCAGAAATGACTCTTTTCCAGCTCTATTGATATGCAAGGTGATTTCTGACAAAATATTCTTAGAAGCAGAAAGCTGTGGCCGAATTAGCAGCCCGTGCACTGTAAAGAATGGAATCCATGGTTGGGAGGCAAACACGGCTGGGATCTGCTCCCTTCTCCACCAGTTATACTTAATGCCACATTCATTTTTGAATGTTTTTTCTGCTGGAAACCTAGAGATAAGAAGCCTGGGCATTTGCTCATGCTAATGTTCAGAGAAGTAATTAAGGTGAATATCTATTACACAACACTGAAATTCCAAGGCCTGCTAGTAAATACACTGTAACTCTCCTCTGCCATAGGCAGTGAGTAAGCAAACAATTATAGAAGATCGTTTAGTAGGTTTTAAATATGTGAAAGTAATATCAAGGGCAAGACGATGATCATAAAGATGTTAATGTCTGTGTTTAAAATCACTGATTTTAGAAAGTTGCAATTATCTTATACATTTAAAGCATTTCTATATGCATGTTGTTCTAGCACTGTAGCCCTTTATGCTAATGTATATCTCCTTGAAATAAAGATATTTGACAGTACTGTCATATAAAGTCCAACATGGTACACAGCAGATTCATCAATTTCCTGTTTCTTACTCTCTCTCTCTTTCCCGCTCTCAGAGCATCCTAATCAACCTAATTAAAGCTTCGTTCATTTGAAACCTCAGATGACAATTTGTTTAACTCTATCCCACTGTGGTCTTTTTATAAAGAGAATTAAATTTGATCTTCTGACAGCAATTATTAAATGATCCCAACTGGCCCCAATTAAGACACATGGCTCACAGGCCTCCAAATCCAATAAAGCGCCAAGGCCTCTCTTTCATTTGGACGCCTTCCTTTACCTTCCTTTACTTCCTTCACGCCAATTAAGCTCAGCCGAGCAAGTGGCAGCGAATGCCGCGCGCAGCCTAATTCCAGCTCGAGCGCCCGCGAGGAGGCCGAGGAGGGAGCCCTTCCCGCTGCCGTGTTCCCGCTGCTCCCCAGCTGCCTGCGCGGAGCAGCGCCGGCATCGTCCGTGACCTACATAGGGCGCCTTTGGGAACGCCGCGGCCGGACGGGGCAGCAGCGACAGAGACATCACGCAGCCCTGTGTGAGGCGACGCTCCTCCGTAGGCCACCACGTTTCTCCAAGGCTCCCAGCATCACCCCTTCCGAGCTCCGCAGGGATGGGACGGGCGTGGGTAACTCCTCACACCAGCCTTTCCTTATCCCTCATTCCTGCTCTAATTTCTGCATGTGCGTTCAGCAGCGGGCTGGGAAGAAATGTTCCCGTGATTTCCCGCAAAGGCAGGTAGCCCCAGGATTTGGAGCTCATTGATTGTGTGGCACTCCAGGGAAATAGCTGAATTAAAAGCAGCCTCGGGAGAGTGAAGGAGCTTCCATACACATCTGGCTCTTCTTATTCTAAACTCTAACACCTGCCTGGAAATTTAACCCCCATCATTTCTCTGAAGAACAAACGGGACAGATTTATCTACTGCCATTTGGTTTAGGTCAAAGCTGAGCTGTGTGATGTTCTGCTAAATTAATTGCGGCGTAATTGATATTGTTTGACACAGTTTTTGAGAAGATGATGCTCTAGTTGCTTCATGACCAGGCTGCTTTCCATATATGAAAATACACAAGATCTCTTATTTCTGCACATTCACCCTAAATGGATTATTGCAATGCAGCATACCTTCTCTCTTTCGATATTCGTAATTAGTTGCCACAAAAGACAAGCTCATGCACACAGTCAGCGTCAGCAAAGCATGTAAAAAGCAAGAAGACTCAAAGCAATACTGCTTTTAAGTCATTAAACACTGTGGAAAATATTCTCTACGTATTTCTTCCATTCACGTGCTTTACAAATGTAATCATAATATTCCTTAAACACAAAGGAGACAGAAAGGCACTAAATTTCAGTACAATATTTCCTTTGCCGGCAGGAAGATGTGCTAGTTTATGTAAAACAAAATGAGACCTGCATCCTGTCCAGCAAGGAAACACACTTTCCTTTGTAAAAAGTTAAGAAATAAAAGTGATATAAATCTCTTCATAAATAACCACCTAATTACATAATCTAACACGAATGCAAATTCTATTGGGCTATAATAATTTTTAACTGCAATGTACAAGAACAACTGACACAGAATTTCTAATACCGCAATCAAATGGCAGAAAACTAAGAGATTTTGAGTACGCTGTGCTGTAAATTACTTCTCATTGTATTCTGAATATCCCGTAAAAGATGTTAATTTTAGATCATTCTCTTGCTAAAAACAGCAAACTCTGAAACAGATTTAGTGCAAAGAGCTGAAAATATCCTGCAGAGAAAAAAAAAAAAAAAAAAAAGCCTGTGCAGAAATAAGATCAACCCAAATCCTGCCATTACTCAGCACTGCAGTGACGTGCAGATGTTTGTAGTGGTTTAAGGAGCCAGCGGGGGCTGGAAACTCTACGTACTCAACTCCAACATGATTGCAATTGAACCTCATCAAAGTAAGAGCTCATAATTTGTCACAGAAAACAGCCAATTAACATATGTTAGAAAAAGGCTCCCATAAAGATAATATATGATTAAAGATCCAATGCAGCTGTCACAAATCAAAATTCTGCATTTTAAAAATGCAGATATCAGTCTGTGTTTCTGAATGTTTACGATGATAATGGATACTATGTTTTAAAAATCTATGGGAAAAAAAAACCCTAATTATAGCATTTCCTCAAGGTTTGGGGTTACGACTTAGGGAGATCCGGGTCCCGAAGCACTATTTACTTTCAGACTGTTGTGCTGTAAATAGATAAGACCCTCACTAAAAGACAGCAGTTGTTTTGTTTTGGGGCTATTTTAGAAGACAGACCTTCATTGTGAGTGAGGTGGCCTTCATTGATACACTTTGTTGTCAAGACATTCCTCTGCAAACACAGCCTGCCCTTATCTCTGCAGAAAGCACAGTACTGTAAAGCTGCCCTGTGGCCCCGGGGCCAGCGCTGGGCTCGCAGTTATTCAAACGCATGAGCAAAATGCGCTGCAGCCGGTTGCATTAGTTGGCATTCACGTTGGGGCAAACAAAATCTAGTCTGTAGCCATTCTTTGAGTAAAAATATCAATGAAAATAGTTCTCGTATATGTGTGGATGGAAATCAAAGCCTTTTACTTAGTTAACACATAACTCTGACTGAGATGCTGACTGCTATCTATTCTGAACACTAATCTCTGATTCTCATATTTTGCACAACAATATTTTACTTATCACAAAGCTGCCTAATTAGGCTGCTAGCTTTTTTACAAATATTATCCATTTTTTTCCTGCAGTCATTTACACCCCTTGCCTTCAGTCCGTAACTCTGAAATTATTTGACTAATACTTTTGTGTGTGTGTGTGTGCGTGTGTGTGTGTGTCTGTGTCTATATGTGGCCTTATCTTGACATCGTGCTGTAAAAGGAAGTGCTTCCTCTCTTCTATTTGAAAGAGCCCCAACAAAAACAAAGTTTTGAAACTCAGTAGTTTGACTGGACATTAGTCAATTTATTTTTAAAAATACTTTAACTCATTCAGTCACAAATAAATCTCATGTCGATGAATGAAATCAGAAAAATTTTATTCAATGCACATAGAGAATAAGATACTGGAGCTACAAGTCTCTAAGTGGAGAATATGATGATTTTTAAGAGCATTTTCTACATTCTAAATCTCTCTCATGTTTGCAGAAATGCTGTTTCTGCTCATGCTACAGGCTACAGGGTGTGTCATGGTGACAAAGGTAAAACATCACTTACTACATCTGCTGAATTTACGGCTTCAAAGGTCCTGAATGGGCACTGAGAGTTTCTATATGCTAAAAAGATGCTGAAAGGTCAGTAAGGTAATTTCGAGGTGTTTAAAACTGCTCTTACACTCAAGACTATTTGAAAAAAGAAAAGACATCCACATTTCAGATCTATTCATGTGACACAAAATTTCTTAATATTCTTTTATATTCTAAACTATCATATATTAAGGTAGAACGAAGTATTCATTATGAATTACTGCACTTTTTACCAAAATTGTGTGAATAATGTTAAGGTAATGATGCCTTTTTTCCTCAGGAGTGTGTTCATTGATTCCCAAGCAATCAGTAACATTTTTGATTAAGATCTCAGAAAGAGTCGAAAATCCCAAAGCTTCTCTGCTGTGGAAACACTCACATATCTTTGACCGTCCCCAACTAATGATGGTAAACTATGCACCCTCAAGCTAAAAAGATTAATTTCCATTCTGTAATGAATAGACAAAAAGCCTGGACAAAATCCATTTCAATACCAAGTACATTGTTACAGCTATTAAAGAAAATATGCCTTTGGCCCTAGAAACATTTTGAGGCGGAAAGAATAAAATTTAAGCTGCAAATCAAGTATTACTTTGTAATTAACACAGTAAACAGAAGCTAGACAAGAACTATATATATTTTATGTAATTTTTTGTAGAGCAACAGTGCACACTTTAAAGAAGCCAGCTTCAAATTTAGTATTGTCTCCTGAAAATAAAACCACTTTAAAAATGTCCTGCCAACGGTGACAGCAGAATAATAAAAAGTAAGTTCCTCATAGTAAGGAAATGTTGTGTCAGAGTGATTTCCTATTCTGTAAATCTGAATTTCCTTTCTGCATAGCTAAAATCAGATAAGTTTACAAATAGATCAAACATAAATGAAAAGAAAGTATCAGTCCTTTGCTCCTGAGCAATGTTTTCCAAGTGTGATTATCAAATTGAGGTGTTGTTTACTTATCACAAGAACTAGCTGACAGATCTCTGGCACCTCCTTTTTCTTTTTTTGTTAAATTTCAGATTTAACAAAATCTGCATAATGAAATACTTTTAAAATGTTCATCCTACTATCTAACCAGGTTGTGCTACAGATAATTAAGTGAAAACCATCTGCATCAGGAACGGTTTCAAGAAAGGTTGTTTCAGGTTGTTTTTTTTTCTAATTATTTTAAATATCTGATTGTTGAACTTGGAAAAGCAGGTAGGAAATGGAGTATGGCACTTGCTGACTCATTCTGTGCATATTAATTTAGTAGCATTTTTTAATTCACTTTTAACAATAGCAATGCTGAGGCTTTGGATGACAACAGCCATCCAAATGCCCAAGACCACTCTGGCTCCAAGGCTGCTGACTCTAGTCCGTTTCTCCCACACATCTCTATGGTATTATCCTTTTTTGAGAGCAGAAAAATCTGCTAATGTTTCTCAGCCTGTTTTTTGAGGGTGTTTGGCAGCTCTGCGGAGGAAAGGTGTGTTAGTTACCATGGTGTAGAAGGCTCTAGATCCTTGCAGCGCTGGCTACAGCAATGCTGCGTGGTAACAAAGCATCACAAAAATGAAGAGGAAATCTTTCAAAGTGCTTCTTACAATTAAAAAAAGAAAATCTTTATCAGTCTTGGAAATAAAGAAATATTAGTCCATTGTATTAGCTACAGAGGCGCACGGAGGAACTGGGGGCTCCACTTTGCAGTTTTGCGCTAGAGAACTATGGAATACGCTGAAAATGTTCAAGGATAAATTTGAAATTTTAGCTGTAACTATGATTTTTACTGTTAAAAATTCTAAATTACTGAAAACTTAAAGGGATACTCTCAAGCCATTTTAATCACCCTACATTCTTCTAGACCAGCTCATAGATTTACTTTTCAACACCATCAGCTCAAGACAAGAATAAACTGATTTATAGCCTATGTTAGAGGAGCTTGCTGCACAGTTGTCATTTGTTTCTTGGCTCCAGTAGATGGAAGCAACTCTCTTGCTGAGTTTTAAGTTTAGTGCGGTTTCTGGGCTGTTTTTTAGGCCAAAATCTTTATTTTTATATTTATTTTGTTGTCTGTTGCTCCTTTGAAGTTGAATTCCCAGATAATTTGTTCCAGTTCCCAGAGCAGTTTCTTCAGATGAGAGCCATGCGCTAGTGCGTCTGTGACTCCTGCTGAAACCTCTCGCAGGGATAAACAGAGCCTGTTGCAAATCCACATAAGCTTGTTTCTGGAAACCTCCCTGCTGCATGTTCTGCAGCAGTAACCACTGATAAGACACATGCAAGAAAGTGTCTGTGGTCTCAATTCACGTATGTATAGATTGGTACTTCACAATTTAATGGTATAATACCTTGCCAGATTAATAAATAAAAATCATGGCAGGTCAAACTCTGGGATTGATTTAACGGCTGGGTCCCCTCCCTTCACCAGTCCAAAGCATGCTGTCCATGACATGCAGCATTGTGCCCATGGTGGGCAGATGTTGGGTGGAATTTAAGTTTAGCGCTAGACTACAGGCCACTCTGCTCCACCTGGCTTGCTGGCCAAGAAGCAGCAGAGCAGCAAGAGCAGATGGTCTGACACCATGTGAGCAGTCTCGAAGGGCTCCATCAAAACAAAGCGGACCTTGGACCTGCCACACACAAAACATATTCCACATGTAGGCAGGTACACAGAAGAGCAGAAATATCTACCCCTGTTTCCGCAGACCATAAGTCAGTGCCCTGCTCTCCTGCCATGTAAGAAGAAGGGATTAGATGTTCATCTTTTTAAGAGACCTGCCAGCCTCAATTAAACAGGTGTCAACTACCCTTAGTCTGTGTGACATATGGTCACCCTGCTTAATGACAGATACACTTTCCTGGGTCTCTGCAGTCAAACCAGCATGTGCGGTGATCCTATCAATGCTCACGAGATAATCAGGGTCAGGCTGGGTCAGACTTATGCACTGTAAGTTCTTTGGGTCTCAGACAGGCTCTTCCTACAAATGCCTCTGGTACATACAGTAATGCACCCTCAATCATGATTGGCACATCTGGACACTTCAGTGTTCATTTGTACGCTGTGTAGCTGCAGTTGAACAGGAGACGTCCAAAAAAGTACAGCAATGAGGGTAGGAACTGGGACCGTTCTCAGCCGGTGTCAGAAATTACTCTGCTAGAAGAAAATGGGCATGTTTCAAATTAACTGCAAAACCGAGACCCTGATCACTATGAATGTTAAAGATTTCATGGCAATCTTTATAAAATGATTTATGTTTAAAGTTCTGGCTAAATTCCATCTTGGATCATGATCCTGCCCATATAAGTTCTAATGCAGCTGAACAAGGCATTCTTTGCTTTCTGTTTTAGACATATTTGGTGTTGTTTTGTACTCCTACAAGTGGTGGCATTTCACTGTGGCTGCTCTTTCAGATCCAGGTAAAATAATCTCCTCCTTTGCCTTCACCAGGTGGTTTTGAGGCCTAATTTACACTACACAGCTAGAATACATTCTTATTAATAGGAATTTCATCCCATCTAAAGCGAGCACAGTCTTTCTCATCACCTTTTCCAGACAAGTAACACAGAGACAATAAAATACTTATAAGAATCTCCTTTCAGATTATGGAAGATTAATGAAGACAAGAACATTTCACAACCAAAAAAAAGAAAAATATTTATATTTCCTCTTCTCAAATATGATTAATTGCAACGAAAAGCATTTGGAAATAATATTTTACGGATGAACTACAACAACGTCATGACAGAAAACAATGAAATAAACCTGAAGGAACGATAGCACTCAGTACTTCAGTGTTCTCTGAATAAATCTAACCTACCTGATAATTTTTTTCTTAACAACAATGCTTTTCATGTGGACGTATCTAATAGATCAGAGGAAGAACAGCTTCATTCCCTTCAGTTCAGCTCTTTCCATCACGATGACAGGAAAAAAAACTCATTCATGTAAAGTTGCTTTATTACCCTACGTCCTCCCGTGGACTGGTTTGCCTAGAGACTGGTACAGATCAAATTGATGGACATAATTCAGACGTAAGCTGCCCAAAGGATAAATTATAACATAATGTCTAGAGTGTTTGGATCCTTCCTCGTTTTTTTTTTTCTTTTTTTAAATAAGGTCAACTTTTGTGTTTTGGAAAAAAAGGAAAGGGGTTTACATTTCATGGCCAACATACCTCTTCTTTATTAACAAGCCAATGCCTATATCCCACATGATCCTGGAGGTCTCAATTTTAATTGTCTGCCATAAAAAAAGGAAAAAAAGAAAGAAAAAAATGGGAGGTCACTAGCCTTGGCTGTGGTGTGATTTCATTTAGAATTGGAGCAAAAGGGTAGAAGGACCTCAAATATTCCTTAGGTTATAGTTGCAAGTGCAATTCTGGGACAGGCACGAGTCAGAAATACTAACCTCCACTGGGCTGTGAATGAAGTTGAGACCAATTTGAAGAACAATTTATAGCACACAACCAATTTAGGTTCTTTAGAACCATAAAAAATAAACTTCAAATTTTAAATCAGACTGTTTCTTAGTCGGTTACTTTTCTCTGGTTGATTGGACTCAACTGTCTTTTAAATGCATTTGAAACAAAAAAGCAATAAACCAGATAAAGACGGTGCTTCCTCACAAGCTTGAATTTCTTAGCAGTCTATTTACAACAATTCCAAGGGCAAATCCTCTTTCCAAGGCTGAGTCTCAATCTACTTTTGCCAAATGCCAACACTGACTTGGAGTAGATTATTTAATATTTGCTGCCAGCACTAAGACTCATTTACAGCCTGAAATTACATCTTAAAATTAAACAGATTAATCTTAAATATTCCAATGCTGCAATATTTACTCATATAAAATAATTTGTCATTAAATTTAGGAAGAATACTTCTAATTTCAGTTTGCAATGTTAAATTTTCACTGCAGTAGAGGGTAATACAATTCAAATATTTATATTTTTTATGCCTTTTTCCCTATTTTTTCATCATATTCTGAAATGCATGGTGATTTTCCCATGATAATGTAGAAATAATTACATAAAGTAGTAAGACCTAAAACTAGATGTAAACAGGGCATAACTGGGCCTACTCTGACTGGAACAGAAGCAAATCTAGAAAAAATGATACAATATACTGAGTACATTAACACCACTAGCAGGCGATTACTTGCATTTATCCCTATCTACTGTGAGATCTGCTTTTTCTTAATAAATAAGCATTGTAAATTTGAGTCCTTTCCAAAAGACAGACCGAGTATTAATGTTAACTGTCACACAGCTCTTCACTAACTGCATCTCTTCTTACTTTTTATCAAAGAAAACGAGCCGGCCGTTGTAGCTGTGGAGTTGGTACCTGCATGGCAGGATTACAAGCCACGCACACGAGGAAACCAAGGAGGGAAGGGGCAATATGTGCACTGAGTAGAAAGGGGGGCTAATGTCAGCACTACTGCAAACTTGTTTGCAGCATATCCCAGCACTATCCCAGCATAGTGCAATCCCAGCACTCTGCTGGGATTCCTTTTAATTCTGTTCAGGCTCTGGTGATGAGTAATGATAAATAATGTAGCTCTACATTCTTCAGAAGATACATGGGACAACCTCAGTTCACTCTCAGTCCTTTGCTCTCATCAATGATTCAGTCTGAGGTTATGAGCAGATTCCTTTGACTGAATTACAGCCTGGAGTCTCTGCTCTGACTTTTTGCATGTGTGCACATATTTCCCCCTTGCTGTCTGGGAAAGGTAAATGCATTAGTTACACAAACATGATCAGAGAGGACAACATTTTGAAATGGGGTAACAATGGTCCCACTTTTGCATATATAAATGTAAGGAACATTGCAATGTAAATAAATATTATATGTAATACCCTAAGGAGGCGAAGCTTCCCTTACAACCAAACACACAGGAATAACTTCCTCTGTTATTTTTAAATAACAGATGAAGAGCTGTAATTTGGTCAGTCATCTAACCCATCTAACCTCTCTGCAACATCAAGTGTCCTCCAATTTAGTATCTGAATTCACGGTAATGTCCTTGATATCATTCCTTTTACGTCTACCTCTGTGTTTACAGTAGTGCATCTCCTTTGATGCTGGACAAAAATTCACCTTTTTAATGCTCCTTATACCAATCGACAAAAAGCACCCACCATTCCCATGTAACAGTGCAGATTTAGGTCACTAAAAAACACCATGTGAACTTGTCAAAAATAATGACAGAAAGAGGCTCTGGAAGTAACCTTCACTTATGCACTCCGTCAAATCCCATGGTACTACAAAAAGCACTGAGAGAGATCAAAAGAGAAGCAGAGAATTGAAGGTCCTGAGCAACTGTTTGTTTGAATACATTTGTTCAAGATAAGAAGGAAGAGGAACAAGAAAACATGCACACTGTTGTTAAGGGGAAAACCTTTTCGTGCCTAATGTATTATAGAAATTGTTCAAGAACAGTTCATCCTTACACAAAGATTACTCATGTAATGCTACCAAGGTCAGGGTCAGCTTGGGTTATCAGACATGGACTATTAAGTACCAGACAAGCAAGTTAAGCTGCCTTCATTCCCCTTTCTGTGCTGCACAACAGCCAATTGCTAATCGTGCGCTGAAAAAACCAGGTGAGTGAATAACAATTTCCCAGAATTTAGATACAAGCCTGACATACTTCTTTTTCAGTTGTATAAATTCAGACATATGTAGGGCATAAATCCCTGAAGAACAGTGTCCCAAGTATTCAGTCAGGAGGAAAAAAATCATATAAAATATTGTCATTTAAAAGTATATTTTTGAATTAGCTCACTTTATTTTCCCAGTATTTATTTACAAACAATGACACTGAAGCATATTATCCATTATTTAATGTAGCAATTTTATGCGTTTACTTACAACAGTGTTTTGGAAAAACAGAAAGGCAGGATAATGTATTATTCAGAAATGCTCTGTAAATTATGCTGCATATCTGGATCTGTAATTTATCAATATGCTGCACTGTGAGCATCAGGTACAGCATGGCTAATAATGAATAGTGTATGCGTATTGGTTGTTCAGTCCTTGAATTGTAACAGAGCTATTTCTGTACTTTGAGTAAAAATAGATTAACACATCTCTTTTACAGTTGTGTATCTAGGGAATAAATGATAAAGCAAAAGAATACATGATATGCCATGACGCGACAAAAAAAAAAAAAAAAATTTCTCCTAGGAACTTGTGCTATTAAAAACATCACATTCTGCAGGGACAGAGGTTCAAGGCCTAATGATTACGAGCAAGTTACCCTAAAGACCATCCAATAGTGAGGAATTCTAAATTCCCAGATTAATCATGTGCAATACTTTTGGAATGTTTTAAGAATTTTTTGAGCTAAAAAGTTTCCTGGTATTCTCCCTGACTGCAATACTTCAGAACACGACTAAGAATAACAGGACAAAAAAAACATGTAAAAAAAAAATGCTCTGTGGAGCTGACCAAGCTGGACAAGAAGGCTGCATTGAAGTTAAAATTAGCAACATCTAAATATAATGAAATTAGCTGCAGGTATCCATGTCAACATCCTCCATTTCCTTGTTTTTTTTTCCCCCCCCGGAAATAACTAATTTGTAAAAATCGAGCTAAAAAATAAAAGTGTTTTTTTTCCCTCTCAAGAATAGCTTGCACTTTGTATTAATATGTACAGTCCAGAAAATTTTCTGAATTCTGATAACTGTAAGCAAACTATTTAATTACTTATATCTTCTATAGAGAACCTTTACATTGAAAGGATTTCAAATGATTTATAAAAACACCATCCCACCATTCAATCATGCAAAGGTCTATGTGGGGGGTGCTTTTACTTAATGCAAAGAAATCCGACATTGATAGAGCTTCCAAAAATAGTTAAGTTGGACAAATGTGTAAGCCTTTCAGTATTATGGCTTGTAGCCCCAAACCCACAAACATAAATGCATGTGCTTAATTTAAAACACTTGAATAGTTTACTGAGGGCTGCGGAACTGTTCATGCATCTAAAATTAAGTACACATGTAATGGTTAATATGAATGAAATCACAGAGATCATTAGCGTATCCCAATGACTGAAATGAGGCAACGGGAATCTGAAATCAATGAGTGCGTTAGAGACGCGAGATCCAATTTTTGATGTAGTTCATAAATCTTTGGAGGGCACAAGCCTCAGACATCGGAAACGCAGGCGCTACTGAGGTGATTATCAGAGCATGGAACAGTTTTTAGAGCAATATGGTTAAAAAAACACACCAGTTGATTTCACTGTGGAATTTAGGAGGATGAAATGCAATCACAAGGTTGAAAATGTAGACACAATGCTGAAAAAGCCCTAATTTGTCACACAAAGTATTATATAAATGCCCACACCAATAGGATCTATCTGACCTCACTACAGCCATCCACGTTGGGCACCCAGTCTAAGTTTCCTCAAATGTATTCCTTCTTTATCATCAGTGGAGAAAATGAGGCCCCTACAGACACAGCTGTAGACATCTTGCCAAAATTACACTGACTACAATGGCAGCAGCGAGTTGAACAAAGAGGAGGATTCCTTTCCACCCAAAGCTTAACACAGCTCAAGACCCAGCGACTTGCACTGCACAATAGGAGCATGAGAGGGACAAACACTTGTACAGAAAAGGAATAAACATTCAAACTCTCTTTTTTTTTAATGATATTAGACGTAATAAAGGCCAATATGTCCTATTTAGGTTAGTGATTGTATTTGCTTACTGTGTGTCTTAACATGGAAAAATTTGTACCCTTATTATGCAACATGAAACTCATCATTAAGAAGTCACTAGCAATAATATTCATGGTGTAGTTTTTTTTTTAAATCTACACCCACACTACACCACTAACGTGCTTAGGTTACTCCACAAATAAGGAAATGAAAAATCCTTCACAACTAAATCCCCCCCAGATTACTTAGGGCGATTGTAATAACTATGGTTCTAATAGGAATTACACTGCAAAGTAGTGGCAAATAAGTAGCCAAATTTTATTTTAATGTTTTCCAATAAGGAGATATGGTTCAAGACAGATTTCCTGGGGGAGTTCCTTAGCTGAAGGCCTATCACAGCAAAGGACATAACTTGCCAACCTAAGATGTGATGCTGAGATTCCTAAAATGTGCTATGGGGGTGGTGATATCTGTCAAGATGATATTTGCAGAGGAGTTCTTGCAAATAGCCAGGATCTAAACCATTAAGGTTTTTGAAAGGAGGAGAGCAAACTTTAACATCAAGTAGCTCCCCCAGAGCAGCCGTCGTGCGAAAGGAAGGGGCGCCGGGGCTGAGCACGTTTGCTCCCCACAGCAAGGGGCTGCGCGAGCGCATTCCAAGTGGGCTGCAAGAGACAGAGCTGAGCCGCTGGAAGCCTTTCTAGGAGGGAATTACACTAATCCTCTCCATCAAGAGGGCATGGGCTGCTGTTATGAGGGCATCACAGGATAAATAAGGGCACCGTCTGCATCACACGCCCAGCTACCATCACAGTTTGCACTCTTGTTCCACGCACCGGCCTCCCCAGAGGAAAGGGGAATGAAGGGGACAGCGCAGTTCGAAGCACATCTCCCGACCGTGTTCAAACTCCCACCGAGAGCAGTGCCTGGAGGCTGCCCAGCACACATCAGGATGAGCTGGGCTCTTGCTGGGACACAGTCAGGGAGCTGGCTGTGCTGCCCGCTCTGAAGAGCAGCTGGAAGCCTGTGGAACCGCATGAGCGGAGACGCGGGGCCTCTTTCCATGGAAAGAGGGCTCGAGGTTTTGATACTGCGCATTTCTCCGGTGCCCACCGCAGGCACGGGCGCTTCGTGCCCTGATTCTGGTGTCTGCCGTGCCAGCCTTGAACCTCAGCACCATTCTGAGGAGCTATAAAATATTTTTATCACTCATCTGATATTCCACATAACAAAGTAGTTGGCTAATGCAAGCACGAGGCTGGCATTTGTCTGTAACGTATTTGATCTCCCCGCACATGTGCCGGAACAGATTTCCTTGCGTTTGTGCATGTGGAATTGGACTGTAAGCTGAAAAATGTATTATTAAATAACATACCAGAACTACGTGCAATCTTAACTCACAAAAATATTGAAATATTATCATTGTTACATAATTTTTCTAGCACTTGTTATGAAACACTCACACCTTGAAAACATAGCAAATTATTCTCATTACCAGTGAAATGAGGTATTCAAACTCGCTCGTGTATTGGCCCCCAGTAAGCAGTAAATCACTTTCTTTCAAGAGAAAGCTTGTGTGATGTACGCATTGCAGGAAGCTTCTTGTAGCATAATTATTAGACATGACAGCTTGCACCCCTACAGCCTGCCCAAGTTTGAAAGAAAGTTCCGAATGGAGTGGGGGAATTAGCTGATGAACTTCTGTCAACTGTAGCAGTCGCCTTCATGAATTATTTAATATCTGCCCCGTTCCCTCTATGTCTCAACAGACTAACAGCTGCAGCTCTCGAATGACAAGCGTTATTTTTTTCAGAAGCTTCTGAAAATAGTATACTGATGATA
Source organism: Nothura maculosa (assembly GCA_032353885.1). NCBI lineage: Eukaryota > Metazoa > Chordata > Aves > Tinamiformes > Tinamidae > Nothura > Nothura maculosa. The sequence continues at coordinate 1,533,809 of JAUBOD010000918.1, forward strand.
AAACAACATATATAATAATTCCCTCCCCTCGCGCTTTTCACTTCTTGCTTCTGACTTACTGTAACCAGTGAAGTTTGAGAGTATAAGGAGGAGTTCTCGGAGTGGCCGGGTATGTATGCGCTAGGCAGGAAGTATACCAAATCTGTTGGGAAAAGAATTGAGGTCCTGTTCTAAGGATATGGTGCTTTGCCTTCAAAAGAACCCCTAGCAAAACCACATAATTCACCCAGATTAGTGTGACCCCAAAAACTCACAAGGAATTTTTTGCTTTGTACATAAAAGCTACAAGCAAGTTCTTTCATAACATGGATCTTCATACTGATCTGACACAAACAGGAAGAAACTTTCTGGTCCGAGGTTGCTGTACAGAATTAGGTATTTTCCATAATGTTCTCTACTTCATACTGAAAATTTGACACTTCAGGGTGTCAGGAAATTCAAAGAACGTGTCCCGTGAATTCTTCGCCATGGAACAGATTTTCTCTTGAGCTAACAAGTTCTCAGCAAAAGAGGAGAAAATGTTAAGGAGATTTAGGCACAAGTTTCACTGATGACATTGCAACAACACCAGTATCAGCCCAGCTTAAGTGGAGAAATGACCTTCCCAGGGAATCTGCTCAGTCTTCAGCAGTTTAGAGGAGAAACAGAGCAGTGAACAGCACCGCAGCTGCAGCAAACCTGCACCACGCAGAGCCGGCAGCGCAACCAGCACCGGCCAAACTAACCCCGCACTCATGCAGAGACCTTCCACCCCTGTCAGCCTCTACAACCCTAGGAAAGTGGAAAAAACTCTTCAGGGGCATTATGTAACAGTGTGTATTTAGGGAAGGAAAACATTAGCTTAATATAATGCTGAAATAGCTCTGCACATGGCTGTTTCCTGATTTATGGAGAAGCTACTGTGTGCAGCCCTTCTGACTGAAAGCAGTAGTGGGCACAATCTTTTTGATGATACAGACCAAAGGATCTCCTTGCTGCTTTGCAATTTTTTAATATAAATAGTATATAATCCTTCTGTCTATGAGCCAGCTTCTGCTCATAGGAAGTGTGCTCTAAGCACAAGAGAAGAAAAGCTTTGCCTTGCATGCCCTAGATACACGCCATAAAATTTGAGCAGATACTGAAGATTTGAAGGTGGTCTTGTTGCCAAGAGATAAGCGGGAAGGTTTCCTTAGTTTCTGTATTCCCTCCTTGTAATGAACTGTTTCTATTCTCAGCTCCAGAAACGCCTTGGCTCTTCTGGTTCATCATAATGACAAGATCCTTTCGCGGCTGAGTTGCCCACTGGGTCTTGTCTAGGCATCACTGTAATTGGGATGCAAATTATTGAACTGCTCATTTGAGTAGGAGTTTTATGCACTTTTTTTTCCCCCAGTATTGGACTCCTGTTCCCTCCCCTACCTTTTCATAGAACATATATTAGATTATAGGAAGAACTGCAATTCATACTGCTAATGCCAATACGAAATACTGAGGAGAGTGGTGTTATTTTTCAGTGGGAATTAACAGTAGGAATTTGTACAAAGAGTTTCAGTGCGCATTACAGCCTCAACTGCTTACATATCATTTTCAACAGTTAAGTTTTCAAACAATCTAAAACAGAGTTATAAGGCTTTGGAAACAACAAAGCTATCTGTCTGTTCTTATTTTTACATTTTTTAGCTAACAGAAATCAAAAATTGGAACCGCTATTGAGATTGTGTATTTTTAAGCTTAATAACACTGCCAATTTCAAAAAATGTCAACACGATATTAGATAGCTCAAGAAATCTCTGTCATTTATGCAGTTTTCAAGATAACTGAGAAGCCCTCATGCCAAAAGGCTACTTCATTCATAGCCATCTTAACACGGTTAATATAGTATTTTTTCTGAATACTATGAAAAAGATATGAGAAAATAATGTTAAGACTCAGCAGTCAATTCTGACTCCTTGTTTATTATGTTTATACTCATAAGTCCTTATGGAGTGATATGTAGATAAGGCATAACAAAGCACCCAGATGAAAAAGAATACAGATATTTTTAAAGATGGAAAGCCCCGAGCAAACAATGCCTTCGCTAGGGGCAGTGCTAGCACAGCAAATACAAGCCAGCATTCCCCGTGTCAAGTCTCTTTGGAGCACCCTAGTCAGGACTAACACATTTGGGGCACAGCACAAAACAGGCCGCCTCTATTCGGGAACGGGGCACATCTGAGCTGATGAAGAGGAAAAATCCCTCATACCACTACAGGTGCGAGTCCCCGAATCAGAAACTGAGGCTACTGCCAAGGCACCAGGACATATTTTTAAATGAGAAAGCTCACAGTCACACTGTGAACCGCAAGAAAATTTAATTTTTCAGGGTTGCTTCTACCTTAATTTTCTAAAGGGTAATCGTACAAAAAACTAATCATTTTTACAAGGTTTTTAGCTCTTTTGAAGCTACTCTTACCTGTGCATGAAAGCATAAATATGTACATATTATACTCGAGATCGATATCTCTCCACATATTGTATATATCTGTTTATACAAATATCTTCATCCTACCACTTAAGGGACTCCCAATATTTATTCCCAAAATGTCACTTGGGAGACTGAAAATATTATTCCCTGCTCTATACAGATAAAAGTAAGGAATGGAAAGCTGAGCTAAAAACTGATAGCATCTATGGAAAAGCAGCTCCCAACCTATTTATTTCTGCTAATCAGCTTTCCGATGGATTGTTTTTTAAGATGGAAGTTATTAACTACATATAAAATGAGGAAGAAAAGAATCTTGACTTTATATTTTCTTCCTCACGATATATCCACAGCTAAGTTCAGCAGGGATGTCTGAAACAGATTCTGAAACCAGTAAACTTATGGAAGGGAGTGCTATAAAATAAATCCTCATCTTTAGAATTTGTCATCTGGTTTGTCCAATCTGGAGGTGCATAAATTTCATCTTTTTTACTATATCAGGTTCCAAGTAGGATCATGAAGTTCTAGGCAAACAGATTTGAGATTCTTGTACTTAGCATTTAGATCCAAAAGGAAAGTATTGCTATGCTGAACTGTAGTTAGCTTACACATTTTTTTTAAAAACATCAAAGTATAATTAATATGTGTTAAGTTTAAAAGAAAGTGCTTTAGAAGAAAACAAGACAAATGAGTGTTGACATAAGGACAGAGGGTTATTTTCCATGGTCTTTCATTTGGGTTTTGGCCTCTTTCCTGAGAGTTCATAAAGGGATGTTAATTCTCCTAACACATACTAGTATACAAAATCATTTCAGTAATATATTAAATTCTAATATTCATTTCACATAGGGCAACCTCCTAATACATGTGCTAAACCTGCTCTAATCTAATGTGTAATCTAAAAGTATAATAGCTAATGGTAACTATTAACATTTTTGGAACTGAGCTAACAACCTAGTAACCAAGGCAGAGCTGCACATAAGCAGCCTTCCGAGCAGCCGCCTTCCCCGTAACTCGCTTTGCTGCTTTACGCGTGGTAAGTGATACACTGAAAATATTTAAAGTCTCATGGAGAAAATTATATTAATGATTTTGATAACACCCAAATTTTAGGAGTAATTTTAAATGCCAGAATTGTTTGCAGAAACTCTTACAACTTGTGAAAAAAATAGTATTAAGAATATCAGCAATAGCAACTTCCAGCCATCTTCTAGTCCAACCTGTCTATAAAACCAAGAGAAAAAAGAAAAAGATTGGAATATTTATATATATCATGTGCACACACATACCAAATACAAAATTACATACTATGAAAACACTAAAAATCATGAATTCTATTTCCATGCCACAATACAGAAGGACTACAAATCTAGAACAACAGAAGAAAGACTTTCCTTTTACAAAGTAACTGTATACATGTGAATAAAGAGCACCATGTGTTTATGAACTGATTATTTTTACGAGGTCTAACTGTGGAGAGACATTTTGACAGTTTTATTTACAGACAAAGGCATGCCCAGAGGCATGCCAGCACAGTTTGAAAACCATATATGCACACATGCATATATTATATATGAAGCCCGCATCTATATATGTTCAGACGTGCACACATATATGCATGCTCATAGGAAGTGACTTTAAAAACCACAAACCTAACTAACATGGCAGTAGCACAGCCTACCACGGCGTATTTCTGGATAGCCTTTCAACATATAGATCCCATCAAGAACACAAAATCTGAAATGCCATGCTTCAGATTTAGTGTTTTAAGTATATGAAAGTATGTAAAGGCATTTCCCTAAAAGAAATAGTGCATAAGAATACCTTCTAAAAATAGAGATAAAAATTCTTTAAATATATTTAATTTATGTTAATGTATATACACAGCTACTTCAGATGTAGCCAAGTCACTAAGCTCATTAAATCGGTCTTTGATTTGGGGAATTAATGGAGATTTCCACTGTTGAAGAATTAATTTTTTTAGCTACCCAAAAAAAAAAAAAAGAAAAAAAAAAGAGAAAAAAAAAAGAAAACAAAAATAAAAAAAAAAAAAGAAAAAACCCCAGACACCAATCCCTCTGAACAAAGTGTGGTTCAAAGATGGGAGTTAGATCATTAAGGATGAAAATAATAGAATCACAGACAACAACTTGTAAAACAAATTCTATTCTTTAATAAACACTGAGTGTGCCCATACATATTTAATGTTAACAGTTTTTTTAACAGCTGGGGCTGTAACCTTAGCTGCCCAACGTGGAATTTGCTCCCGTCATCCATGTTCTCGTAGTGATAGAGACAGAAAGCAGCAAAGCACTAACTCAAAGTTATGCTTACCACATTTGAGCTGTTGATTTATTTGCCACTGGCAAAGACATAATGGGAGCATCCCGTCTGACCATAAACAGTTATTCCTCTTGGACACCTTTCATACAGTCTAACTAACACACTCCTTTGCTACTGAAAAGGGAGAACAGTTCTTACTAGCAAACTTAGCAGCAGGACATGCTGAATAGCAAAACTATCCGTACCTCTTTCTATTCCACCTCCTTGGTTTACTTTGTTGAATTCTTTAAGGCAGGAGCCGAACGTTAATGTGTGTTTACACGGCACCTCAAACTACAGGCCCTGGTCTCTATTAGCACCTGTTACCACAATATGACAGTAAGTGGCCCCGATAATAGTTTTCAAAGATTTTTTTCTTTTGGGCAAAGCCTAAACGGTCTTATTTCATATTACTATTTTAATCTATCTAACCTCTTATTGGGCAAGTACCTTTTACTCGGAGGAATATAGTCACATATAATATCCTTTTGTATAATTCATGTATTACTTCCAGATTTTTTGGTCATCAGCAATACTTACAAATTGGAATGTACAAAATAAAAGAAATACTGTAGTATTTTCTAAATAAATATTGGGATTATTACAACATTTATTCCAGAATGGCTCGGGGTAACTACCACCCATTTAAAACAGAAAGGTTTGTTGACTGTTGTGTGATGATTTTCTATGTACATTATCGGCAATCTATAATTCATAAAGTAGAGATTCATAAAAGCTATCACATTAAACAAATACCGAGCTTAACTCAATGCAGAGTAGCCTGGATAAAACCCTATGACTGTGCCATATGTAAAAAATAAAAAAAGAATGCATTTATTCTCGATTACTTTTTCGAAAAGAGAACCCTGTACAAGTGACTACAGCAGCATGTTCTGTCACATTCTTTCCATAAACTGAGCCCTGTCAGTGACAGCAAAACAGATTGTGTGCATCTGCTGGGAAGGAGCCAGATGACAGTGGAAGAAACACACATGGATACCTTGGCACAACAACTAAAGAAGAAGTAGAAGAAAAATGGACAGAAAGAGGCAGAAAGTTCTACACTTTAATTAAAATAGTATCTGCAACAAGAATGAAGTTATCTAAGAGTCTGTTGCAGACTGTACGCTTTACTTTGTAGTGCAACTTCGTAAAAGGAACTGCATATTTATATTCTACATTGTCTTGTTTACTCCCTGCAGTACTCATATGGCCACCATCCCACAGTGCCTGCGTGCCGTAGAATTTGCTGCAGGGAAGTATCACCCTCATTTCACAGGCAAGGCACTGACGCATGCACAACGTGAACTCTTCATACTCGTGCAAAATGTGTGCTAGGAGAAGGAGTTAAATCCCCACCGCCCAAATCCAGGCTGCCATCCTAAATGCTAGAATATCCTTCTCGCGCTTGGTTATGCTTTCAGCCAAAAATGTTGTTATACTTAAAACTGACATTAAACAAATTCCCTCCTAGTACTCTAGCATTAAAGAACTAGTGAGTCTGACAAGTTAAATTAGCGCAAATGGTGACTGAGTCAGCTTTGCTGTTCCTGCTTACAGCTTCTCAAGTTTTACTGTTGAATATATGGATTGAGAGCTTGAGACGGCGCTAAAATGGATCAATGAGTTACAGTCTTCAGTACAGAACTTCCATTACAAATAATGATAACTGGGTAAGCTTATATAAAAGCAGAATCTGTTCTTCGCTAACAGTTAAAAACCAATCCCAGATACCGAATTATCATGTCAGCAGAACGGCTTGCTTATACTCCAGGATGAATTTAGAAATTCTGCTGAGTCTCCAAAATAAATCTTTTATCCTAGGTGTTGTGAGCAAGTCATTTCCCTTTTGTTGTTTTTTAATTACAAGGACACAGAAATGTTTCTGAACTGTACGCTGACAACCAGTTTCGCCTTCAATATCATCAATAAGATGTGACTGCTAGCTGAGTAAAGATTAGTGTAGCACCTAATGGTCTGAACAGCAAAAGTCATCTATTGAGAGCATCTGGATGCCTCATGAAGCCGACAGTTTCAGACTGTTATGTATTCCATATGCAGTGATTGCCTGATACTCTCAAGGAATTTCAGAATCACATTAGCAAAATGGAATGATTTGATATTTTTAAAACATTGTAATGGTATATATGAGGCCATCCAGCCAAGAGCAGCCTATAGGTCTCTAGCCTGAGAGAAGGTCGGGAGCAGCACCTTGAGGTTTCAACTCATTTCAGGGTGTGTGAATGGCGACCACACATGTCCAAGCTATAATACCCAAATGTGAACTTTGTGAACTTTATAAGTCTCCTCAGAATACTCTTGATCAAAGAAAAAGCAGGCCTCTACATATTCTCTTCAGTGCCATAAGCATGGTCTGCAAGAGAAGATAGATCAAGAGATCTTCTTTTGAGAAGTTCTATTCAAGTGGTACTTCTGTTGCTAATGAGTTCGGAAATGGAGTCACAGTGAGACTGAGAGAAAGATGTGGATGTTAATTAACAGATCAAATGATAATTCTGTATGAAAAGCAGTTTTTAGTAGGTCATCACATCAAGTCAGAATACAGGGGGAAAGGAGAGTTTCATGTATTCGATGGCATCTGCAATACTGCTAAATAAACATATCGATATCTCTGTACGTAAGTTCTCTGTATTTGTGAAATCAGAATTGCACTATTAGAGTGGAAAGAAAAGGGAAAAGCAGCACAATTTTACTGCCAGCAAGCTATTTCAAGATCATAATGCTCTTACATAAATACTAGGCAAGAATGAATATCTGCACAACTTTTTAACCTGAGTTGTTGTTATTCTTCACTTATGCAAGCAAAATAACGCAGTCAGGAAGTCAGGTTTTGATTTATACACACACATATTCAACACTGCAACATTAACTGTCCAAGAAACTGGCTTAAGAGGCACATATGCTAGGCCACAAGGTCCTTCCTGAAGGACCACCCAAGCTCCACTGCAGATGACCAAAATCGGCCATGTAACTGCTATTTTTGAACTATATATATTCTCATAAAGGTTTATTTAACATTCTTGGGTAGCCTGAGCAATTTATCTCACCTTGAAGATGTGCTGCTGTCTCAAACAACCTATAATCAATCTTTCAGTCATTTACAGCATGCTCACATGTAAAAGTAGTAGTTTCATATATTTAGATGAGTACATGCCTAAATGTAAAGATAAAACAAAAGGCATCTTCTTCCTTATGCATTGTGTGTAAAAAAAAAAAAAAGAAAGATCAGACTTTTCAGACAATGTAATAGGAATTATTGCAGGGAAAATAGCTGCTTAAACTATTTTAAGCTATATTACAGACTAGAAAGACAGAAGGATTTCTATTTTTTGAGAAAAGATGACAAGAGACCAACTCGCTGGCTAAGGAGCTATGGCATTTTGGTGGAATATGATTCAATTACAGCCCTCCATTTGCTGAATACTTAATTAGCTGTGCAAAAATGAGATGGCCTCAAAATGGGAAAGGAAGAGTAGCTTCCTTCCAGAACATGCTACAGCCAAAGAGTAAGATTCCAGAAAGAAAATTGTATTTTCTGTGAACTACTCCAAATGGAGAGTAGGAAATATTTCACATCAAGTTTCTCAAATGCTGGATTTGTTTTGTAGAAGCTAAATGAGTGGTTAATAAGAATTTATGCACTTAATCTGGAGACGTGGATTCCAGTACACAAGAGGACATGTAGTGAAGCAAAACCTATATTCGTTTTTTTTCCATCTAGCCCTAAGACCTTTCTAAACTGCGTAGGTGCCTCCGGGAACACTTAGTGGATTTTCGCTCCTACAGCACCTCAGTGAAGCTGCTACCTTTCCTCCTTTTTTTGCCTGTGCAGAACTGAGACTCTCTGCATGAAAGACTTGCATAAAATAAGATTGTAGCTGAATTTAAAATTAAATGGAAAGGCTTTGAGTCTCGGTCTTGCATCCTATGTTTTGGACTATTGTGCATCTTCTGCATTTTATTTGGACAGTTTCTTTCAGCTTGTTTCGACTGCTCAAACACAGAAGAACCACCTTTTCGGAGATGACAGCTAGTGTATTCACAAGTTCACGATATACAAAATATTTTTAAAATTGCTTTTTATTATGAAGTTTGGTAACTCATATGAAAGGATGCCTCTTCCCAGCCTTTCTGGAAATCATCATCACTGATGGGCTGCACGTGGCAAAGGGTATTATCACATTTAAGAACACTGGTTAAAATTTGGAGCACATTTTCAGAACTGGATTTACAAAATATTCACTTTGTCAATAAAAAAGCTGCATTTTTATCTAAGTTATCTACCTGAGATCAGTGCATACATCAAATGTACCCTGCGTGCATGCGTGGTACTAGATTTTTGTTTAATCATTCTGCATTTATGATTAGAATTTAGATCAACATATGAAAACAGAATGTTGCTGCATTCTGAAGTCTCTTTTTTGCAAGTATCTGCAGGAGAATCATTACAAAACTATACTGCTACACTTTATGATTTTAAAGGCACATCTGAAATATCTACATTGTATTTTGAACTAATATCTATCAAACACAGAATCTCTATTTTTAGGATGATGTTTGAATTACAGAGCAATCTTCTGATGCATTAGTGGAACAGCTTCCTCTTTCCAATCACATCTGGAAAACAGTAGAGCGAAAGGAGAGAACAAATACTTTCTTCCTGACCATTCTCAAAACTACTTTTAAGCAGGAATCTGCAGAACTGCTATACCATGTCCTGTTTGTGGTAGTCAAAGAACTGATGGTCTCATGACAGGTTTGTCTTTAATCTTGCACGGATCAAATGTGGTAGAACATAGCGCTACTGCCTTACAGACAACATTTAGCGACTTGTAACAGACGGCAGCACCAGAAAATCACCACTTGTCCAGAGACATGACAAGTTCTGCTCATCAAAACAGACCAGAATATCTTTACTTTGTGTCATGCCTCTTTGCTGCACTGTGTATTGTTTCATATTGTTATTATGGGATTGAAAAATAAACAGAGAAGATGTTCTGGCTTCACTGAGACCTCCAGGTGGACTCAGAGAAGTACTCCTATGCGGGTCTACAAGTAGGAAAAATACCTCACCGTAAAAAAACTCCATGCAAAAACACCATTTCTTCTATTACCCTCTCTCTGCTTCTGTTACGAGGAATCACATGGCAATTATTGCCACTCTATCTTTTTCCTGATACTTTTTTTTTTTCCCAATATGGACTTTTGAGAAAGACAACACTCTACGCCAGGCATTCAAGATGGACCATTATGCTCATTGCCAAACAATGTATATGAAGCCTGTGACAAATAGCTAGTAGAAGCATAACTAAACTAACCATATTTTTTAGGATGAGGATTTAAGCACTGAAACTTGCACTAAATCTAGACCTTTGCTTTACCTTGTCAATATCAAGTTTTGGAAAACAAAAAATACAAGAATTTTACCCCACTTTCCAATTTGTATACCAAGAAATATTGAAAAGATTGTAGAAAGATATTCTTCTGTTTCTGGCCTGTACAATTTTGTTTTAATTGTAGCATAACAGTACAGGAGAACCACCAGATATGTGGCTGGAATAAGTGAAGATATGCAGATTTCTGCCTACCAAGGATAAAGGTAGGCATTCTCCCTCTCTGTACATAAAATCGCAGGCAGTTCTGCTTTAATTAGGGAGCTTGCCAATCACTCTATCATGCTCCCTTTTAAGAAAAATCTGGAATATTATTTTCTAATTAATTTTGAAACACAATTTTGAATCATTTACAATTGCTAATAACATACCACGTGTAAATAAAAGCACTACCAATTCATCCACTCTTGGTTATTTTGTCTTAGTGTTTATTATAAGAACTTTAATGAAATTGTGTTTCATTCCACTTAGTTTCAAGTGCGCCCACCAGTCTGTGGACTCTTACTAATATTTGGGATCATATTTCTGATCTCTAAAATTTATGCAGGTGTTTTATGGATAAAGCTGTACTTTTTGTGTGCCCCCGCAAGCATGCAGCCTCTGGCTCAGTATTCCAGCATATAAAATATGTCGTTTGGAGGTTTAGATAAGCGTGCAGTTTCACACTTATTTCACATATTGTGGTGGGGTAATAAACTGGCTTTTCTCCATTATATTGCTCAACTAGTCATTTATCTGTATCTTATACACAAGATAAAAGAAAAACAGGCCACTTTTCCAGCAGTCTGTGTGCAAAACAGGATTTCATCAAATATCGCTTCAAAGATCAGTTCCTCATATGTATAAAACACATTTAAACAATCACTGTTATTATTTTGTTAGAACTGTTGCCCTAAATCCACTATAATTAAGGTTTATTCATAGCAAGCCAAATTCTATATCCTTCAATGGGAAGTATGTTTAAAGAAAGTCTGCAAGGTTAAGGCTTCGTGGGTGATCGCAGCTTGTTGTGCCCTGTCCTCCATTCGGACTCTGCCTTCACAAGCCCTGCAAAGCGACGTCTGTCCGCAAGTTCCTCAGGGCATCCTCTTTTCCTCGTCCTCCCGCTCCTCACGTACGTTACAGGCCGGAGCGACCCTCAGGATACAGGTGGACGGAGGCAACACAGCCCCGAGCACGAGGCACCGCAACATGCCCTCTCCCAGGAGCGTCTCCCCGGAGGGTTCCAGCCTTCCTGCAGCCACAGGGATGCTCTTGGCTCCACGTGCCCACGGCCAGGCTGCAGCGCAGAAGGGGCGCACGGCCAGTCCTGCCAGAACCTGGGCCCTGCCCTTTCCTAGAGATCCACCCGCTTCGGGACAGCTTTTGTACCCACTGGAATGACACAAAATAATCTCCCCTGGGAATTCCATAGGGATTTTTTAAATGAGAAGTGCCCTCCTCAAAGCGTCTTGCACTGGTAGATACGTTCTGGAACATTTCTAGGCTGATCACTCAACAAGTAAGAGATATTGGGATTAAAACAATGCGCCATTATTGCAAATGAAAATGACATACTACAAAGCCTTTGTCTGAGGAGGAAGAATTAATTAGAAATTGATTAGCATGTGCTACTATGTTACTTAATATTTCCACTACTGAAGTAACACTTCACGTGGACACCGCTCTGCATTATGTTTGCTTTTGCAGATGTGTTTTATAAACAATTTCACAATCCTCCCTTCTTGTCCTTTGTACATATTTTGCTAGCGGCTACTGATTGACTGCTTAAAACTAAACACTGCTATTTAACTGAGCGTGGGTTCTGCAGGATGACACGAGCGCTATATCTACAGAAGCAAAAATAAATTATGTTATTTCTAATTGTGTTTGCTTAACTGTGCCTCTTTTGATTATGAAATAAAAGGCAAAATGTCTGACATGGGTTCCTTACAGAAACGCATGCATGTAGTTAATAATAATTTTCACGATAAACTTTATTTAATCAATTATACAGTTGAAGAAATAAGAGTCAGAAAAGACCTGTTGGGTTGAATTCTAAATTTCAGATGAGTAGCGCTCTACCACCTGGGAACAGGAAACACAGGATTTTATGCCATCTGTTCAATTCCATCCCTATTCTGTGGACTCCCCTATGGTTAATTTAAGGCAGTAGCTTTTGACTTCTCCTTGGCAGAACTCTCTGAATCCCTCTCCGCTCCAACTCGCAGGGCCTTGCAATGCCAGGGAAGGTGGGGAGGGCAGGGATGAGCGCGTCCACCCTGCTGGAGCAGCAACCTGGGAGCTCACCTGCTTGGGAATCACAGAGGCACCCAGGCTGGGGACCTGCAGGCTGCATTACTGAATCCATCTGGCAAAAAAACCTTTATTCCATGCAATATCCTAATAAATAATTGTCAAAAATTTGTTCCAGACCTGTTTCTAACCAAGTCAGATGATATATTTGCAGAGTTTCTGAGGATATATTTCCACAACCTAAATGTCTGGAAAGGAAAAAAAAAAAAAAAAAAAATCAAAAAAAAATCCAGGTAGTTTAGCAGAGGTCTGTTAATGACCCTATATGTGAACTGCCTTAAAGATCCTTCTCTGTGCTTCACTGCTCCCTCAAATCTAAATTTACTTTCTCTTTCCAAGAGAAGCAGCAATATAACTAAGTCATGAGAAAATCCTATTGCTTGTGTGTGTCAGCGTTCCTGCCTGAACAGGGCTGGTCATCTGCATGCTCTGAAATGCTCTCTAGGCGCAAGAAAGTTGACAGGGTAGGATATGAGTATCAACTCATAGCAGCTTAAATAAGCGGCACATCCCCAAGCTGTTTAAAACTAAGGGGGGAAAAGCATGTTACAAGCATGGGTGATGACACAATCCTGAAAATCTATAAAAATTTCTAATTTTTACCTATTTAAAACCATGCATCAATTCACAATTGAGTTCTGAAAGTGCAGACTGAACTCTTTGTATTCCACAGGGAAAGGAAAAAAATGTGTATATAGGTGAAGACATTTGAATTTATGATATATTCATTGAGAAGAAGCCGAAAATTTCCATCACTCTGATGAATGTACAATGTTTTGAGTGAAAAATCACTTAATTTCTCTTCAAAAATTGTTCAGTGGCACAAGTATCTAGGCAATTCATTGCTTTTCTTGAATCCTTAGAATAATAGGTTACATGGCATTAACATGTGAAATTAAATTGTGCAGAAGTATTCTCAGCCTTAGCCGCTGCTTCATCCCAGTAAGACTGTACAGACATCTCAAATACACAATCATGGCCCATAAGTTATATTTTGCCACACTGAGGCCTGATAGGTTTTTGAAAATTACATTTTCCCTTCTTAAAAAGCAAACAAAAAGTTACATGATATAAATCTAATATAATTGAATGCTTTTTCAGGTATTCACGGGTTTTATGGCCAAAGTGAACTTGTAAGAAAAGGACACTATATGCCAGTCTTGAGCACTCCAAGCTCTACTTCAATAATTTATGCACACAGATTCATTTTCAGAGGTACTGGATTCCACCTCTAGCATCGAAACTGTAAGGTGCACATATTGCACCCAGGAAAATTTGCCTAATATTATTTTTGCTTATATGGCATTAAAATAACCAAGAATATTTACAGAATATAACAATTTAACTATTCATTAAGGACTACAATGAGCGAGCATGTCTCAGAGCAGTCTTCTTCATTTTACTTGGCTGTGAGGTATTTCAAGTTATTTCCAACACTTGTATGGCTGCATTTACTGCCTATTTTCAATAGCTAACTTTTGGAAACACTTTCCTAGCGAAACTTCTTAAAACTCCTTTTGAGACCTATAATAAGTTGTTGAAAAGTAAGTCTAATGAACAAGGGAAACAGAAGGGGAAAAGAAAAGGAGAATTCACGCTACGCATGATGTCGACTTTGCTAAACACAGCTATACAAACCTAGAAGCAAAGAAAATTGAAATGTGCTTCATAATGTCCTTTAAAATGGAACATCTCAATTTACAAGGGTCTCCTTTCTGATTATAGCATGCACAAAATTAAATACATAAATATTAATTTTATGTATCACATAAGATGAAAGCAATGAAAAAACAATGTTTACATTTATGGGTGACTCATTAGTGTTTTATTATGTGAAACACTAGGAGGCATCAGTCGGGTAAAAAAGGTTGCCTTTTTTTAAAAAAAAAAAAAGAAGATATTAGCATACAAGCAAACATCAAGGAAGTTTAATACTCCCAAACCTTAAAGGGCATGTCATAACTAAATTATGCAAATAGCTAAAAAGTTATATTCTCAATGATAAGAATAAAAGGCAACATTTAATTTGCTATTTTCAGGTCAGGGTGCCACGTTCACAGATGCAACACGAAGTATATTATATTATGTTTTTAAATTTAAGAGAACAGTTCAGAACTAAGACACCTTACTTGTTCCTCAGTACAATACTTTTTGATAAAACTGCAAAAAAACTGGCGCCTTTTGTCTTAATAGAGTAAGCGCTGCACCCATCGTCTTAATAGAGTAAGCGCTGTGAATTTAGCACAGTCTTTCAAGAACTTTTAATTGCTATTGCAGGATATCATCTAGGCAAAAATGTTCTAAAAAATCCCAGGATAATCACCTACTAATTTTTAAACCTGTTTTCCAGAAATGGTGAATAAACACTGCTTTTTAAAAATTGTATACCAACACTACAAGTGGCTCTTCCTTTTAGTATCAAGTCCTAGAAATCTAATAATCGCAAAATTGAATCTTCCTTGCTTTAAATTGCATTTAATAATGACTACGCAACAGAGTTATAGTTGTTTTATAAAATAATCAATTGAAATGGAAGTGTGCCCTGCCATGCTGCAGCAATCAGCTTTTATCTCTCCCCAATCAAAATGACATGTGAACTGCCTAATCCTTCTTTTGTAAGGCACATAAGACTTTGTTGTCACTGTTGGTTTTGTGAATCGCCTCTATAAGCTGGTCTGATTTCCTAAAGATGACAGATCCCACTGAACAGACAAGCTCTGCAGTCAATGAGACAGTGAGATTAAGGTGGAGGACTGAAGACACCAGCTTTAAATCACCTGTCCACATGTAAAATGGGCCACCAGTCCTAAGAAAATTACCTTAAAGCTGCCAGAAGAGCCGGGCAATTCCACTATTTTAAAAATAGAAAATTAAGAAATTCTCCTTCCTCTCCACCCCCGCAATTTTTCACTTGCACCACCAGTGGTGCTTTCTAACCAGAATTCTTCTATGTCCATTTTGCTTTTGAAATAATGTGCAAAAAAAAGTCCTTCCAACCTTTCAATATACCAGAATACAAACCCTATTCTTAAAATGTCATAACTGTTTTAAATTACGTATCTTTATGCTTTATATACCTAAATTACTATGGAATCTGAATGAGGATGTAGAAAAAAAAAATCTGTTAATATTATACAGCTAAACTTAAGAAACTTAAATTATGTCACAAAAATAACCAGTACGGTTATATGTCAAAATGCTGAAAGCCGAGACTATGAACTTCTTGTTCATCTTCACAATCAGTTTTATAATGAATTTGATTATATATTATCTGATTTTTTTGATTTATTATATTATCAGGTAATTTAGAAGAACCATGTCCAACAGGTAAACTGGAGTCAACGTATCATGAACCAAGTGATCATTCTTTCAAGCACCCAGTGTCACTTCATGACTTCTTGCCTAATGAGTCGTAGAAATACTCCCGAGCTCTCTGTGAGGATGAGCTCAAGTATTTTGCTGAACACTGCATTAACCTATTACAGTAAATTAACCTATTACAAAAGAAAGTAAATTTTTTTAAAAAATGGCAAAAGTATTGAGTCCACAACTCTCTGCTTAGTTCCTAAGTTTGTGTGCAGTTATATTTACTCACTAAACAGAGAGTTACTCAATTCTCTAGCAAAATCTTCCATCAGTAAACTTTTCAAAAAAGCATCAGAATGGTTCACTCTCTTTGCCTAATGCGTATTAGATATTTTTAAAAACAGCACTGTTTAATATAGGTGTCTCTCGGTTTAGAATACGTATGTTGCAGGGCCGCAAATAAAGGGAGTTTAGGGGAAAAAAAAACTATATAAAGTTTTAAGAAAAAAATACCTGACCACTATAATGAAAGAAACTTCATAGAAAGTAAGTGTGTGTATGATTATCCATATGACCCTCTAAAATTAGCATCTCAGGAACGTGCTTCTAAAAGACACACTATTCATCATTTAGTACCAATTCCCACAAGACTTTTTTTAAGCCCGTTTCTTTTTTTCTTGTTCAAGTGATCTTAACAGTATACAAGCCTATCTGATTCCTACCTTCATTTACAAGGAAATCAGAAGGAATATTGATTCAATCTCTAACCCAAGCAAGCTGTGGGACAAAGCCCTATGTAAAGGTCTTCTGTGGGCCTGATCCGCAGCCCCCTATTTCTGGTCCATCTCCACGCAAGCAGCATCAGCTGTGTAAGTCCTGGGGTGTGTGAAACAGAGTCTTCACATTGGAGCCCCTAGACTTCCCTTCTGATGCTATCTAAGGTATATTAATTAAAAAGAAAACATATCAAGTTTTAAAAATGAAAGGATTTGTACCATGAGGAATGCATATACATGGAATGAAGGGCCATTCTCTTAAGTTCTTACTCAGAGAAAATTTCCATTACTTCCAAAGGGACTTAAGAGTGAGCAGAGACTTCCTTATAAGACTCAATATGAATTACGAGTTTCTGAATGTAGACAGACTACTATATATAATATGTAAATAATACATGTATTTTGATAAAACTGATAAAGAAATCTTTTTTTATATATGTATATATATATTTCTCATTGGGCTCCTAGCATCATATTAAAAAAAGATAGTACACAAAAGAACAAATCTCTGAAGTGATCAAATGTTTGAACTGGAAATCAGAATGTAATACAGAGGTTAAAACCGGTTCACAGGTGGTTATATTCCATGCCCTGCCAAGCCTCCAGGGATTAGAGTTATTATACTCCATATAAACATCTTTACTCTTCAACCACAATACCCTGGAAAGTGCCAGTAAAAAACAAACTAGTCATATTTTCATCTAACACAATTGGTTTACCATTCATCTTGCAGCACTTTCAGAGCAAAGATATGAAACTAGGACATTTGCCATTGAGCTCATCATTAAATATGTGCTAGGAAAATTCATTTTGTGTCAAGACAATTCTCTTCTGATCACCAGTGAAATATTGGCAAAGTGCCTTTCTCTGCTTAATTCTCTTAAATCCTTAGTCTGAAGCTGTGTACTATAGCATTTGATTTTAAGATATAGGTTTTTGATAATAATAATAATTGCTATATACAACAAAAGAAAATAAAACTCTTCTATAAAAGATAATGTTTAAGTTCCTACAGCGATTAACTGAGTTTTGCTTTGCACTGTGCTGTTTTCTATTTTATATATATGTTTTTGAGAAAATGAATTGTTATTTTACCTTTGTACTTGTTTTGTTTTTCAAGCTGCCAGAGGGTCACACTAAGTTTTATCAAAAATACATGTATTACAGTTCCATACTGCACCAATTGTCTTATAAGTGCCACATTTATATTAAACTTTATCTTAGCCCCGAAGTATCTGCACCACAATTAAAATAAACAGTTCTATAAGACTGATTAGTCCTACTTCTTCATGCTAAAAAAAGTAGAGATTACTTATAGTACTATGTAAAGACCAAAGCAAACTATTCCCATAGAAGTAGGAAGCCTATCTTAAATCTCCACAACAATATAAGGAGTCTGTCCATCCCAACCTCAGGCATTTGAATGAGAGATGCATGGAGTTGAACACTTACGAGCATGCATTCCCTGAGCTCAGCAACTGACGAGCTATGATACAATTAAGTTTAAGAGTGTGTTTCACTCTTAAACTGGGCTGTTTCCTTAGTCGCAGAAATCAGGGTACAAGCACTACAAGGTCATAGCATTTGGTGAACTATTAAAAACAAATAAGCTCCAAGCACTTCGCAATATCCAGCATACAAATGACGTGAACTAACTTCATCAAAGTTTAAACACTTACGACACTGATAGGGACAAGTCTGCAGTAATTTGACTAGACAGTGATTTAACAATGTTACTTGTCTGAAAAGTTACTTTAAAGCAATTGACAGTGCAATCATCCACTTCAAAAGTCTGCAGGCAGCCTCCATCCCAGTCCACACACACCAGCTGATACATTCTCCAAATGCAGTAGCAAACGTATACGGGGCTCCTGTACAATGCCCATGCTATTTCATTGCAAGGCTGAATTCCACATGTACTTACATGATAAACATTTAGCTGTCTAGATGATCAGGCTAGTCCTTGGGATATTTTCCTTTCTCAGGAAAAAGCAAAAATCCCTTTCCTTCTTGCAGCCTTTAAATATTCACCACCTGGTTCCCCATGCAGGCTCCCTGCAGCAGCCGCGCGAGCCTCAAAGTCAATCCAATAAGCGGGAAGGCGGGCGGGCGCTGCCGGGGCTGTGCTGTGCGCGCGGCGGCGCGGGTGTGCGCGGCGCGGAGGAGGAGCAGGAGAAAGTGCCCGAGCCGCTCGGCGGATTAAAAGTAACCGGACTCGTCCTGAGCGCCTCCAGGAAGGAAGTGACAGCAGGCGAATGGGAAAAGGAGAGCAGCTCAGAGCCTTTGTAACATCGCGGAGGGGAAGGGGGAGGCAAGGCAGGGATTCGAACTACACGCCCGATGAGGTGTCCTTCTCTGCTCCTCTCTTGCTCCCTCCCTTCGCTTCGCCTTCTCCGCGTCTCTTTCTCTCGCTCCCACAATCCCAAACGAGTGACTCTCTCCTCCCGAGCTGGAGAAATAATCAGTTTCACTCTTGCAAAAAGGGGGCGGGATCAGAGCCCGAAAGCGTTTTAATAAAACAAACATAGAGCCGCGGCAGCAGCTCCTTTCCTTGCCCCTCTAGTCTAAACTAGATTGATAAATTACTCCACTACACTACTTTAATTATGTATATGGTATGCAGAATAAATCACTGAACATCAGCACCTCAATCAAGCACTTTTTAAATGATAATTGCATCTTGGGCGAATCAATCTCTCCATTCCTGACATTTCGCTAATTTTAGTTTGGCGGTGGGGGCAGCGGCGCACGGCAGCGCGGAGCCCCCGGCAGCGGCTC
>JAUBOD010000918.1:1555904-1623486 GCA_032353885.1 Nothura maculosa
GATTAATCTACCCCACAAGATTATTCAGCGGTCCTGTATTTGTTCTTCATTCATTCAGAATATTCCCCCAATCCATAGGCTTTTATAATGAACAAAAGCTATACGTTCAGATAATTTCAAAGATAATAGAATATATATTCCAAGAACACCATTTAAATGCTTTGTAAACCACGTCAGAGAGCTCAAATGTGCAAGATTCCTTGTAAAACCATTTAATTGCAAAAAAAAAAAATATTTGCAAGGTAGGCACAGTTGACACACGAACTTTAAATAAAATGGCATGCCATTACTAAAATGGTGTTACATACATCAAGCAATGACTATAGAAAGCCTTTGTCACAGGTGTACCTCTAAGTACATAATACAGCCGAGTTTGCTCTCCAGGCTTTGCTTTTAGCATTAAATCTGAAAACAATAAATAGTACTTTGTAATATTAAATGCAATAAATATTAAACACTCACCACATACACCCTCTTTATTGTCAAAATCATCCGCCTCCAACGCTTTACTTAATCTTTTCCATAGTAGTTACTTCACAGTTTACAATTCTTGTTCGGCACCTTAGATGTTTAAAAGCACAAAAGTAGCATATTATTTAAATGCAAACCTTTAGTACTTAAATATATTTAAAGAGATTTATAGAACAATTTCTATAAAAAGAAAATGAGCCTTTACCGGTATGCACCTAGGCCTCCAAAGAATATCACTTGTAACTTCAAGTTTCCTGAGGCTGCAATAAACTGTCTGAATCCTACTTGAGGGATGCTGCACTATCAGTAAAAACATTAAACTATTGATTTTTGGACAGTGCTAATTCTCCAACAGGTACCTAGAAAATTATTTCTATTTTTATGGGCTGTTTTTGGAAAAAAAAAGAAAAAAAAAGTTGTCACTTTTTTAAACAAATGCCAATTTAAAGGGCTGGGCCAAATGTGAGGATGTCGGAGCTTGGCATGTTCATGTCTCCCCTCATCTAAAACCTCGGGTCGGGCGGCAGCCGCTGGGGAGGGCTCCCCGGGGCCTGCCTCGAGGCACGCAGCACCCAGCAGCACCACGGGATTTTTTTTTTAATTGAAATGCCCATTTTTCAGTGATGTTGGTGACAAGGGTGCCCTTACACAGAGCCAAGATGCAGGTGGCTTAGAGGAGCGACCAGCGTAATTTCTGCCTTCAGCCCGAAGCCGACAGCTCTGCCATCCTCGTGGGTGGGGTTTTTTTTTCCAATTTGCTTTTTTTTTTTTTCTTTTTATTTCCACGTTTATGTGGGAACACGGGCTGCAGCAGCAGCACTGCCTCAGGGCGCCGACGACCGCGGCCTCGGCGCAGAGCCCCCCGCCACCGCCTTCCCCCGGCGCCGCCCTAACGGTCCTAACGGTCCCAACGGCCGCCGCGAGGCGCGAGCGCGCGGCCCTGGGGTGCGGGGGCGGCGGCGGGGCCCGGCAGGGAGCAGAGGGAAGCGGCGGCGGCGGCCGGGGCAGGGCGGCGAGGTGGGTGCCACGTGTGTGCGGGGCCGGGGCGGGACGAGCCCCGGGGCGGCCGCCGCCACCGCCCGCCCGCTCGGCGGCAACAAAAGCGGGCGGCTGCGGGGGGGGGGGGCGCGGCGCCCCTCCCCCGGAGTGCCCGGGGGCGGCACCGGCGTCGGGACGGGGAAAACGGGCGGCCCGCAGCTCCCCATCGTCATCATCATCATCATCATCCTTATTGTTATTATTAGTCGTTTTTCCCTGCTCACGTTCATGTTAGGAGCTACCGGCTGCCCGGGCTGGCTACCACCCCCGGGCGAGGTGGCCCCCGAAGGAGCAGCTCGGGCGCCAGGAGCACCCGGCGCCTCGGGAAAAGCCTCCTGCGGCCGCTGCTATTTAAAACGGCCAGGACGGGAATAGCCCAGGGAGGAAGTCCCGGCAGAAGGCTGGCCCTGGAAATCTGGAAGTGATCAGCAACGTTGGCCGTGCGTGGGGCTCACTCAGCCCCACGCTGCCCACGGCAGGGCTCCGTGGAGCCCCTTGGAAGCTTTGCTGTGTTTGGCCTGTTCCTCCCTGACCTTTGAGACAAAGGAGACCCTTTGGGTGACTGAAGCTGGGCCCCGGCTCTGGCAGTGCCCTGTGCAGAGCAAGGGCGACACCGCGTCCCAAAGCGCGGGGCAGTGAGTGGGCCTGGGCTGCCCCATCCCTGTGGGGCTGGGATCCAGGGAGCCCTAGGGCAGCGCGTGGCCTTGGCACTGCTCCTGTAGCTGGTGGTCTATCTGCCTCTCCTGCTCTACATGGGCATCTTGGGGGTACACTGATCTCTATTACTTTCCAGCCTTTCAAATGGTTGCTTTTTAAATGTTCCTTTATTATTTTTTTTTTCTTCCTCCTGTACTGGTATTTTGAAGGGCCTTTACCTAATGCACGTGGTCAACAAGAAAAAGGAGGTTTTGTTTTGCTACATCTTTCCAGTTCTAGTAATACCAAGTGTTTCATTGTTTCAAAAGGCAGTTTCTGCAAATGTAGTTTTCAAGTTGCTACTGTCCTTTAAATATCTTATAAAAGTTGTCCAAGACATTCTTGTCCAAGAATTTCTTTACCGTAGTTTTGTTTTGTTTCATTTTTAACAGTATTTTAAAACAAGAGATAGAAAGAACCTTTTTTTTTTATATAGACAAATGTTTTCTTTCAACAAAAAGATTAGATATTACTAAAGTTGTCCTCCAAGTGTAAAAATAGTATTTACTACTTTGTTCATAACACAGGCTAATATTAGAGTCAGATCCTGGACTAGTGATAACCCCTTTCTGTTTTGCTGCACACGTGCTTTTTAGAAGTAAACTAATGCTTAAGGTCTGTCCTCTGACTGAAAATGAGGCTTTATTTGCAATTGACGGTGTCAACAGCTACAGAAATGCTGAATTAAATGGCTCGTGTGAAAGAGGAGTGCTGGGGAGACCGGGCACCAAATTCAAAGCCTGCTGAAGTCTGCTGACATCTAATGCACTCCCCTAAGTTTTAGTGGAGACCCTAAAATGGAAGCCCAGGCCTACATAAGTGGTCATGCAGATCCTATTCCTGCTCCAGCCTTAATCTTGGAGCATGCCGGAACTCCAGTTTCTGTACTAGGCGCTGTCTCTCCCTAAGGTATTTAAATGTCCTCATCATCCTATGACAACATTCCACCAAATGTATAAAGTTATATATACACACACACACACACACACACACACACACACACACACACACACACAGAGACACACATATATATTTTAAGGGCACAACAGTTGTAGTCAATGAGCTTACTTAAGTGCAACTAAAGGAAGAATTTAACCTACTAATCCTCTGCCTCTTGATGTTTGGGAACTCCAAAAATGTGAGTGTAGACTTGTATGAAAGAAATGTACGAACAGTTTTGGAATTCTTCAGTGTTAGACAGAAACTGAGACGTAAAACTTGGGTCTCACAAAATGAAAACTTCAGCAACTATTTTCAGTTTTTTCTTCAAAAATCTTTTCTGGCATAAAGTTAATTAGGTGTAATTTCAAGTAAATGGGCCCTTATTTTTCCTATGCAAAAAAATATAAAAATAGATCAAATATGATCTTAGAATGGAGACTTGGAATCACCTCCCCATCTTAATGGGGTCTAACGGCAACACATTTGAAGAATAATTTGGGAAATGTCATTTTTCTTGAACTGCTGCTCATCAATCTGATTATTCTGTGTCTTCATATGCCTCCAAAGCATTTGTTTTAACGAGACATTTAGTAGCACTCTAATGCATTACATGTTTAATACAATTGTGACTGAGGTCTGCCTAGATCAGTAAGCAGCGTTCAGCTCAACCTTTGCTGTTCTTCCCAGCGAATAGCGAAGAAGGGCCTGCCAGATGAGAGGAAGGGCAAGCAAAGATACTGCAGGACGTGCTGTGCTCTGGTGCCTCTTTGTTCTACGCGGCTTATGATGAAACAGAGACTAAATTAGAGCAGCTTGAATTTACAGAAGGGATCAGGTGGGTTCCTGCCAACTGCAAAGTACAGCACTGAGAATGCCTGTCTTTTTACATCCTCATTTGTCTTTTGGGATCTTGCACAACATCTAGGCTTGATGCAGAAGACAATAACTTTGCCTTTCATTCACTTTTACATTTAGGCAATTTTAGAAGGCGTAAACCTTTTTACTGCTAGCTAGTCATTTTAAAAGAAGGTCCCACTGGTAGAAAGTCTCCTAAGAAGTTTCAGAAGTAGCCTTATAAGAAATGTTTATAACTAGTCTATAAGTAGTTATATTATCAGTTTATAGTTACTAGTTGTATTAGTTCTACAATCAATTAAAACTTGCAGCCTTTCTGACTCCTGCTACCACATTTGATTGCCTATGCAGTTGTTCTCAGCTGAATAAATGGAGTAACCAATTGATAAGCCATTTAATTTTGGGAAAGATAGGGAATTTTTTTCTATGCGTGCATTCTCTCATGCTTCCCAAAATGGAATAATGAACTAAGGTATTGTGAAATTCCCAGGTATTTTGCCAAAACCAAAAAGTATGCTTGAACCTCCTTGTCAATTGTGTGACACTCAAACATTTGTCAGCCTTACACTGCATGAGGATGTGACACAGAAGCAGACAGCCATAGATGGCCAGAAAATGCTTAATTGAGTATTCTGCAGCTGCTACAAATTACATCAGCATCTGCATCTGTGTATACAATGAAATCCATGATAATTCTGAGGGCCAAGCAAAGTGGGAATTTGTTTTGGATAGACCCTTAGCCACAATTCAAATAGAATTCAAATCAAACCTGCTCTAAGGGTAGAAAAACGTTGGTCACCTCATCCTCCTGTTTCTGAAGGCCACTATGGTTCCCTGCCCTGGCTGCAGATCCGGATTCCAACACACCACAAGAAAGGCTGTTGTTACCATATTCCTAGCTAGAAAAGGAAATGCCTTTTTCTTCCCTTTTTTCTTTTGAGCAACCCAATTCACAGGGGTTTTCCAGGCCAAACTTTGAGATGCATTTCAGATAAGCATTCAGAGCTTTGGATGTTCCTGACAATTTGCATCTATTTCAAGCTCCTTACCACTTTCTGTAAAGTTGGAGTAAACGATATGCAAATTTAAAAGGTCAATCATCCTGCCTGTTATAATGGAAAATGTCATAAGAAACTCGCAGCATAAACTGCATATGGAATTCAACAGCAATAGATTAGTTTGTGGAATGAGGGAATAAAGGTACTGCTTGCAAAGCATGTACACAATAATACCTACACTAAAAGGCAATAGGCTAGTCCATTTCTTCTTTTTGTAGAAAATAAACTGTTCGTAATTTTAAACTGCAGACTCTTCAGTGCTAGGTTCATGTTTTTGTTTTTCATTCAAGCAATTCCAAGCAGTACTGAACTGTCATTTCTAAGTGCTGCAGTAATACTGATACTTCTTGTACCACAAACAATAATTAATATAAAACTTTTATTAGCTGTTTCAGAGAGGCCCTTTGAAGGCTGACAGCTCTTGTTGATATGTGAAGAAGAACTTGTAACCTCTATGGCCATAAAACGTAATTGTACAATAGTTGGGTCAGCTTTTAGATGTGCTCGTGCCACTTATGTTAGTCTATATTAAAACTTCCACGAGCCTCCAGCTGTGATGTCATTGGTTATAACTCTTCCCATGGAAGCACTTTAAAAAGTTGATATTACTGAGGTTAAAAGGAAACTGAGCCTCAGAGGTCATGTTTGGATACGTACTTTGGTTTAGATGTATTTCATCTGAAGTTATTGTTGCTGTCGTACGATCTAGTTTGAGCGCCTTTGCACGGCTCCTCTATGATATGGACAGGTTGAAGTTCCCATTCCTGGGCTGTTACTTTCTGCAACTCTGCACCATTTATAAGAAGAAGAAGAAAAAAAGAAAAGCATCAGGCTTGCAATATCCAATTTCAGTCTTTCTGGATGTCTTCCTGGATAGCTATAGCAAGGCACTTGGAGAGGGAGAAACCCTGCTACTGAGCTGAGGAAGCTCAGGTTCTGACTCCAAGGGCTATTAGACATGTAAGGACCATAGGGAGCAACTTCCTTTATAAGTTAAGTAATCAAAATTCTCGGGCTGACCCATCAGCACAATCAGAAAAAAAATATTGGGGAGAACTGCTTTTTTTTTTTTTTTTTTTTTAAAGAACAGATACAGATAGGTTTGATTTGCAGAATTATTTTTTAGCTGCTGGGTATCACACTGGTCAACTTCTTTTTGCCTTGCTGTCACAATCTAGAGTACAGTATATCAGGCACATTAATATTAGATCAAGCTTCATAAACTAACAGCACAACCTGCAAGTATAAGTACAAAATAATTATTACTATGTGCATATGAACAAAGCAGTAAGTACTATTTCATTCTGTGCAGTTATTTCACATGATTCCTGTAAATTCATTGGATATCCTACCTTAAGTCCATATGATTATCCTTTGTAAGGTACATCTATTGAATTTAACTTATAATCCAGTGCGTTGACATTTAGTCACAGAAGTTACTGAACTTTTATCTTTCTTGAATTCTGTTTTTAAATAGGACTTTCAAGGCTTGCCTCAATACTAGCTGCTTTTATGAGGACTAACCAAATTTAACGATAGGTTATGTTGTTCGTACTTGCATTGCTGAAGACAACTCCGTGAGCCAAACCAGCCTGTCCACGGCTTCCTTGTGAGAGGGGTGTGTTTAAGGAAACCCAAAGCGGTACCATCTTGTCCATGCTGAGCTAGAGCAAGACAGCACTTTCAGAATGGGACACCAGGGAGGAGCTGTGAGCAGTCCGTCCCGGCAAGGAGGGCAACTCCCTTCTGCCCTGCTTCCTAACACGTGCACGCTCCTTCGACTGGGGAGAAGGACTTCAGACTAATAAGCAAATGATTTATGGAGCAAAAAATCATGAAGGCTGCTGAAAAAAAATTATGCCTTGTAGAATTGTTCACTGTATCAAAAAACAAACCTAAAGTTTGCATCTACATGAAAAAAATTTATATATACTATAATAAAATATATACTTACAAATTTGGAAATTTGCATCTTTCAAATGCTCACTTATGAAGCATGTAAAGAAGAGAGGCTATTTCCCCCCTCACCCATTTTTTTTTTTAATTTAAATTTTAAAACCAACTTTATTGTATTCAGTGGAAAATTTCCAATTTTCACCAGACTAAGTGAAAAGAGAACAAGGCACAAAACACTTTGAAAAATATAATGTGACACTGTATGAAGAGCCTTAAATTAGCTTTTGAAGAGCATAATATATAGCTACGAAACTGTAATTTTTGCCAAAGCTTTGTGGTTAGATCCCATTTATATTTACACGCACTATGGAATAACTAATATAGATGTCTTCCTGACACTAAAGCTCGGGATTTATTGGAAAAGACAAACATGTGGTTGAAAGCTGAGCTAGACTACAGCTTTTCAAAATGAAAAAGAAAAGAAGATAGTTATAAAATAAACCGCTGCAGTTTACCAAACAGAGAACAAAGCAGGCCCGGGGAATAGCAGGGACGTTGATCTCTCAGATAACAGGGAATAGTTGGTACATAAAGAAGTGATTGTACCTGGTATTTTAGGCGTGATTCTATTTGTCTGAAGTAGTGGTAAAGCTTCAGTGAATTAAATAAGGTTTTCTATTTTTTAAAATTTCTCAGCATTTTACATTAATTAAAAATATTTTAAAAATCCATTTTATGTACTTAAGCCCAATAATCAGAAAAATAAGCAGCAGAAAGACCTATGAACAATCCCAGTTTAAATTTGATTGTATAATTTATCTAAATATGAAGTCTCCACCTTGTGCCACATTAAGTAATCCTTTTCTGTAAAAATAAAACATTCTATGCTGAAATTATTTGAGGGAGCCTTCCCCCTGATAAAGTGAGGTAGACTAACTTCAATAGGAATTTCTTGAAATTATCCAGGATTTTGTCAAATAATTCCTGCCACCGAGCCTCTGCAATGAATACAGTGAAATCCCTACAAAATTACACCTTAATACTGTATTCAAAGCAAAGGCTTTATGTATTTCTTGGTTATTGTAACACGTACCGTCTAGTTAATTCTGGGAATTGCTTTCACTATTTACTGTCTTTTGATTTAACAGCTTGGTTTTAATGGACGTTTAGGGGATTTGGTTCCCATACATTAAAATGTTATGCATGAAACAGCAATGCTTTACAGACTTTGCAGAGTTCAAAGGCAGCCCCAGAATTTTGCTTTCAAGATTTTTTTTTTTTTTGCTTTGTTTCATACTTGGAGAAAATAGCTTGACATAGAGATTTACTTCACACTTTCTGGACTAACATTTTTTTCTCTATTGGTCTGTTATTCTAGCATATGGTAGGAAATCTTTGTAACAAGCAAAATTACTATTATCTTCATACAGCACATCCCAGAAACCTACATAATCTTTGCTGCTCTCTTCCTGTCTCCCAAAATGAACAAAATAGACAGAAACTAAAGGCCTGATCTACCTCCACAGAGGGCAGATTTCCTGTCAACTTTCCTGGTCCCATGCCAGGCAGCAAAAACACCCTCCCAAGTGAGGGCTGTTAAAAAAGGCCTTAGATATTCTCATTCAGTCTGAGGTTCAGCTGTCTGTTACTGATAAATGATTTATTGACATATGGGGGAATTTCCACTACAGAACTGCTCTAACTGCACATTGACATATAATTCCTTTCTTTATCTGATAGCATCTTCTATGATGTGCACGGGAATATAGAGTCTGTTTCTTTTTTTCTTTTTTTTTTTTTTTTTGGTAAAGATTCATATGGTCAAGTTGTCTATTTACTTGCTTAAATAAATGTTTTCAATTTAATAAAACAATTTGTAATTCAAGTTAAAAAATCACTTCTTGAAATAGAAATCATAATAAAAATGCCTTTTCCCCCTCCAATGTATTTATTTTAACATGTGGTCACATTTTCCTACATTTTCACATTAATTGAAATCTTATTGTTCTAGAAAAATATAAATCTCTTTGCCTTCCTCTAGTTTCCCAGCTCTTACGCAAATGCAGTCCCAGACATACGGCCATAATTTGTGGTTTTAAAATAAGTAAAATTGTGTAAATTCACTGTATCTTTAAGAAGTATCATGCCAAGAAGTACTCTCACATAGCCTACGTTTCGTAATTTATTTCTCCCTTCCGTGAAATAGTAACATATGATTATTCTTTTCATTACTAACTGGATTTTAAAAGACAATCTAGAGATTTTTAATTTTGGTCCTTTTTTTTGTTGTTACAAAACAATCTCATCGTGATGTTCAAAAGGAGCTGCTGAGGCTCTGGAGCATCAGCTGAAGCCCCCAAAAGAGGCAGCACTCTCCAGGCAAGAAATGCTGTCATTTTATTTGGAAATTAGCAGGATAATGGATTTATTTGAAGGGAGGCTGACTGGGAGGAAAGTAGAGGGGATCCAACAGCAATATTGGTGGCTCCTCGTACGTAATCCTGGATGTTCCTCCCATCCAGATTGAGACAAACAGTTTGCGAGAAATGCCTATAAATATCAATTCACTTTCAAGAAACTTTTCTTGGTCAGAGAAGCTAAAATAAAGCAGCACAGCAAATAAAGCGCAAAGCACGTCACAAAGCTCATCTGCTCTCTCCTGCAGAAAGCGCCGTGACCGTCACCACGAGACGGAGCCGGATCCCCCAGCGCTGTGGCGAGCAGCACAACTCTAAACACTTGAGTCATTTTTTAAAATTATTTTCTCCATCAAAACTCACCAGTGCCCTTCTTCTCCAGGCAGTTGTACCCGTCAGCACCTGCTGAGGGCTTCGTTGACCAAAAGACAGGTAAAAAAAAAAAAAAAAAAAAAAAAAAAAAAAAAAAAAAAAGAACTCCTGTAGAATAAAGCCAGACCAGCTGGCTTTGAAGAGGAGCCCCCAGGTTGGGTTGCGTGCGCCTCACTCCCCCTGGGCTGCGCAGCCCCAGGCTTTTTCTGCCTTGGCCGCCGACCCGCGGGCTGCGTGATGCGGCCGCGCAAGTGGCTGGCAGGCCGGGCGGCACCTGCCGCCGTCGCTCCGGGTAAATTTAGCTGGGGAAGGTATCGCTGACAGGCGGACCTTTGTCAGTGCTGGCACGCGGACACAGGCCGCCCGGCCCCCTCCCCGGGCGCCCGTGGAAAACTGCGGCCCGGCCGCCTTATCCCGAAATCGCTCCTTCGGCAGGGGAAGGGGCAAAATTGCTTGCATATGGCAAGAAATGTTCCCTCCGTTAGGTAGACGCTAAAATTACATTCCAAGAATAATCTCTGAACAAGACAAGTTTTTGTTCTATTAATTGTGGCTGGAAGGAAACTTTTTTAATGGAAATACAGCACACACATATTTCAATTCAGGTTATTAAACTGTGTTAAGTATTAAAGTTGATTGCCTTTCTTTTCACTAACTCATTGTGCTTTTTTATCCCAAGAAATATTAGAAGACTAAAACCTCTCAAATAGGAGGTATTAATCTCATTCCCAAAATTAGAAAGCATGCAGTGTTGAGAGACTGGATGTCAAAATTATATGTTCATGGCACTTAGGCTCCGGGAATCTAGGAACCAGCCACTTTTAAAATGGAAGCTAAAATACACGGAAAGCCTTGGAGAGAGAAGCAAGCTCAGCCTGGTGTTCTTGTCTTTTCTGGATTCAGGTAAGGGCATTTATCATTTATGGAGTCATGGCATGGAAGGCCATGCCTTCCCCCCTCCACCCTCCTCCTTCCTGGAAGTGGCTTCTGGCGATGGAAATAGACCTAACTTGCATCACTGCCTCCATCACAGAGTTAAATAAGTTGTCAACAGAGGTTTGCCACGATAGGCGCAGCGTACCTAGATACTCCATTACTGCTCGGAAACTATGTCATCAACTCGGACAACTCTATGGGAAAAAAAAAAATCATCAAAAGTATGTCCTTCAGTAGGATATGCTGCTTAAAGGGAGCAAAACCTCCATTTTCAAAAGAGTGATGAGAAAAAGTCTGGGTCAGGAGCGCTTTGTAAAATAAACAAGGTTCCTATTTACTTACTATGTATAAACAAGCACTCACCAAGCTGTATGTCTCTGCAGGGGCGCCCTTTCAGAGAAAAACATGGACCTGATTGGCATCATCCTGTATCCATGGAAACCTTGTAAGTACCTCTCTCAATATGTACTTCTCTTATTCAGGGTTTAAAAGCTGAGTACTGAATAAGTAAGTGTTTTTATTTAATAATTATATGGGAGGTACTTTGTGGAAGCTTGGTAAGAGGAACGGGTTCTTGGGTTTTGTACCTGCCATAATAAAGCTCTTAGGGTTTCATCCTATTTGATAAAATCGCAGGTTTCAAGTGTCCCGCCATCTCTCATTCTTAGAGAAAAACAACATTCAGGGTCCTAATGAATGAGAGCTCTGAACTTTTGATGATCCATTACGGTCTGAAAATAATGATCATAGTTGATGCTTGCTTCAGACTTAGGTACCACTCTAATTGCAATAAACTGGACTGTTTTTGAACATACAAAATGAACAAAAATTAGTAAGAAAATAGACTGTTTTCCTCTGAAAATAGCTATAGCCACCTGGCTGTGTAGTAGGTTATGGGAGTTAACAGTTTAAAAGTCAGCTTGAAACCTAACCAAAGACTGAAAAAAAAGATGGTTTATCACAAAAATATGCAAAATTGAAAACAATACTTTTCCTACTAAGCCCTGCCTTAGTTTTCCTATGCCTGCCTCACTGCTTAGTTAGAAGTCAAGCCAAAGAACTGGCAGAAATAAAGGATTTTATTTGTCTATATTCCCATGCAGAGAAAGGAACATAGACACAAACGACTACTTTTCCCCACCCCGAAGTTATAATTCTGAAGATCTACTGCAGAATAAATGTAGTTATTTGAAAGTTACCTTGGCTCACTTTCAAAACTTTTTAAGAATTCAGCCTATCATTTGGTGCAAATAATGCTCATTTAAGGTAGATTTCTAAGTATGAGTATAAGTTATTACCATTCACTCTAGTTAAAAAAATAAAAATATTATTATAAGTAAAATATTACTATAATAAACCATATAGACATAGTTAGTCCTACCTTGATTTTATTGATGGAAGATGCATTTTCTCTACTTGGGCAAAGCTGCAGCACTAAAATGTCTTCTTAATTGCAACTGTTATCAGAAAAACAAATTTCTATCTAGAAAAATCCAGTAGCTCTCACTGAAATCCAACTGGTTTAGAGTCTTGGTTTGCTAGGTTTATATCTCTGCATATTATTTTCATTTACGCCTGTTATTGTTTTTATTTGCTACCTTGTCTCAACAACCCAGTCCCTGCTGAGTGCAGATGGCACAAATGATCTCTCCACTGATTAGACTGGAACAGCATTTGCAGACGCTGCATGTAAAAACTTCCCTAATGAAAATTGTTACCTTTTCACATGCTAGGCTCTGCACATCAGTCCTATACATCTGCTCGTGCGCGCGTATATGAAAGTGTCAAGGCTGCAAGTTCTGTGATTTTGGTGTGTGCTGAACCTGTTTGACTTTCTGTCATAGCTCTAGTGGGGGATCTGCCTGTGGGCTGGCCCTTTGCCCTGCAGACGCTGCTGGGGATGGCCACGTGAGAGCCGGCATTGGGACTGCGCTCAAGATCTTGCCCTCCAAGCCAAGTGAGCATATCCGAGAGGTGAAGCTCCCGGCCTCCAGGGAAGGATGCAGCACCATGGCCATTTCGTATGGCCCTCTGCCATCATGTGCTTATCCTTGCTACAAGGTCAAGGTTGCTGGGAAGCAGCCCGAGACTCCAGCTCGGCTCTCTGCAAGTTCACCCTGGAACAGATAGGGCAGCCCTCGCCTTGTTTATCATCCTGAACCAATAAACTTCCAGTTAGGTACTTGTATTGCTCAACTATGCTGCAAAAATGTGCTAGACACGTGCAGGGCTTCATCTTGCCACAATGAAATCAGGGGAAAAGATCTGCCCCTTTCGTCACTATGCAGTGGGCAAAAAAATCTCAGTCTTCAGAGCCACACATCTTGTGAGAAGAAGGGATAAGGAAACAAGATAATGGTATCATTTGGGCACACAAATCTTCATCTAAGTAATATATTCTCAGCTTTATAATTTTTAGCTTTTTAATCCAAGATGTCTTTTTTTCTAGCATTTGTTAAAGAATCACTTCCAAAATGCTAGAAAGTCAGCCTGAGCATATTGCAGATAAAATCTGTCTCCCTTCTCCATCACGTAAAATAGAGATACAACATTTGGCCTAAATTCAGTTTTTCAGGTGCTAAAAAGCTATGACAAAACTGCACAGATTGTATGATAATGGGCATATTATACAACTCCAGATCATCCTCATATGGCCAACTTATTACTACTATTTTAGTTTGCTGTAGACCAATTTTGTAGCACTGTCAACTTACATAGCACTTTAGAAGCATAAAGGTTCATTGAATACTCACTAAATTTACAGGTCAAATACGGCAGTACAAGTAAGTATGGCAGGGAAAGTGGAAAGCATTTCTTTTTTTTTCTATTTTTTTAATATTTAGAATAATTAAGAATATTTAAGAATAGGAGAAAAAATGAACTGCATTGTTTCAAGGTTCTTAAGAAATAGAAGCAGACTAAGATGTGGGCAAGGAGTTCCCCAAATAGCACCTCCTGCTATTTTGGAGCAATCAGGGAGAAAACGGGCCAGAATTTGGTTGCCAGAGAGAAACACAGCTGAAAAGGACGAGATGAGAAGCCTGACTGACTGAAAAGTAGCTGCGCTCGAGAAACTTGTGCTCAATGATGAGGTCTCATTCTTGTGGACTGCACTTAAAGAGATCCAAAGGTAGAGGCGAGAAGGCAGAATCAGGAATCTGCTTCCTTTAGTGGGAGTGGGCAAACATGTGCAAGGAAATACAGTTACAGGGGCAATTTGATGGGATATGAGACCCCTGGTTCATAGAGTCAGTCATGAGTGTGACTAACTTCAAGCTGCACACTCAACGTGTGCCTGAAATTGCACGTGTCCTTCCCTCTCTTCTTGTGTACCATCCTAAAGCAGGAGGAATGTAAACCTACATTTGGCAAGCAAGAGAGTAGGCAGCGTTAGGCAGGTTTTCCTAGGAGCTGGAATTCTGTTCGTGAAGCGAGGAAGAAAAAAAAATGTTTTTTAAATCAGGAAGTATAGAGACTATAAGTGAGGAAAGAGAATGGAGTAGTTAATACAGATGGAGGAAGGAAATAGGGGAGGACTGAGAAGGGAAAGTGTGTTTAGGTGGGAAGAATTTTGTTTGAGGCAGTGGCTGGTAGCCAAAAGGAGGTGCATGCAGTGTTAGAGAAAAGGAGAGTGTCAAATTTGGCATAAAAACAGCTGAAGGAATGGAAGATAATTTCTCAGAAAGGGGAAAAGATACTCACTTAGGATACAATTCTCTACTTTTCTACTACAAATCTCCAAATGTCCTTTAAAAATAAATAAATAAATAGGGAACTGTTCAGAAAAGAGCATTTAAACCAGTGACAGGAAAGGTAGACACAGGAAAAGAAACTGACCTTTGCAGGGTGTTGCCAGTTCTACTGAAAGGCTGTGCCTAAAAATGTTGTGTACACGTGTATATATGCACATTAAATCTCCCTATTTCTTGTTTTTTCTAGAAAGAACTACATGAAGCAGTTACTAATCTGGGCACAGGAAGCAGTTTTTGACACAGCCCATAATATCAGGTAGGTGCTCGTGTGAGGTGCACGGCGCAAAGGCAGGAAGGGGAGAAGGGACACGGCAGTTCTTGAACTACCCTGCCCTGTGCTGCAGCCTCTGTGCTGTGTGTGCTGCACCCAGCGCCGCCTCTGTCCCATGAAGTTCACATGCAAACATCAGAGGTCAGACTGCCTCAGTAAGACAGTCTGTTCCAGGACAAATACGTAGCGTAATGTTAAAATACACGTGCCTTCACTTTATAGGCTCTCCAGGATAGTGGCGTAGAGAAGAGAGGATAACTTTCCCAATAATGTTTACAGCAGAGCAGTTGCATTAATTATACGCTATTTTAAAGTAATAATAAATTAATAGTGACCTTCTCTTCCAAAGGATGATTTATTGCAAACTGATCTGCTGTTTTCTATAACTGTTTTACATATTAGTTGCCAGTAGAGTTGCCCAAGAATTAAAATATAAATATGGCAGAGCATGAGTCATAAATAGAGTGTCTAAAAGCAAAAAAATCAAAATGTTACAAGTTTTAAGAACTAAAGCATAGTGCAGATCAGCAATATGGTATATTGTCAAATTAATTATTTTAAAAGAAATATTTAGAATAAACATTGGAAAAGCTCGGTGGAATAAAAGGTTTCACTTAAATTATTTTTTGCATGAATCTGCGAACATTAACTCCTGTACTTGCAAACCATTTTTCATATTTTGCTATTGCCCCCGAGGCTTCTGTAAACTCCACTTTTATAAAAATGTTCTTTGTCTTACTGTTCCAACAAAAGTTACTTATTAGTAAATAAGTAAATAGATGTCCTGCTTGCTTTAAGTATGTCCTTTCCTATAATATGAAAGGTTGCTTTGAAAAATATATTTTAGGTGGACTGGTACCACAACCATGCATAAGGTTGCCTGATATTTCTCACTGAGATTTTTTTTAATTGCAAGTTGCCACACTTCAATCACTAAGCTGGAGAGTTCTCCTTTTTGGGATATGTCTTATCCCAAATTTTGTAGAACAGTTCATTTTATATTTGAAATAAACAGTAGGAGAAATAGTCTAGTTCATGAATGCTAAAAAGTTATAATAGTTTTGCCAATAACTTCTGACATCTACAGAGTTTGGAGTAACAAAGTAAGTTTATCAGGGACACTCTCGGGGATGTATCTGGCATCAGCCTGTTTGTATAGCATGTCTACCAAAGAATTTCACCACAAAAACACCAGGTCACGTATGCTTGTTTGAGACTGCAGTTGAGAATTTGGCATCAAAGAGGAGGAGGAAGTGATTAAAAACTGTTGGCACGACTGTCTGCAAAGAGCCAAATTAGAGCTGCACGGGAACTAATTTTGATATCCTGATATTTTAAGCACTGGGCATTCTTTTCTTACAGAATCTGAGGGTTTAGTAAGGCATATGTTGAACTGCATATATCTTGCCCTCTATAGAAAACAGATGGGTCAGCTGCTGGTCCTTCCCTTATGTGCTCACTCCATTTCCAACACAAAAAGATAAATGTATAGAGGTTGTTCTTTCTCTCTTCACTCCTTTCACTCATTTTTTTTTTATCTGCTCCTTGGTGTGTTAGGGGGAACAGCCCTCACAGACTTTCTCTTTGCCCCAGCTCCCAATGCTGCTGAAAGCATTGTCCAGTCTTCAAAGTAAAAGAGATAAATTTCTGAGAGAATTCTTGCATCCTGAAGAACCAAGTTGTGTAAGAGCCACTTGTATGTACACAGAACGTAACTCTAATCCTCTGGTTTTTTTGGCATTAATATACAATATTCACTCAAACGGAGACAAAACTGCTGTCTCTAAGAGCTACTGATTTGGACAATTATCCAAAATCAGATTATAATAAATGGCAGTCTTAGGCATTTTGATTAACCTCTAAATAAATGTTCCTTTGGAAAAGCCCTGTCAAAGGCATTAATGACAACTTGCGCAGTAGTAGTAATTGCAGGCATGGCATTATAGATAACATAGTTAATTGATACCACCCTCTCAAACATGTATAGCACATCAGCTGCCATGAAGCTGGAATGATTATAATAGTATTTACAACAGTTTAAATGTATTAAATAGGACATGTGTAAAATGAAAACTTGCGGTGTTTATTAGAATCATCCCATATGGTCATTTGATGCCTTTACTTTGGGCAAATGTGTTTTTAGTGTTGCTCAGTCATTAACACTTCCAGCCTTCCGAGAAGGTAAGTATATAATGATCTGCTCTAATTAGCCTTTATGGGAATGTCATATGCTCCAGGTTGAACACTGTTATTAACTAGAAAGAGACCTGGTTCCTTTCCCTCCCTTCCCCCTGCAAGTCGGTACATATTTTTTTGGATGACATGGTTGGTTTTCCATTATACTTAGCTCACTATCATTGTTGTCATAGTCTAGTAATGCAGTATTAGTGTGTTTTTATTTTTTAAATGAAAAAGTAAAAAAAACAAATCTGAAAGTGCATATTCTTCTCTAATTATATGGATTCTTACTTCATAGAAAACATTTAGGAGGAAGCTGCCTAAGGACTTCAGCTGAGATGTGTCATAAGATGACTACTTATGAAAGAAGGAAGACTGCCCTTCTCCTTTTCTCCCGTAATCAAAGACTGTTCCTGTTTTTAGCTCATTACAATGGTAATCTGTAATTCTAAGTAGTTCTGCTCTTTAACAATTAATTTAATAATGTTTGTAAAGTATTTCACATTGGTCCTTTGGGCACCTTGTGAGAAAGTAAAATCTTCACACATAGGGAATACAGGCACATAGCATCACATATATAGCATCACACAGCAGCCACTCCAGCTGGTATCCCAAATTGGATAGGAAAGGAGCTGAAATTTCAGAAAAAAAGTGCAACCATTACTGGGCACCTACAGTAAGAGGCACTATGAACAGACCTGAGGTTAGCATGAGGAGCAGCAGCTCCACTGCAGAAGGTCGGCGTTCTTCCACGTTTGGTACAGCAGCCCCATTTCCTTAGGGAAGCATTTCCCAACTTCAAATATTTGTACTCTCAGCCTGACAATCAGTTGTAAGGCAGCAGAAGAGGAACTCACACTGCAGCTGATGTTTCCATCACATGCAAGTTCACTTCTGTGAGGGAACAGCACAGGGTGGCTGTTCCACAAAGCAGGGGACAAGGCAGAAGCCAAGGATGTCCGCAGAGCAGACAGCACCTTCACCAACCAGGACACAGCCTGGCAGCACCTGAGCACAGCAGGCAGAGCAGGGGGCAGGTAGCAGGGCCCACTGACTACCCTAGACAAGCTGAAATAGCCCAGACTAGGACCTATCCAGGCAGCCCAGTCAGAAGAAACAGGAGTGGAGGACTGAGACAGGACTAGAGACAAACTTGTGCCTACACTCAGGAAATAAGGCCAGAAACATCAATAAGACTACAGCAACCATGCAGGAGAAAAACTTACAGCATTTACCTACGGCCCCTCCCCTCAGAACACAGAGGCAGAAGATCAGACTGGGGCATTTACAACATAGCCCAGGCTAGGAAGGTACTCAGGCCTGAGCTTAAATAGAATGACTAGGCCCATCTGCCTGGGAGAGTGCCCCAGGTGAGGCTATTCTGGGCCATTAAGGACTTTCTCTTATCTCTTTCCCTTATCAGTGCTTGCAGTCATACAAGTTAAAATCCATTTGCCTGGATCATCTTTTCCTAGTGATGATCTAGAGCAAAAAATCTGCCTGCAGATGAGTTCAGCTTGAAATCATAAATGAAAAATGGAAAATGTATTCTTGTCTTGCAGTGCTTTCACAGAAATGTAATGTACATGTACTACATGTACAGAACCTAGGGAAGAAGGCCAAAGCTTTGGGTTTTTTGGTAGGGACACGTTTTTGTTAAGAGTGCTCAGTTCATCTTTCATGACTACAGGCCTTAGCTGTAGGATCACAGCATGAGTAAGTCAAGAGAAAACAAGATGTGCAGAGATCTTCTTGCTGCACATCTTGACTAGGCCACGCAGAGCTTCTTCAACAAGAAACTTCAAATGAAAAGCAACAGTCTAGAAAATTCCGCCTTTCTAGTAAAATATCACCATTTAACCCATACATTTACTCAAAATTGTGTGAAATAAGCCCAAGTTCTGTATTTTCTCTAGACTGCCTTGAATGAGGCTTTGCTGAATACATATAAAAGCAGTTCTTAATTTCTTTCTTTTTAATAGCATGAAGCATGTCTTCAAATAAAAGTTATGGCACTTCTGAAAAAAAACTGACTGCAAAAAAGCCAAAATCTTTCAACAGAAACCAGAACTGTTCCTGCTGTATTCATAGTGTTCTATGAAGAGTATTGTTTTTACCACTTTTGTCAGTGATTTGTATCTGTTTTCTTGTAGTAAAGCCAGCATGAAGAACTACTTTACGGTGAATACAGTTTTTGCTCTTAAGTGCTAAAACCATTTTTTAAGCTAAAGTTTTCTTTTGAGAATGGTCCAAAGTTTCATTCCTTGACTTCTTGCTAAAGCTACAGTGGCATAAATCAGAACTAGGGCATACCTGTTTACACAGCTGTGCCAGGGAAATAGTGCAGGAACTTCCCCTTGCCAAGGCAAGGACAGCATCTTGGCCAAGATCAGCTCCTCTCCCCCTTCCTCACTCCTTGTGCATGGTTGGTAGTAATTTCTATCCTAGAGGCAGTGAACAGGACGGTGCCCCTGATGGGACAGTCGTGATTTTCATAGCCGACTGAATGAAACCTCAGGGATCCCTTTCTCTTCTCTCTCTCTGGTCTCTTGTGAGGACAAAGAGACAATCTCTCATCTTTTAAAGAATGTTTGAACGTCAGATTACTAATAGGAAACATTATATACAATTACATCTATATTTTCCCAGTCATTTTCCATGCACCCATCCTCAGCCAACACAGTTGGCATCACTCCCGTCGAAGAGGCACTAATTTACACCAGCTGAGGCCCTGGATCTTACGCTACTTTTGGACTTACGTACTATAGTCTGTGAATTGTCAACAAAGCATGCAGGTTTTGAATGGGATAAGATCACAACAGCACAGCCTAAAAACTCTTTTGCACATGGATTTGGATCAGCTCACCTGACCTAAATTCTGCAGCAGTGAGAATTCAGGCAGTGCAGCAGGTTAAAAAAGAATAAAAAAGGTAACCCTTTGCTAAAATATTATGATCTTAAATTAAATGTTACAATGAAATCATGATTGCATGCTATTTAATCTTATATTGCACCTTACTGACTTTATGCCAGCCTTAACTTTCCACTTTTAAGTGAGTTGCAGGATACCATATTGGTACCAAGAGTTTTCAGCATGAAAAACAGAAATTTTAAGGAGAAGACACAGGCAAAATAAAACTGAACATGTGAGGAAGAGGAAGATAATCTGGGACACAGAGATTAAGATATTAAGCAGCTGTGGAACAGTGAGTATCACTGACCATTCAAATGATGGCTATCAATTTTTCTGGTTTAATTTACAATTAAAATCAAGGGAGCAGTTCATGCCTATCAGCGCCATTGTGCTCGACTGCCTGTAAACTTGGGCATGTATCTGGGTTTAACTTCATATTCCGTTCACATCTGGAAGATTTTCTTTGCCACTAAAGGCTAAAAAACTATTTTAATTTTAAAAACGACAGTCTGCATCCTGCAGTGTGTGTCTGCAGCAGTGGGTGGATTCTCTGGCAATTTAATTGCCATAGAATCACACAGGGCCCTGACTATAACCAAATGGTGTGTGATAAACAAACACAGAAACTTGTTTTATTAAAATATTCTCTTCATTTAGTACTAGAATGCACTAGAAGTGGCCTTTTGCAAAGCTTAGGTCATGAAACAACAACTGCTATTGGAGGCTCTGGATTGCTTCATTGTTTATTTAACTTGACAGCAGGCTAGCTACAGTTTCACAATTTAGATCATTTATTTTTATGGTCAAAATGTTTGTACAGTAGCAAAATGGCTTGGTGTATCTCTGCAATGGAATAGAGCCTCATTTTGCAGCTGCTCTGGCTTTCAGCAGTTCAGGCTCCACGTGCAGTGGGTGCTTCAAGAACCTGGCAGACTGTTAGATCGTCTTGTGCCAGTCAGAACTGCCTTCCCTGTTGTGCCAGTCTAGTGCATCCACCACAGAAAACTTTGGAAACTCATCTCGGTTCTTCTATGTAGTGTACAGAAATGCATCAATGAACTTGTGGAAGTTAGGGATATTTCACATTCATGAAAACTTGGGGTAGTAATAGAACATATCTCAATCTTTGGTATCCATCCTCACCATAATGTTTACGAAGGACTCAGATCTTTTTAATGAATTCACAATATCATTGAATCACAGAATCTCCAAGGTTGGAAGGGGCCTCTAGAGATCATCTAGTCCAACCTTCCCGCTCCAGCAGGCACCTAGTGCAGGGGGCACAGGGCGGCATCCAGGCGGGTTTTGAAGACCTCCAGAGAAGGAGACTCCACAGCCTCCCTTGGCAGCCTGTGCCTCATAGTGAAGAAGTTCCTCCTTACCTGCAGATGGAACCTCCTGTGCTTAAGCTTGCACCCATATCTTTCTAATGTTAGTAAATAATACACAGTAAAGCAGCCAGATAAAAGATCTCCCCACTTCCTTTGCCCCAGTTTCACTAAAGCACTACGAGAACATGTAAGGGGCACAAGAAAGACAAGGAGAAATATACTGCAGAAGTCACACAGTTTTCTCTCTGTATTATGAGAGTAGATGTCCTGGGGGGTGCACAGCAAGTCAAAATCCGCCTCACCAAGAGCCTCTGCTAAGGAACCA
Organism: Nothura maculosa; assembly: GCA_032353885.1. Taxonomy (NCBI): domain Eukaryota; kingdom Metazoa; phylum Chordata; class Aves; order Tinamiformes; family Tinamidae; genus Nothura; species Nothura maculosa. The sequence continues at coordinate 1,577,357 of JAUBOD010000918.1, forward strand.
AGAGCTTGAGCAATGCGGGGCATGGTGAACAGAGAAGGCCACCTCCACGGTGCCGCTGCCTCCGCGGGCTTCCCTGATCGGAACAGGGATCCTCACTGACACCTTTGCGTACTTGTCTCTTCAATGGCAAGGGACCAAATCAACTACAGTAACCCCCAAAAAAGGGAGCTCACTTGGACTTTCTGCAAACTGCAGGCTTGCTGTGCAGCACACATGTGGCTCAAGAGCAGAGAAGGAGGCCCTGTGCAGCTCACGAAAAAGAATGCCAAGTTTCAGACTCCATGCATCCAGATACCAGGTACTTGGCTTGCTGAACATGTGCCAAAATTTGGGATTATTAAAAAACATGAAATCAAGATATTATTTGTAAAATAGTTTCTGATACTTCCCCTTGTGCTCCCCTAGAAGTCCCGCTAGTCCAAGAGGGATGTAATGTAAGGAAAAATACTAGTGTGGCCATAAGTGAACTTCCCCTTACTGTAAATTCATTAGTTGTTCAGACTATGCATGTGTGCAAAAAAACAGGGTCTGTTTTTTTTAGCTTACCCTGGGTAAGCTAAGAGCTCTGTAAGATTGGCATTATCCTGCAGTAGTGTCACAGCCTGCAGCCGTTTAATGCTGCTGCTTGTGAGGCCAGGATTCCACGCCCAAGTGCATTTAGTGGGTCAGTACAGTAATTTTAAATGTCTTTCTTTCAGTCTTTTGCCATCTTCAATTATACCTTTCCACCCTACTATTTGTGTAATTTTCTTCTGTCTGAAGTCTCTTTACTGTTGTTCTCTATTGCACAGCATGACAAATTACCCATCAAGCCGTATCTTTTCAGCCCAGAAATGTGCAGTAACACAGAGTCATGGCATTATCACATGTTGTGCACTTTATTTCCTCACAGTTCATTCAAGTGTGTCACTTTATTTTCCTGCTTCCTTTTGTCATCACGAAGATTAACCATTTTATTCTTCCTAAACTTCAGAAACTCAGTGCATTGTGAGCCTGTAGCAGCACCTAGACAATCCTATATCAATTACACCTTTACTGATATCCATGGCAAAATTATGCCCATTATTCTGACTCTTGGTAGAACTTGAGAGCTTCTTTATTTTAAAGCTGAGTAACCTTGGCTGCGGGCAAGAGACTCACCTGGCACCAACCACATTCCAAGATCTTCTCTTGGGGGGTTATGGAACTCTCTGGGCCCAAGTGTATGATGCACAATTCCTTCCCTCCCTCCCCTTCACTCCTTCTCGCTTTAATTCAAGATAAATACCAGTAATTGTACAGCTTGTGCTAGACATCTCGCAGCCACTGCAAGTGTGTGTTAGAAAAATCAATGGGAATAGCTGAGGCAGTCAACAGCTCATATCTAGAATGTATCTTTAGAAATTGTGATGAAGATGGTATAGAGTAAGTTTGTTCTTAAATACATCATTTAGAGCACGAGCCACTAGAACACTACAGAAGTCCAGGTGCTGGACAATTCCTGCACCATTTATAACATTAATTTACAGATAGAAAAGAACTGCAGAAGTAAATTGAAAACTTTCCTCCCAAAACCTTCTTCTAGCCCATTCTTTTTCACGATTAATATATAGATATTTAGTAAAACTGTTTTTCTTCCTTTCACTCAACCACTTCTATAAGACAAGCTTCAGGACTGGGAATTCTGGTAATCAGCAACAGCACTAGGGCTGTGAGATGGAATTTGTTTGATCACCAAATTCCATGCTACAGAGTTATTAACAAAATACTACAGAGTTATTAACACAGGTAGAATATGGCCTATCTGGGAGACTTTGTGATTTCTAAATGCTAACACCTAGGAAAGGATGAAGCCAAATATAATAAACTGGGAGCAGGGCCGTGCCAAGGCTGCAGAGCCACTGCAGATCTGTGCTGCTGCTGCTGGGATTCGAACCATGGGGCACGCGGGGGGCGCGGGTCCGAGCGGGGCCGGCAGACCCCGAATGACCCCTCGCCGGTGCACAGAGTTGGGCAAGAACCCCTAGTCCACACAGATCTAATCCTAAGGCTGTTCTACCCTCTGCAGCATTTTACTGTGTACTCTGTATCACTTACTGACAATATATTGTACAGAGCCTTTCATGGCGGCTTTTAAAATCCTTTGTATCAATTAGCATCACACATAATTTAATTCTGATTCATTTGCCAAGAGTACCCAAACCCAGGTACAATATCGAGATTCATATAGGAAGAAAAATGCATGAAAATTGATAAAAATCTGTGTTTTAAATGGAAGAAATCTTTTGAATCATTTTTTCTTTTTTTTTTCCTAATTTTTTGAGTAAACTCTTCAAATATGCTTGGAAACCTGGGCTGTGGCAGTGCATTTATCTTCATTCCTTTTTTAATTTTTACTTTAATTTCTTCACTTTGGAGTGTCAGGTAGGAGCAGGAAATGGGAAATCCAGCTCCAGTGTATTTCTCTATACATCCCCCTTTATCAAAGTTTGTTACTACAGCTGATAAACAGAATTATACAAGCTTTGTCACACAAATCACATTATAAAAGGTTCCAAAAACTTGACAATGTTGACAGTTGTTTTCAGCAAATGGCTGCTTTACTGTAGCACTGTCAATGTTGATGTCCTTGTGCACATGTAAAAGAGCAATGTGATTAAGGCAAGCTTGTCCATGCTAGATATGAGCCAAGTTTTCAATCTCCTCATGGCACTGAAAGATTGCTCAGCTGTTGCAGATAAGGCAAGAATAGCTAGCAGATTTCTGCCATTAGAAAAAAAAATCCTTCTCTCTGAGCATGCATTCTATAGGAATTTGTAACATCTGCTACTGACCTTAAGTTCTAGATAAGAGCAGCTCATATTTGTAACTCACATTGATATTGCTCAGCTTAGATGATGCACTTCCGAGGAGATTACCGAGTGGCGCTGCAAGAAGAGATGTATCTAGACAGCAGCCTGGCGGAGCATGTACCTCTGCAGAGTGCTGCAGCAGTGATCACCCACCCTCTTGTGCCACTTACCGCTACAACTCATGTCCTCCTTTCACTGAATTTAATTCACACAAATAATCTATACTGTCTTCTGAGAATATTTCTTATTTGGATAAGAAAACCAATGGATGTGCCCCACCTAGAACATCAGTCATCTTTTTTTTTTCTCTATCAAGTACATGAAAGGAGTGGAAAACTCCATCCTTTTGCCAAAACTTTGTCAAGGGAAACGAGTCTGAGTTAACACAGTCATATCCTCCATCCTACTGACCCCAAATTCTTTGTGTAAGATGTCAAAGCCATGGGACTCAGCAGATTTGTTGTCATGTCTGGGTGTGGAACTTGTGGGAAGAAGCCAATTTCAACAACATAATCTTATAAAAAATCCACAGGGATTTTCTCATATAAATTAGCATAGAGTTTGTTAGTCTCAGTATGCTAGATTTCCACTTTGTATCTACTCAAAACTCCTTTGAAAAGCCCAGGTTTGTGACGAGAGGCCGAGGGGCGATGTCAGGTTGGTTTAGGGCGAGCAGCTACACAGAGCTATATCAGTGTGAGATTGCTGATCTTGGGACACCATAGGCATGTGCTTCTAAGAGATCATGTAGTTTGAAAAAGAATGGGGTCAACTGAAACTATTTATCAATGCTTTCTGGCAAGTTTGGTCAATATAACATGGTAGCATCATAAGGGAATGCAGGGACAGAAGTCAAAAGGGCAACAGCCAGCCTTTAATTTGGAAACCATCCTTTCTCTTCTTCCAGTCCACTGAGGTGCCTTCTAGACACCCACCAAATGCTGTAACAAATGCTTCAAATATCAGTCTTTTTTTGCTAAATAATCACTTCAAGCCTAGAAAATAACCCAATCTGGGCACTGAAGGACACAAGGGGCTGATAGAAAAAAGATGCTTATGATAAAGTAGCATAACAGTACATGCAAACAAAGGGGAAAGGAGAAAATTTAAAGATGCACCATCACCCTTCAGTCTGGCAAATCCCTACGTTTTAAGGCCTGATGCTGTAATTTAGACATATTTACACAGTAATTGTATTTGTGATTTTTTTTTTCATTCCAGCATGTATAATGTTGATAACAGCCATCAGCACTGTCAGAATTTTAGATTTAAAGCAGAAACTTCTCCATGCCCAGGAAAGTGACTGCTGCAAAATCCAATTTCACAGCCTCGGGAGGCCTATGGTGCAACAGGCTGGTCATTCTATAAGGATAATGCATTTACAGTAAAGACGATTGCATTCAGCATAAACACACTCTCTGCACTATACTCAGCTGCCAAACATGTTCTCTTGAGAACATGCACAACCTGTGATTCCAGAAAGGATTAACTACTTGGCTAGATTTTGTAATTTTTTTTCTAGGAAATTGTATAAAGGTTCCCCTCTTCATACCAGATCTCACTGCCTCATCCCAAGGGTGGAAATGTGCATAACTAAACAATTGTGATCACTTTCTGACATGAATTAAATGATGTTTAATCAAATTAATAAATTAATATCATTTTCTTATTCAGAGAAATGGGAGAAATTTTCTTCCTGAAAAAAAAATAAATAGGGAAAAAAATAGTGTTTGATGTGTTTGCTCTTACATTCACACCAGACACAGAATTTCAATCCCAGTCGCTGAATTTTTGGAAAATTACAAGCAATTTAAAAAATAATCTTGTTACGGGAAATCACGGTCAGCCTTAGCAATGGGCAGCGCCACCTGTGCCTCCTATAATTACCAAGTTTAAAATAAAACTTATAGCAAGTGCAACAAATAGGGCTTTGCTCTTAACCCATCGGAAACCAATATTAGTTTTGCATTTTGCGTCAGTCGGGTAAAATTACTCTCCATACTAAAAGCTGCACTGCGCAGGCCATGATCATTTACGTGGCTCCTTGTGAAACTCGAGGCCACAACACGGTTCTTCCTCCCCGAACACTACCCGGAGGTTCCTCCCCGAGATGCTCTGGCCTCACAGAGCAGCCATTCGATTCACATTCTTTCATTCCCCGGCTCTGTTTAAAGATCTAAATCTCCCAGAGGAAGGGCTGTCATTACCCGCAAGGAAAGCCTCGTCGCAGTGGTTATTCTTTAAGGTCAATTAGACTTGAGAGCGTTTCAATTTCAACGTAAGATGGAAGAAAATCTCTTGCGCAGAATGGGCGAAACAGAAATGCTTCCCGCTCTCCACTTTGGTCCTCTGCTTTTTGTGCTCCCTTCATACAGCTGCGAGCATTAGCAGCCTGACTTCACTTTGAAAATCTTAAGCCGCATTCTTTAGAGCAGTTGCTTCATGTTGGTCAGATTTCTCTGTAGCCCTTTTTTCCATTTCGAGCCACAGAGGCTGACACATAGTTTCCAAGAACTCGAGCACGTCTTGTGTCTCCTGAATCCCAAATATTTCTGAGGAGACTAGCAAAAGAATATCCAGATAATCTTTAGACTTGTAACACTAGCTTCAAGGAGAAAACTAGCTCTGAAAGTAAGAAAAGTCATTACTTTATTTTATGTTCATTTGGTGTCTTTATGTATATACTTTCATTGTTACACTTAAAACAGCCTCAAGATCTGAAGAGAATCTCAAATCCCACTAATTCTAGCACTAATAACAGCTTTTATTGGTCAGACTGTAAATGATATTGCATGATTGTTCACTGAAAAAAGCAATAATGTAGCACAAAAAATAACAGATGAGCAATAAAATAAAACAAAAGAGCTTGTTGCCTTTCCCAAAACAATACTTCTTCATTCCTGACCTAGCTTTACTTTTTTTTCCCCTTCTTTATCTTTTTTTTTCACATTATGAACTAAAAATAAATGTAATCAAAGTTCAAACTTTTAGTCCAAAATTACTGCTTTTCAGATCCTTTATTATCCTTTCAGGCATCTAAAAAAATAGGTCAGAGCAACACTGCATAATTTGGAAAGTTAACAAAATGTTGTTTACGGAACAAAAATGTAAGTAGATGTAATTACAATAACCTTTAAATGTATTGTTTCTCTTCTATTGTCAATTAAACACGTTAAAGAACTGAAGTTCCAAACAGAACTTTTGCTGGAGCCAGAGCACTCTCAAGAGAGGAAGTGAAGCAGCCTCAGATCAAGCGACGTGAAGTCCTCGTGGGTCAGGCAGCTCCAGCCCAGGAGCTGCTTTTGTTCTCTGCCTAAAGGCTTCTCGCAGCTCGAGAAGCACCTATACAGCACAGCGAAGGTGAGCCCTGCAGACCAACACATAGCAACTGTAGATACAAACACGCATTAAAATAAATATGGCCCTGATCCTGGAAGCAGCCTTGTCCAGGCACAGCTCCAGGCAGCTCCACCACAGTGAGCCCATGCTCTTTTCGCTTCAATTTCAGGAGAGATTTAACATTCTAAATATTCAAGGCTGAGTGGCTAGGAGACATAATATTGATAGCACTTGATAAGGGGAAAACTGTGTGCAAGAAAAAGAAATATTTATTTTCTTGCCATCCGTGAAAACAGTGGAAGACAAAACATTCAAGAATTTTTATCCACGGCTGATAACTAAAAGAGCCCAACTTCCCTTTGATTTTCTACTTTCTGTTTGCTGGATAAACTGGCTTTCCTTAGCTCAGAACAAAGCTCCTGCTGCGTTTCCACACTTGCAGCAGGTGGCAAGCGCAAGTCCCCAGCAGTGGCTGCACGGAGCTCGTTTGGATCTTCCACCTCTGCTGCTCATTCCCACTGCGATGCCAGCAGGCAAGGCGCCAAGCCGCTGCTGGCATGTGGAGGCCAACGAAGCCACCTAACAAAATTCGGAGTCTAAGTTTATCCTTTTAAGTTCCTTTTGGAGTCAGTGGTGAGAGACAGATAGGTCTCTTCCCCACTCCTGTTTGAGCAGATGAATCCTGCTCCTCAGGATGCAGGTGCAGCCTAGAGAGCTCAACTAGGTGATGAGATGCCCAACACAAACCTCTGTTGGTCTCAAAATTTGCAACATGGCTATTTTACCTATTACACATGTATAGGCAACCAGTTTCTGCTCTGTTATTAGAAATAGATCTGTTATTCAGTATGGCTTACTCTAGAAAAATATCTAGATCTGAAATCTATTCCCAGGAAAAGACTGTTTCTATTTAGTGGTACTCATCCAACAAAACCTGTTTAAACAAGGGGCCAGAGGAACCTCTTCTACAGAACAGAATAATCAATACACATATATTTGAACAACACACACCTAATAAACTGCCAATTTCTCTAAATAAACATTGAGGACTATTACACAAAGTAATATGATGGAGAAATATAGTTTTAGACTTATGTAGCTGCCAATTGGATTAAAAAACAAGTGAAAAAGAGGATCTGAGGATATTCTTCTGTACACTGAAGTATATTCAAGAACTGTTATGAACACTGGTGAGAAAGAGTCTGGTTAAGTGTCAAAAATCAGTGAATTTTGTGATCAATAAACCAATGTCTTGAAGAACTCTTCCATCTTGATTCCCTGCTGAATGTATGTTGAGAACTCTGGACTCATTAAACTTTCTCAAAATGATCAGAAAAAGAACAAACTAAAACACAACAAAACCAAACCTCAAAATTCTGGACGATCAGATCATACGGCAGATCAACCTGGCAGACCACCTTTTTGGTAGAGAATGACAAATGCTCTTGTGAAAAAATAGCATGAACATGTATGTGCTGGTAGTAGATGTAAAGAAGAGTTAGAACTGTTAAAAAATACTTTTCTTTTTTTATCTTTTAAGAGGAATCTGATTGTAAGCCTCTTTTTGCTAAGCACTTGAGAAGCTTGCCTTGAGTTTTAGGCAAAAATTCAACATTTTACTTCTCTTTATTGAATCCTTTCAATCTTGAAATAAGACAATTGTGATTCATGTCTGAAAATTATTTATTATGGAAAGCAGCTTTTAAGCCCTTGGAAAGTGTTTCTGCTGTCCACATGGAGATATGTGGCTAGGATTAAGCAAAAATACATTAATTAGAAATCAGAGATTAAAAAGCAAAATGCTAAGGATTCTGGAGAAAACTTTGAGTGTGTATGTGTGTGTGTGCGCGCATGCATGTGTCCGTGTGCATGTATTTGGGCATATTTATTTTCTCCATGTTTATTTATGTGGTTGCATAATTAATTGGCTCTGTGCTGCCTCAGAATCTAATTGCGCTTGAAATAGTGCGGAGCTTATTCACAGGAACGTCTTGGGAAGCTTTCTTCCTCAAGTATCCTCATTTTCACATGCTGCTCTCCAGCTTTATAAAGCAATTCCAAACCTATTACATCGTCTAATACAATGGGCGGGCTTTGCTCGTGCCAGCTTCTCTAAATATCTTGACTGTACTCAGAAAGAGACGATACCTCTTGGCTTCAATTAGGCGACGAGGGAGAGCGCTGGAACTGAAGCTAACTGTGCTTTCATCTACCAGGCATCTCCCGGGAGGTGCAAAATGCTGCCTTTCTTCTGCACTTTGTGCACGCTGCTCGCTGCTAGGCAAGGCCTGCACGGTGCTAGGCAAGGCCCGCTCGGTGCTAGGCAAGGCCTGCATGGTGCTAGGCAAGGCCCGCTCGGTGCTAGGCAAATCCAGCACAGTGCTAGGCAAGGCCCACTCGGTGCTAGGCAAGGCCTGCATGGTGCTAGGCAAGGCCCGCTCGGTGCTAGGCAAGGCCTGCATGGTGCTAGGCAAGGCCTGCATGGTGCTAGGCAAATCCTGCACAGTGCTAGGCAAGGCCCGCTCGGTGCTAGACCAGGCCTGCACGGTGCTAGGCAAGGCCTGCACGGTGCCTCCCAACTCGTGTGAGGAATGGGAGGTGTTTTCAGGGCAGAGCTGCACAACACAAAGCGCTGCCTCATTGTGCGTAATGATGCTGGCGTTTATCAGCGCCGAGGAGACATTGTACTCCATATACGGACACTTAGAGCCATCTGTTTCAAATATAGGGTAGAACATACGACAGCTCCGGTCACTTTGGGGCAAAGGAGCTGTTATTTATCCATCCCAGCACCTTCCCAGTTCTGATGGCTGAGGTACAAGGAGCGGTATCACTTGCTCGTCCCTCCCCAGCCTTCAGTCCTCTTTGAATGTGGCTAATCCCGGAGCAGAGCTCTCATGGAAGTTGTGACTGCCCTCAGACCCAAAGCCGGCAGCAACAGGAGGCTGCATTTATAGCCCGGCCACAATCTGATCCCCTGGAGCTCTTGTTTCAGAGGCCGTCTACTGCTTAGGTCCCGCTGCATCGGCTTTGTTAGGAAAAAATGCTTCAGCCTCGGGAATGTTACTCATAATGATGGTGTGGAGGATAACTTTAATGACACTGTCTTGGCTTCGATGCTTTGTTTCAGGGAAACACTTCTAAGCCGAATTCAGCCCTTCATTAGGGCCCGAGGCAAGTTGTTCAGCTTGCTTCCAGCTGATGGAAGCTGAAGGAAAACGCAGAACTGGATCTGTTGACCTTCCCTGAATCTCTTGAGTCACTGCTACATCTGATACCGGCCCCTCCGAAGGAAACTGAGCTGGCTGAGGTCAGTAGTCACAGAGCACTTGTTTTGCCCTTCATGCAAAGCCATTTAGTACTTTCCTGATCTGTGTAAATCGATCTGTCGACCCAAACAGTGAGGTGCCCCACACATGCCGGAGGTACTAACACCAGCTCAGTGCTTTTATGAGTTAATATATGAGTGCATAAGAACTACCAGAAGGATTATAGTGGAGCACTGAGCTTAAATCATTTGCCTGTGATCTTAAAAAGGGCTATTTTACACGTGTTTAAGTCCTTGTTTTCCCTCGAGGACGGCAAGTTGGAATGGCCATTTTCAGATGCAGTAGGCTTACCTACAGGCTTACACTTCAGTACTGCAGATGAGGGCAGGAATGGAAACTGAGAACGTGCTCTGTCCTCAATCCTGCTGGCATGGTGATCTTCATTACCCACACACAGACCCTCATGAGGAACTGTGCATTTCGGTATCCCCAATTTTGCTAGGGAAACTTAAAATGCTAGAGTCACTTAGAAACTTGCCCTCAAAGACGGAACTACCTGCAGTATGAAATACTGCATTACAAAGAAGCATAATATTACTAAACAATATGGAAATGGTTTTCACTTTAACTGTTTGAAATACTTTCGGATGAAATATCTGCTGTTAAAAGGGGTGTGTTACTCATACATCTTTGTTGGCAATGCAAGATCTTGCACCATCCGTTAAGGTCTGAAATCCTTAGGAGCTTTCAACAAAACTGGAGAGAATCAGGCTCAAACTGATGATCTGGATAAGGTACAGACAGATACATCTCACAGAATCTACTTTCCACTCCCTGTTTTTTTGTTTTTTTTTTGTTTTTTGCATAGGTGAAAAACCTTTCAGAACATCTTCATATATAACAAATCTGTGTTTTCTTCCCCTGCATATCTCCATTAAGAAGATGTAATGCAGACGCTATCTTAGTGCCAGATATAAAACTTAATAAAGCCTGTGGAAATATGTCCATGCTTTTCACTAGACTGGCTTGAAGGAATCCTGTGTAGAGAGCATATTTCATATCTCTACAAAACAAATAACCTTTAGTTTTAATAGAAGCTTTGCTGATCTAAAGCGAGGTGTTTTATTAGTCTATACCTAATGTATTTTTGTTAATGACAGTGCAATTTAGCATGCATGTTATTACATCTAAAAAATATATATCTTGAGCTGTGGTAGGTACTTGAAAGGAAAAAAATCTGCACCAATAACAAAAGCTATATACTTTGCATGGTAATGCTATCTATTTTCATTTAAAGCAAACAGCTCTTTGGTAGAAAACTGGTCTATAATCAACCATTTGGAAGTACTTTATTAAAACCTTTTTTCTGTAAGGATGAAGGACAGTTTGGAAAGCCAAGAACAACCTAGTGGCCCAGTTCTTTACTCTTCATTCATACAAGCAAAAGTAGGTTACAGGGCACTACTTGCTTCAATTAGGTTACTGTAGAAGATAAGCAGGTTCAGGATTGGCCCATGGCACTTAATTTGTTTTTGCAATCTCAAATAAGGGCAATAATGAATGTGCCTTTTTGATTTTAATTATGAAAATGAGATTGGATGGTCTTCATCTGGCACAAGAAGAATAGCAATACTCCCTATTTCTCCTGATCATGTAAGTATGGAACCTGAAATCAAGCCATGCAAACTATTGCCAGTTGTTTTAAGGCCATCACATCTTTAAATGAAAACCTTTAAACAAGTCATTACAATTTTAGACAGCAGCTTTTATATTTAATTACATCCCAATGTAGCCTCTGGAACTCAAGAAGTTTACAGGAAGCCTAAGAACTGAGAAGTTAAATGTATTTTAAAATGTGTACACTGTGGTGCTTCTGAATAATTCTTTGCTGCTACTCAGTGCCAGCTCAGAATTTCACACCCTTGAACAGATTGACTAGTTTGGCTTGTGTAATAGGTGCTCTTCTATCCCGGACTACTTGGTGGGTGGGTGGAGATGGGTGCTTTTGGAAATGCCAATTGATAGCTAACCATAACAAGTCACAGTTATGTGTGAGTTAAGAAGGTAGAAACATCCATCAAAAGCAAACTGGATCTACTGAGATGCTGAAGAACATGTACAGAATGCGAGAGGATGCTTTCCAAATCAATCCAAACCTGATTTTGAGGCCTTTGACAAGTTTCTGGTAGGGCTTTTGGAGAGCAGAAGCAGCGACTCAGCTAAATGTACAGCTAGATCTACAGCCCTGTAACACTGGGGGTCCACTTACCACAGGGCAGGACTTTGCAGGACAGTACAGAATTGCCTCTTGTGCTTGTGCTTTCTAAACAAGAAAGAAAGGCTGTGGACACACATTCCTAGTGTATAAGCCACTGAGCAAAAGCTACCATCATCGAGTCAGGTGTGCATACAATACCTCATTAAACAAAATCTCGGTGGATTTTTGACTTTATGTTTGGAGAGAAAAGATGATCTGGTTATGTCATGTTGTTTAAAGACCATTTTTGACTTTTCTCCCAGAAAAGACATCCAAGCAAAATGCATGGATTAACTCTTTTACTGGAAGCACTCTCAGGCAAAACTAGAGGAAGAAACATCTTTATCTTGAAGTTATTACAATATTGAGCAGATGAAGCAGCTCAAGCCAAGCTTCACAGTTCGCTTATTCAGGTGACTTGTGTCAAAGCCACCTCAGCCCAACAGGGCTGCTCAGAAATACCTGAAAGCCTCCAGGCTGCAGGAAGAGAGGCTGCTGGGGATCCTGTGGGGCGCTGCTGGCAGCACGCAGCACATTCCTGCGTTTACGGGCCCCGCACGATATTTCAGGCAGCTCTTGTTTCTGTGGCTGTGACCTGTTGCTGAGAGTCAAGCCACTATGTAAACAAGAAGGACTTCAAACTTGCAGTGTGCTGCTTTCCAGAGCAAGTGGTCATTTGTTCCAGTTTCCCATGACCACATTACTGCTTGGATTTGCTACTCAGAAAAATACATTAATTTGCAGCATTAAATCTAGACAAGGAAAAGAGGCTAGAAATAAGGACTGCATTAGTACATACTATTAAATGTGCCAAGAAGATACTATTACCTTATCCACAACTTCAGCACTTTCAAAGCCTCTCCTTATTAAAATAAAAAATGTTCAAACATTGAAATCTGTGTAGCCAAAATCCCAGGTAGGAAATATAGTCTTTAGCTATTAGAATGATGATCTCACTTTTAAACTGAATGAGCAATACCAATTTTTCTATTGTTGCCATTCAAAACCATTTATTTTTCATTGCATTTATAACTCTATCCAAGAAAAGGAGAAGTTATATCAGAAAGTGATTTACATTCTGGTGGATTTTATTGCAGCTTGGCATTGTGAATGAATCTTTGGAATCCCTGAAAAGTACATAAGGAAAAAGTCAGTTTCTAATTTACTGAAGAAAATACTCTGACATGGTGATAAGTGAGGTAACCAAAAATCATGGCTTAAAAACATTTTGAGCGACTGCTGTTTCAGCTGTCCCAATCCACAAGCTGGCATTAAACCTGACTGCTAGTAAAATCCACTCACAGCCTTTTTCTACCTGAGAATATTAACTCTCCCTTGGCAAATGCTGCACAGAATTAATCTGGACATTTCCAGTCGTGTGCATTAGTACAGCTTTTGTTTACAGAACCAGAGGTTTGTATTCAGCAATGTTCTGCAATAAGCTAGGGAGTGATTTGACATCTTCCAAATTACTGTAAATCCAAGGCAACTACTCGAAAGTTACTGGGGTATCTCCAGCTTTGTATCAGCATTGCTAAGAATAGTTTGATGGTCTATCTTTAGATATCCTAGAGGTCTTATATGTTGGAACCTTGTAACTGTGCTAACTACTCTGTTGGCATCATGAAAAAGGCCAGATATGTTTGAAAATATACAAGTAATTTTAATACAGAGTGGAAACCTGCTGTAAATGTAAATAGGCCACGGCCTTCAAGAGTCTGCCTGGCTCTGTCCCACTGCTAATGGAAGAAGGTTCCTTTGTCTTTGCAGAACCTTTAAGACAAAGCCTCTATAAACCACAGAGATGATTTTTCAGACAACACTGAAGAGGATATGTAGCTCATTTTAACTAGCAGGAGGAGCAGGAGGAATATTGATCCTGATTTTGAGTTGGAACTCAAAAAACGTTCAGTATCCTCTCTATGTTATACAAAAATACCACGAAAGTGGGAGGCATCTTTGCGAGCGTTAGCCCTGTAAAACTCAGACATGCAGTTTGAACTACTTATGTGAGCTCTCCACGCAGCTGAGGAAGAGGCAGAGCGAGGTCTTTCCAGGGGCCATTCGTTATACCTGCTTGGGACACGTATCTGAAGATGAGCACTCTTAAATAGCCTGGTGACTGCAGGGATAGAGCAGGCTGAAGCCAAGCGGTTGGGGGCTGAAGATGAAACCTCTCAGATGTCACATGGGTTCCAGATCCGATGTCTGCTGGTGTTTATAGCAATCTTTCCATTGGCACCAGAGTTCTTAATTCACATGTTGCCATGTCATGTTGAAAACCTGCAGCACTAGCACAGCAGTGTATGTTCCCACCAACAGTAGCATTTCTTAATAATAATATTATAATAATAATAAATCTTTTTTGTTCCAGCCTTATTAAAAGACAGCAAGAGCATTCCTGTCCTAGCTCTGTGAAAATGAGGGGTAAGTACAGATGTTAACAGAAAAGCTGCTGCCTTCCTATTTAATGGTGTGAGCCTCCTTCATATCCTACCTTCCACAGCAAGAAGAAGTAAACAGTGGTACTGGGGGAAGGGAGCGCCCTGTTCACTGCGGAGTCCCCCAAGAGAAATGCATCCAAGGGAACCCAGACAGGGTCTGTGATCACGGCAGCCAAGCTTCCCAGGCCTAGCAATTACATATAAAAAGCCTGTCTTTATCCAAACAGGCTACCTGTATTTTGGAAATTTCCACCACACTTCCTTCTGAAGTACTCCTTTTCTCCCAGCATCGGTGCTGGCACAAGAAGATGACCAGTAATAGTTGTGCTGGGTTAAGAGCAGCTGGAATTCCCCCAGGGTGAAGAATCAGGACATTCTACGGAGCCTGCAGGAGCGATGTGTGTCACGACCCACTCGTTCCTTCTTTTTAACATTTTTGAGTCATGGACATTTTCCATTGTCGGCAGGAGATCAGCTGTTGTCAGTGAAAGTTCGCTGTAGATGACAGTGGTCGTGGGTGGCGCAACCAGCATTTGGTGTCACCCTAGTGTTACTTGAAACCCGAGGAGACCTTGGCCCCTCGGACGGTGGTGCCTCTCATGGGGGCCTGGGTTGAGCATTCCCCGAATAGCAGGGAAGCTGCAGAGCTGCTCCTGGGAGGCGGGGAAAGGAGGCAGGAATGGAAAAGAAAAAGCAAGGAGAAAAGAAAAGATGCCTGGAACCCAGAGAAAACACGGTGAATGTTCGGATGCTTGCAGTAATGGAAACCTTGTTTTCTTATGAAAGCACAAATCAGATCGCCAAACCTGAGACTGGCTTAAAATCCAAAAACTCCTAAACAAATGAGAAAAAAAAAAGGGAGAGGGAGAAAATTTGTATCATTTGCTCATCAAAGCCAGAAATGTCAGTATTGCATTCAACATAGTCATAATTTTTTAATTTGTTTTCTGGCTTCTCAGTTGTTGGGATTCAATGCATTTGAGCTTTTTTTTTTTTTTTTTTGGAAGTTATAAAGGATTGAAACTTTTAAAAATACTGGGTATAACTGCCTAAAAAAGGAGTGAGGATTTTATGGAAACCACCAAATATCCTGTGACTGGTGATAAATTGCAAATTCTGGCAACACTCATTAGGATCAACTTATTATTATATTATTTCAATAAAAACAATTCAAAAAATGAGTGTTTTGTTTTCTTTGATTAGTGCTGTGTATGATTGGAAGGAACGTTTTTTTCTTTTCTGTTTTTCCTTCATCATGGATCTCAGCCAAAATTGTTAGTGACTTCTTGTAGCATTCAAGCATTGAGAAAGAAAGATTAGGGAAAGATTAAGTGCAAAAAATGTATCTTACTTTCTAGAAGTAAAATGAAGCAGGCAGAAAAGAACAAGTTGCATTTTCTGTAGCAGAATGGTATTAAACTACTCAGCATGTGTGATATCTCTCATGTTGTGTCCGTGTAAAAATTACAATTTTGCGATGTCTTATGTGCATGCTTTTAAAAAAATCTTTATTCAGTTCCATTAAACCCACATAAATGTTAGTATGTTCATGTATGTCCTGCTACAAACAAAAGAGGTTCGTGACCTCAAACCAGGCCATCAAGAACATGAGGAAAGGCAAGATTTATAACTGCAGCATGTATGCAAAGTTTGAGGTTGAAACGGCTTTAAAAGACATAAGTTTAAAAACGCAGGTCCTAAAAAAGCATTTTCAGGCAGCTATTTTTGTCCCTAGCTTCTTACATCTTGAAAATGGAAATGAAGTGGGAGGAAGGGACACAAAGGTGATTCAAATGTACAGTCTTTGGAAATTCATGTTTAAATATTGCTTGTTCTGACAGTTGATGTCCCAACTTTTCACTCTTCAAGGATTTCCCTACATAAAATGCCTGCCTAGCGAGGACACCTCCTAACTAATATGCGGCAAAAACACATGTTAAAAGACCTCCTATTATCAACACTGTAACAACTCCTCATACCTCTCGCACGTTTTACTCAATTCCCCCGACAAATCAGCCGCGCTGGGAAGCGTGGGCAGACGCAGCCGGGCTCCAGGCTCGGCAGTGCCGGCATGCAGAGGGCTCGGCCTTGGCCACGCGGAGCACGAGGGGGGCTGCAAACACAGTCCTGGCGCAGGCCTACAGGCCAGGCGGGTGCAGCTCTGCCCTGCTCGCTCCTGTCCCTTGGGACGTGGCCTGCTTGTGGCCAAGCAGCCCTGCCAGGGCAGCACAGCCGGGCCCTGCACCGGCTCTGGTCCCTGTTGAGCAGCTCAGCTCTCACACACCCACCTTCTTCCTCCCCTTGCTACTCCCTGCTTCCATGCTCAGAGATGCCCACTGCTGGAAAAAGAAACCTTCTAGGTAGTGACAAGAAGTATGGGCATGCACAGAAATAAAATCGACCTCCAAAGACGTGCTCTATACTCCATAATGTTCTGCTTTTGCACATTATGTGTAAGACTTCATAGTACTTCCAAGAAATCTGTAAAGGAGCAAAGTTTTTTCTTTCCTCGTGCTACAGCCAAACTCCAGGCCCTGCAGGGAAGCCGGGCACGGGCATCCAGGCGGACGCCCCCTGAACCAGCTCCCTTTTGCCTTGGTGCTTTGGGCCCGGCTGGGAAGCTCCCAACCAAGCAGGTTTCTGGAGGAACTTGCCAGCAGAAGCCGTCCCTTTTTTGTGGCTGGTACCTGCCTGCTGAGCTCTGCCTGGGGAATTCACCCCCCTGGGTAGCAGCATCCTCGCCAAGGACAGCAGGGAGGCAGGACGCAGGGCCTGGCCCGGTGCCAGCTGCTCCGAGGCCTCTGGAGCGCACGGAGCTGCGTCCCCGCATTGCGGCGCTGGCACCGGGGCGCCCAGAGCCGCGGGGCTGCCTCCCTGCCACGGCCTTTCAAGCCTCAGCCGTGGAGCTGGAAAAACCCGCCGGCCGGAGGGGCTGGAAGCAACAAGCGCCGCATATATCAAAGGATCTGGAAGGCAATTCAGGCTTCCAGCAGTTACTGTACTCATTTTAATATCCTTATGGCAGGCTGTTCTTATAGCATTGCCCTGCAGAAATGCTGCATTTCCAGTTGGTTTTTACTGTCAGGTCTCCCAAAGCTCATTTTCTAGACCCGTGTCACAACTGCAACTGGCTACTGTGAAAAACACCACCTTCTTTTCCTCTTTTTCAGTGGTTTGGTATATAAATATAACAAAAAACACACTGCTAGTAACTGTGACCTACAACTGCAGCTGATGCCAGAAGCTGAAACCATGATTTCTTTAAGTTATGAAATACTTCACATAGTCTAATACCACGGCAGTGACCCTACTGTGTCTTTTCTGAACAAGTTTGAAAAAAAAAAAGAAAAAAAAGAGAAAAAAACAATGCTTTGAGCATCAAATTACTAAATAATAGAAATGGTATTTTCTGACTTAGATGTTTAAGAAAGGCTCATGAAAAAGACGAATATTAAGCCAAACATTTGTTTGGCTTTGCTGCAGCCGGCTACAGGAATGTAAACTTTTTTTTCAATGACTTCAGCTCCTAATTTAAAACCTAGGATTTTTAGCAGAGAGCGAGAGACTATATTTGGCCAAAAAATTCTGCTGGCTTTACTTAGTTACCCGGCACATTCAAAACAATACTCCTTTATCAAAAAACAATAGTCTGCTTTATTCGCAGCACATGTAGAAGTTGGACCATCCAGCGAATTCCACTTTCTTCTCTTGCAATATGTCTGTTGCTGGCTAATGAGCTGCGACAGTGCCTGTGCTTCATTTGCAGCAAATTAGGTTTGTGCCTCACAGGAATTGTGGTCTGGTCATGGCACTGCTCCTAGGTACGGGTGGGGTTTGGTTCTGCAGCCAGTCCTCGGTTAGCCGCATGGGTACGTGCTGTCGCACCACACAACAACATCTTCTCTATAATAACCAGTTTAAGTAGCCGTTTCACCCACAAAAGTGGGTCCCATTTAATTTACTTTGTGTTTACAGCGCTCTCTTTCAAACTGTATTGTTGGCACAGAGGGGTATTTATACAACTTGTATTTTAAACTGTTTATTTAGAGTTGAGACTTCAGCAACGCTCGCTGTCGGATTTACAGCGCGTGTTTAAACTCTAGGTTCTAAAAATGTGATATTTCAAAGAGAAGGAAGCAGACAATGAACTGATACCCTTGGGAGTCTATTCTCTCCCTAAACGTGCAGTGCTTCTATCAGCGTTAATGGGAGCTGTGACGCTGCTGCCGCTGCGGGCCCGGGCTGCGCGGAGCGGAGCGGAGCGAGCGCCGCCGCCTCCACGGGACACAGCAGAGGAACCTCATGGAACCATGGAATCACCGAGTGGTTGAGGTCGGAAGGGACCTCTAGGGATCAATGCCATGGATCACTGCGCTCCCTGGGCACCGGGAAGCCTGGCAGGACAAGCCAGGCTCACTCATCGGCTCGCAAACCCAGAGTGCGCCTTGCAGGGAAAAAAAGCGCCCCTGCAAAAGACACAAAAGTTAAAAAAAAGAGAAAAAAAAAAGGGAGAGAGGCAAAGTCTCTGCAAAGTCTCTTGCTCTGACTCTGAACGCAGGACTAATCCAAAAACGACTTTCACAAAATCTGTATTTCTCAAAATCAGCAGGCAAAAACCATCCTCCAGTTCCCAGCAGGAGCCTTCAAAGAGAAAGAACTTTCAAGCTTTTTTTGTAATGGGGTAAGTATGCTCTGGGTGGATAAATAAAAAAAAAAAGCTTTCATAAAAATAGATATTACGAGCTGTACATTTGCTTTCAGTGTCCCAGTTCTTCACAGCTAACCGAGGAACGAATGGCAATATGCATATACGCTGCACAGAACACTTTGTATTTAGAGGGACAAAAGGTATGTTTAATAAAGACAAAACTTGGCCTCACAAAAAATTACTTTGCCACCCACGTGATTTCTTACAGCTTTCCCTCCACCTCAAAGCACTATCTCAAAGCTCAGTGTAGAAAGCCACATCTCTGCACTCCTTACCATAAACAGTGTGGAAGAATAATGAAGAATAAATCCTTATTGAGGATTTTCAGGCAAGTTACTATAAGATCTATAAAAATCATTTAGCAATTGCATACCTCTCCCCTTCTCTAGACACTCCAAAACCGAGACCTGCAATGTCCACAACATGCCTGTGAAAGAGCTTTGTTGATAGTCCTTTTGCCATAAGGGTGAAAATAGGGACACACACAGATGGAAGGACATAATAACTATTTACTTAGACTATATAGGGAAGAAATCAGCACCCTGATCCTCACTAACATCCTCTAACTTTGGGGGTTGCTCTTAGAAACAAGAAAGATCTCACATCTTAATGGTACTTATTATAAGTAGTTCTACAAAATGCAGTTGGATTATCCAACATGAGCAAAGGTGAGAGAATTTGGAAGGAGACAAGATCCCACCCTAACTCCATATTTAAACTACTATCCCAAATTACTTCTCTTTATATAAAATGACAAACTGGACAAAAGGCAAGTAAGCAAGCAAGCAAAAAACCCTACTCCAGCCTATTCTTTCGAGGATCCCAGGATTTTAGGGTTGTGAGTAGACACATCTTTACCCATGATATCTATCAATCACACTCGATATCCCATCGCAGCACTGTTACAGGGGGACCCGGCTGCCTGCCCCAACGCAGGCCCCACGGCGGGGCGGCCCACGCTCAGCTCTGGGCAGGAGGCCCCGTGTCCCCGTGGGGCCCACACGGCCAGCGCTGACCTCCCTCCCTCGCCCCCATAGCCAGGGGCTTCTCGGGGCAGCCATGGGGCAGAACAGGCCAATTTGACTCCAACTCCTTGTAGCAACACAGCTACAAACGGCAGCATCTCCAGTCCTGTCGGAAAGTTAGTGATGGAACAATATAATAATTTAGGGCAAGATTTTGCTATTTTATTATACTAATCGCTGTCCTGCTGTAAGATTATAATGGCGATGATAACAGAGTAACTTGATAACAATTTTCTATATAAGACTTTTCATTAGTAGTTTTCTAGATCTGTACAAGGAAGCTAAGTAATATCAGCCACATAATTAGATGTCTTTCAGGAGTTACTTACAGGAGGTTCCTATCTCAGAGCTAGTGTTCATCTCACTTGGATGTTATGAAGGTTAGTTAGTTTTTGTTTCACTGAATATGGCAGATAAAGAGCCTTTGCAGAAGTGCAAAAGCTTGCTGCTTTTATTCTATGATCATTTATCTTGAGCCCTTCTCTCTGTGAAACCAGCACAGGTAAAATTACTGCCACGTGCATTGCAAAGCTACAAAGAGTGTCCTCTTTTGGATGGCAGGATATTTCAAATGGTCTTTGCCTGTTTTATTATTAAAAGTGGCGCCTTTTCCATGTGCTCCCTTGTACCACGTGCAGGCCATAGCTCCAACTCGGTAGGACGGAATTTGGTTGTCGAAGCTGTGAGCAGAGTTTCAAGTGGTTGTGGACAAGCGCAGGTGGTCAACACCAAGCAAGTGTCATTATCAAGCAGTTACCTTATTTCAAAGTGGTACAAGGAAACCTTTCTAGCAGCGAATACTGCAGCCCTTGCTGCCATGGAGGGGAGGGCACCACTGAGCAGGTTTCCAGGGAATGAATCCCACACTGGCAGGCAATTCCCTACGAGCAGCGTGAAGAGGGGTGGGTTTCTTCAATGGAAGTGATTCAAAGGAAGGTGTTAGTATAAACTGACTTGCAATAACAGTACAGAAATTTCTGTACAGGGGTGTGTGTGTATTGATGTTATTTTCAGTTATTTTGAACTCACTCTTCTTCATGTGGTATAAACTGTGTATGTAAAATACAGTTGTGCCTGCAATCATTTCATATTCCTTATAATGATTTCACTGGTGGTTATGCAGAGCTTAAATCTGGGCTCTTCTACAGAAACGGGCCAATGTTGGCTCTCTCTCAAAAATAATAGGAAGCTGAATTTGCCATTTTTGCTTGCATTGCCCTATGCGATATAGTACACAATTTAGGACACTGAAACCTAAAAATAGACCTGGGCTGTTTCCAGGAGAGTCAAAAAGTAGTAGCCCTGTTAAGATGCCTTTCTAGAATATAAAGTGAAGGTAAACATTGAAGTAGAGCTCTTTGTACATAAACATTTTCTAGCACAATCTAGCATATTTAGTTTTTACAATGACAAAAATGAAGAAAAGAAACAGTACAATTCTGGTTTCCAACATTATTTGGGGGAATTTTGCAACCAAGATTTTTTCCAAATTTAGGGGCACTTAAAAGCCAATAAAACATATTTTGAAGGATATCATTCTGCAACAAAAAATAAATAATTTCCATGTACATTTGCAATGGTTAAATTATTTTATGTCAAAAGCTATGAAATGAAATACTTCTAAATATAGTGCATTGGAATTTTCTTATCAGTTAATTTTTTTCGAAGCTCTACACTTAAGAGCACCATAGTAACAGCTCTGCAAGCTGATTCTTCATTACAGTTATCCACTGAGAGCTTCACTGAAGACATTTCCTCTGGGAACAGAGAGACTAAAAATCAATTCTGATAATATTAGAACAAATTTAAAGAGCAAAAAGCCCTAGAAAGTATGTGATGAATAAATAGGGAGATCTTTATTCCCTGTGTAATCTTTTTCACTGCTTTTTCTTTTTTATTGTGCCATAAACAAATACTTTGGGGCTGGAAATATTAGCACCTTTTTATTCTTTCAGAAGATTTTTAAAACTCAGCCTGAGATCATTTGCTCTGAGGATAACTATCATGCACAAATATTTAAATTACGGAGCATGGCAAGTATTTGCAACATTTACCGGCACAGAATGTGAAAAGGTCACATAATGAAGACGAGAAGATCTTTACTAATCATTTATAATTTGAATAAATCCATCTGATTTACATTTTCTCTGTAACCTCAAATACTTACTGCTGAGGTTCAGAAAGTGAATTGGAATTGTATTATTTACCTTCCAGAAAAAAATGGCTGAAGGTTATGGAAATAAATAAAGTGCGTTAAACAGAAGTATTAGACAATCATCCTGCATGCCAGAAATCTCTAAATAAGAGCTGTCTTCAAAATCTTTAAGGATAGAAGTTTATTTTCAGTGCCACGGCCCCGAGGATCAGCTGACGTTTATACAGCACGCGGAATTTATGCTGTGGCTTAGGGTGTCAGCCCTAACTCCGGCCGGATGGTTTGTAAAGGGAAGATTCCATTTTGCGCTGTTTATAAAATGTTACTCTGCGGATACAGGCTCCAAGACTAACAAAGTCCATCCAAGTGGAGGCGAGCGCTCCGGTTGAACTTACTGCATTCGTTAAACCGGGCTTAGCTTGCCCTAATTGTATGTTATCAACAATTAAGAAATGTATCGCATGCCACGGGGCGGCTCCAGCACTTGGTGTGGCTGGCCGGGCGCCAGCCGAGGTGTCACGTTCCATCCTACCTTGTCATCAGCTGCAGCTCTCATTTTGCAGAACAAGCAGCAGCTGTGCGAGGCGAAATAATCTAAATTCTCACATGCACTTTTCCTTTAGGAAACAGCTCACACTGAATAGCATTTCTGGTCGCGAGCACTGCTACACCTGGGCGCAACTGCGCTGGAAAAATATTTTAGGGAACTAAAACGTTAACTCACAGGCTTTGGTGGCTTTGTGACGAAGTCTTTCAAGGTGCTGCAATCATGATACTTAGTCCAGACTGATTACTAACAAGGACAAATTGCTCCTGGGTGCTCGGTAATGATTTCACACATCTCAGAGTGTGTACTGCTCTGAGGCTGCTATTTTAGAAATACAGCACACAAAGTCTCCTAGCATAAAAACGTCCCATTAAGAACATACAAATTAACAGGCAGCACTGACACTTCTCATGGCAGATGTGAAAAAATAAAAGGAAATGATTGCCACTTATTTTTATCAGAATTTGCCTTTGCTTTACTATTTAATACTATTCTGTCTGGAAGCAAAACTAAACACAGTGTTTTCGAAGAAGCCTGTTTTAGTAAGAGCTTGGCACCGGCGTAACCAAAGGCACAGAAGCTGAGTATGGAGAAAGCCTTGCTAAGAAGGGAGCACAGCAACCTGACCTGTATGAGAAATACGGAATGTGGGACTTCCCAGTGGTGGACAGTGAGCCCAAAGAAATCCAAATGCGTTTGTTACTAAAAGTACCACTAGCTTCACACTGCTCTGTATCTGCATGTAAAAATCCCAAGTCCCTTCTTGGCCTCAGGCCGTGGTTTGACAGTATAGCTTGAGTTCCTAGAGCTGTATGCATGTCAGATCCAGGCTCTGGCTGCTTGTAAAGGCAATGTGTACCAAGGCGTGTGTGTGTATGCACCAAGACAGGTGTTTTCAGCCTAGATTATTTCCAGGACAGCTTAAGTAAGACTTCCATCAGGCCAGGATAGGGAAGCACAACATTGAAGATGTCTCTTGGGGACAAGAAGTAAGTGCTGGAGTCTCTGAGGCTGACTATATTACAAGAGAAAACACTTGCAGTACTGTGGAGCACCATGTCCCCCCTCACCATACCTGCTTTTATAAAATATCATGCTGAATCAAATAAGCTCTGTGGCACAGTTATTTCTGCAGAAAAATAACAAAGTGGTACGATGAAGGCCTTGTACATAGTCACTACAGACTGAGGGAAGATCAGTTTATCTACTATAACTTGTCCTTCTGAGTACTGTGATGTCTCAGTCCAAGAATTCTGTTCAGGCCACCTACTCTGTGCAGGTGTTTGGCTCCCTGCAGAAGCAATGGTCCTTGCTCTGGAGGTACTTCCATAATGAGTGAATGAGGATTTTACTGTCATAAAGCTTGTTAATTTCTGTCAAACAAAAAAGTTGCATGTGAGGAAAATGAAATGTGAGGGATGCAGAGCTGCCCGAGGGCACTGTTCACCACTCTTGGTTCCATTTCTAGTCCCCTGTTCTGAGCTGTAGGACCTCACATGGGCTCAGAGAGATGCTTAAGTAATGCTCTTCTGAGACAAGTCTTCAGTAAATACAATGAAGAACTCTGTGCAGTTTTACAGAGTTGTACACAGGGAATTAGTAAGTTCTGGGCAGCATAATCCTCACCAGTGACAGTACGATGTCAGCACTGTCACCACAAAATCATCATTGTTAAACAGAGAGAGAAAATGTCTGCTTCAGTCTAAGGAAGTGGCAACCACACAAGCACTCTTCACTTCACTTGCTTTCTGGGGAAAAAAAGAGGAAACTTTCCACCCATTTGCTAGGTTAGAAACATGAGTAATGCTAGTGCCAATGAAAATGGGAACGGGCGAATTTGCCAACTCATCCCACAGCTTTAAAATGTCTTGAAAAGAAAAGCCAGCGTTGCCTGTCTTCATGATGCAAGCCTACAGGGCACAAAATTCAGTGCGGCTTCATCATTTTATGAAAGCTTGGCAGTAGTCAGTTATGGCCCAGTACTCCTGAAAGGAAAAGGGAAGTTTGGAGCAGATGATCCTGGCTAGAGGTACAACCAGAGCAAGCTGAGCAGAGTTTGAGTGAGGGGGACAGGTTTCTCATCAGGCTCTAGTCAAATGTTCTTTCATTCAGCAGTTGAACACTGCTGCCTGGAGTATCTCATGGCATCGTTTTGGGGAGGCTGGGTTGTTTTTACCCTTATGGAATGGTTATATTCTCACCTCCATGCAGGTGTTCCGGTAGGATTTCTACTCTGCAGTTGTTCATGAGGTAGATGAGGTATATCCTCTCAGAACACAGGGAAAAGTATCATGTGCTCTTTGTGTTCTGCAAAAGCAAAGCCCACTGACGACACACAGAGACACCCGAACGAACACGTGTTGTATGAGGTGAGGAAGGAACCGGCAGCGACGCAGGCGACTTCTCAGAGCGGCAGGGGCAGCCAGCGTGGCTGCACCACACAGGGCTTGTCACTCCGAACAAGGGTGGTATAAATGGCCGCGGGGTAACGTCTACCAAATAACTTCTAAATAAAGGTCTTCAGTTGTGATCACATCGAACATCACGTGTGAAAAGAAAGCTCTGTAACTATGTACATCCAGAGAATATATGTGAAGCTTGTGGTGAGCCACAAGTGAACCCTGAGAGTGAACCCTACCTTGTCTTATTATTTTTCGTAGGGTTCCCCCTCAAACTGAGCTAGGCCATGTCACAGTGATTAGCCTGTTGTCCCCATTTAGCTCTTCAATGAGGTGTGAATACTTCAGTGCTGATGCACAGTCAGTTTTCACTGGTGTTTCATCTACGTTTCATCATGCTGGGAGAAATGAGTCTTCAGGCACTTCTGAGGCCTGCTGTGAACAACATAGGCATGTTTCCTCATAGTTTTGTCATGAGGTATAATGGGGTTCCTCTTTCATGCAGTGCCAGCCCAACTTGGGAGAATCTTGAAATACACATTCAGAAGCATGATATGCTCTTGTTTGTTAGGACTTGCTTTGCGACTTGAGCACCGGCACAGAGATGTGAGCCTGAACAGAGGCTCTGTAATGGCTCTGGAGTAGCAGCTGCCTAATTTAGGGAAGATAAATGCTTTTACGATTTTACTTTTCACATATTTTAAAAGAGAATGGGAGGGATTCATCTCTCACACTACTTCTACATTATTACAATGTGACTAATATGAGCAAAATGAACCCCAGAGGGGAATACCAGATGTAATTGTCGTTAGCAGATATCATTAGCATGACAGTAGGACAAACACAGCCCACAAACCTTCTGACGGTTACAAAGCCCCGGTGCTCCTGAATGTATGACATGACGCGTCCCGAGGAAGGATTTTACACATTTCCCACGCTGTGACCAGGCTTGGGGGATAACACCCTGTCTTTGCTAAAGGATGTAGTTGTTACGTGCTACTCTTGTCCTTTGCCTTTGCTGGAAGAATGACTAGTGCTGTTATGTGACAGTCAGCCTCTCAATGTTATGTTAAAGTTAACTATGCCCTAATTTAGATTGACTTCCCTCCTCAGTTACAGGAAAAAAAAAAGTAGTAAACTTGTTTAAATAAGGTAAAATGCTCCTAGAGTCCTGCCTCATCTCTCCTCCTTTGGGAGATCACCTCGTCTCTGCCCTTCTCTCAGGAAAGCTCCCAGGAAGGTAACAGTGCTTCCCTCAGGAGTCAGACCTGCCCAGACTGACTGGTGTTGGTGCCAGCACAGGGGGCTGGCTGATGGAGAAAGGGCCCTGGAGCCCTGAGCATCTCATCCCAATCACCGGCCTCGCTCCGTGGAGCCCTGAGCGCCTCATCCCAATCGCTGGCCTCGCTCCCGTGGAGCCCTGAGCGCCTCATTCCAATCGCCGGCCTCACTCCCATGGAGTCCTGAGCGCCTCATCCCAACCGCTGGCCTCACTCCGCGGAGCCCTGAGCGCCTCATCCCAACCGCTGGCCTCGCTCCCGTGGAGCCCTGAGCGCCTCATCCCAACCGCCGGCCTTGCTCCATGGAGCCCTGAGCACCTCATCCCAACCGCCGGCCTCGCTCTGTGGAGCCCTGAGCGCCTCATCCCACCATTTGCCCTCAGGCGCCGGGCGCCAGCGCTGCCCTCGGCTCCCAGGCAGGGCTGCCGCTGGAGCGGGGCCCCTCCGAGTGTGGTGCTCACATCCAAGCAGGTTCACACAAGGGGCCACAAGCCACTGGGCTTGCAGAGCAAACCCATCCTAGCTGAGCCCCGTGCATCACTAGGTGTTTCTGCACAGCTACCTTTGGCATGGAAAAGCATACAGGTTGCACGGGCTGCACACATATGTTAATGACAACTCTTGCCACTCCTGCAGTCCTTACTTAATGCAATTAGAGTGACTTATGTGCTGCATGTGTCTGCTGACTGCTAGCAGATGATATAACTGTGTGTTCCCTCAGGATTCCACAGAAACACGTGTTCTGTAACGTAATATCGTGCTGTAACCTCACTGAGCCTGGAACTTGCTATTGTGAGGGGAAAAACATCTTGCTGTGATATAATTCAATTCATTTTACAAACTGGAAATAAAAGAGAAGATGTGCTATGACAGTGAAAATGAGGGATTGGTCCTGCTCTGCTAAATGAAGGGGCTTATCCATTCTCACCTTGAGTGGGTAATCTCATATACCTCCCCCTTAAAGTTACAGGGATTACAGGATTACTGGGGTGTATCCAAAGCTTCTGAGCCAATGAAGGCTGGTTTGAGCAGGGGCAGAAATCTTTAACCATTGCATAGGTCACAGAAATAGATTCAGATCACAGCTCTCAGATATCTGTCTGCATGCGCACAGCAACTGCAACCTCCCCACTTTGCTCCTCACCCAAAGAAACACAGTGCAGGCACTTCCCAGTCCTTGATTTCTGATATGCCAACATATGTTGGCAGAGCTTTAATTTACATGAATTTTAATTTCTCCTAAGAGCTGGTTTCCCAGGTCTGAGAAAGGAAAGGATTGTTCTCTTACCTGCCTCCTTTACATCTGAATATACCTTTTCCTGTACTCTCTTCAGTGAGCTCTGACACGTCACACCTATGGCCATGAGATATTCCAATCTCAGAGCTGCTGTTTGCCTAAATGCCCACATAATTATAGTGTCGTGCTTGACTTTAAGCTGGAGAGTGGCAAGCATGAAAACCCAAGGGTAAAAAAGACATTCAGGTGGATATTTATCTTTCAGACTTAAGGAAATACAGCAGTGCAGTGGGGTTTTGCATTTTCTGTATCTGTAAAAGTGTGATGCTCTCTTTGCGCA
Organism: Nothura maculosa; assembly: GCA_032353885.1. Taxonomy (NCBI): domain Eukaryota; kingdom Metazoa; phylum Chordata; class Aves; order Tinamiformes; family Tinamidae; genus Nothura; species Nothura maculosa. The sequence continues at coordinate 1,605,188 of JAUBOD010000918.1, forward strand.
TGTAAAAGATGCAACAGGCAACATATGTATCTACATACAATAATTATATGCATACCACTTGATCTGGTACCTCATATCACTCCTGGTCATACACCACCTGCAGCTGATCCTCTCCTCACCCTAAGAACAGCTCTTCTACTGTGCAAAGGAGACTACGCAAAGGTTAATTGCCAGCTTTTATTTAAGAACATCCTGCTCCTCTCAGCTGCCCGTGCTCTGTCATGGTCAATCTCCTTTGGCCTTTCATCCCTTTAAAGTGGATAAAAGAAGTACTTCATCATAATGTAGCAATTTCTCTGGCAATCTGCTCGCAGGAGCAGTTTGAGAATATTTAGATTTTGCTTTTACTTCTGCCTAGTCTTACTAGAGGTCGGGCAACAAGTGTCTGTAGTTCTGATAATTTGGTATCACTTTATTCAAGATCCATTAGTAATACAATAATAATATAATTCACTGGATAACTGAAAAAAAATATAGCTGGATTAAAGCACTGCTCTAGACAGAGACCACATCCATGCACTGTGGCAGTGCTGCATAGCCAGATCCAAAGGTAAAACTCACATCCATGTTTTGTAGCAATAGGAAAAGAGGGGAAATAAGATACACACAATACTTCTTGCTGTTGGAAAATTTACAGCCATCTCAAATGAAGGGTGGTTCTGCCAATGGAGTTATTTTCTGGTGCATGTAGATTAAGTGGGATCATGGATTCACAAATTTGGGTAGTCAAAATAAAGGCATAAGCAAAAGCCCTGTGCCAGTTTCAAAGGGCTTGTGGCCAGTCAAAGATCACTGAACATTTAAATGGCGAAAGAGGAGGAAAGAGTAAGAGACTGTTTTGAAAACTTCCACTGCGCTCCAAGCGCTGACGCACAGAGTCCACAACCTGCCAACGTTTAGCTTAGCTTGTATGAAATTTATTTGGTGTAATACCTCCCGCTTCCTCTTGCACTTTGAGGATATAAGGGGAGGTGTGGGCAGGAGCAAGCGTGGGCAGGCAGAATGTAGCAGAGGAACCAGAGCCCGGGGAGGAGCAGTGCCCTGTGTGCTGCTCGACCCAAATTCACACAGCTGAGGGCTGGACCGGCCAACCTCTGCACAAACAGGAGCACAGATCAGATACGGCCCCTGTTTGTGCAGGAACAGCCTGCGAATTATGGGGAGATTTATTTATTTTAATTATATAGGCAGAGGTATTTTTGCAGTATTTAGTAAAAGCTAGCAGCAATGCAAAGTGATTCATGGTGCATGGCTAGAACCTGGCAGCAACCATCAGCCACGCAGCTCCGTCAGCCCGAATGTTTTTCTCTCCAAATATTGAAGCCCCTTCCCTTGCCTTTTTGTGAGGGCTGGATAATGGCATTATTCACCAAGTTATTAAAAAGCACTCCATTATCAGTCTGCTCGTCTATCCTGGGTCCAGGCCTTTATCTCCTGACTCAAATTGATTATTGACAACAGTTTCATTCATTTCAGGGCGACTAAACATATCAGATTATGGCCCATAATGATTCCATCCTTTCTCTTTCAATCAGCCTTGGGAGACCTTGCAGACTTCATCATTTTACCAAACACTTTCAGCATCTCTAGATATACTGTGAAAAACTGTTAAGACTTTTTTTATAGCATTCTTTTTTCCCCAAGAGAAACTGGCTGTATTGCAATACATTTTTTTTCCCTAAGTAAATAGATATAGTTTGTATCTTCTGGCAGGAATAAGAAAGCAAAAATAAAACAAGCCCTCACAATTCTTGGCTAGATGATTCTTCCAGGGTTTGATCCCCTGGCAGAGCTCTGTGGTTTGGCTTTCTTTCTTCTCCTAGGATTGTGTGTATGCCTCATTTCTTTGATTTCATAGCACTATTTATGTTTATCAGCTAGCTTTTGTCTTATTTGCCAGTTCCTTTTCTTTTTCAAGATACTTCATATACTTGACTATTAAATATCTTCATTTCTATACAATCCAGTCTTTTCCTCATTTACCATCTTCAGAAAATGAATGTACTTTATTACCCATTTATTTTGCTTTGTTCCTCTTTCCTTCCTCTTTCCTCAATTCCTTTCTCTTTTTTTCCCCCTCTCCTTTCACACTGTCATTTCTTGCTTTTATATCAGCTCTTTGGAAAGCTTTCATCCTCCACATGAAGCTCTCTGTGGTTTTCTTTTTTATTTCCTCCTGAATCTTTCTATGTTTTGGCTGTTAATAAAATGCTCTTTTAGTACAATTATTACTATTTACCTTTATATTTCAGGCATCAGCCTGCCAAAAGTGACTGAAGTTCACAACTTGGTCAAAACTTGGAATTTCAGTTTCATAAAAATAATTCAATGTAACATTTGATTTCACCAGGTAACCATGTTGAAATGAAAATTATTCAAGTGCTTTCTTATCTTATAGCTTTAGAAAGAACCTCCCAAATTGCTAAAGAAATTGGAAAAGACAACAATACTGCCCATTCTCTTCTGCAAAATGGATTTTTTTTCAGCTAAAGGTTTTTATCAACGAGAAAGAAATTTTGGACCAAACCAGAGAATCTTCTCCTTTGTCAGAAGGTGGTTTATGACAGACCATTTGTTGCTCAGTTGAAGACCCTGGTGGCAATAGCCCTTCTGGGCTCACTCCTGTTTTCCCTCAATTCAACTACTGACCCCTCATTGATTAAGCAGTGTTGGGCCCACTCTGAGGGACCTGGGAAACAGCTTTCAATATAGGGGGCTCTTAAGCCTCTTACGAATGGCAAGAGTTTAGGGCTGCAAGGATCTGCCTTGTTGGCCTGTGAAGCGAGGCTGCTCCCAAAGCTGCTTGATTTCTAGCCCCGATGATTATCCAGCAGGGATGAGGGAGATAGCCAGGAATGCTAATCTTATCAGCTTCCCAACTGAAGTTGTCCCTGCTCATCGTTACTTAGCTCCTAGGGAAAAAGCTCATTTAGTAACAACCGGGCCTATTCATGGGAGTAAAGTTATTTACCACTGAGTTGCTCTTGACGAATGGAACCCTGGTTTTTCATTTTATTTTCTCCAGAGTGCTTTACAAATGTTATTCAGTTTGGCAGACATTTTTCTGGAAGATATTTCATCAAAAATACTGATTTTAATAGAGCCTAATGGAAATGGTTAAACATATATTTATTTTAATTACTGAAAATTAAAAGGAACATCTTAACTTAAACTCTAATTTGGTGTTCTGCCAATTCAAGCAAAGATGAATGAGGCATATTAAAAATGAACATGGTTCTTATTTTTATTGGTTATATGGCCACCTTTCTCACTACATACATCAGTTAGCAGAGTCTGCTTTCAGCAGTGGAAATTTCATTATCACTTCTAATTCTGGTTTTGTAGCACATTAAAGTTTCCAACAGTTAATGACTCTGGTTGCTTTCCTTCAGGTTTACCTTTCATGAAAGAGCATGGAAGAGGAAAGGAACGACAGTAAGACTGAATTATGAACTCTCAGAAGTTGAGAACAAGAACTGATTGTATTGTGAAAGCTGAATTCCCTGCTCGTGATTAGCACCGGGCCGCAGCAGTCGGTGGTGATCGTGGGCCCGCGATTGCTGAAGCAGATGTAGTGTGCGCAGGGCTCAGGCAGGTTAGAAGAGAAAAGAAAACATTTGCTTCAGCTTTCAATTTCACCTTTTTAAGAGCGCCACAAATACCACTTTAAAACTCTCTCAGTTGCTTGAAACTAATTCCAGGAGTTCCTCACCTTAACTGAAAATATTTTCAAGCATTAGACGGAGATCACCATATTCCAGACGACTTTACCAATATGAGATTCTCTTCTTTTCAGAGTTTTCTGCCTGACTCATGCACTCGATGCCCTGGCCTGTGTCTGTGTCCTTCCTGTCAGCAGCGCTGTCGCCGTGACCGTGAGCTCCTCACGCCGCTGTGACCGTCCGTCTCGCCCACCACAACCAGGGCACTCACATCCCCTGTGAGCTGTTGGGCGCTGCCTCACCTGAGTGACCCAGCATCTCTCTGCGGGTCATCCCGTTCCAGGACGTCTGTAGCCGACTGAGGTGTTACAGCTCGCCATAACTTAGTTTGTGGAGTGCTTTGAGGCTCTCTGGCAAAAGTGATTTCAGCCTGCAAAATACCACAGCAAAACAAACTAATCTAGATCGGAGAGGTCAGTCCTGTCTCTCTGCATTAACCTAACAGCCTGTGCTTTTCCTCTGTCTTTCACCATTTGCCAAAACAGATACAGGTTTTTTTTTTCCCTTTGATCCTGTGGGGTTGACAGTGACAGACTACTTTTAGTTTGTCATCCTGAACCTTCCCACTTTCCTGGTGATGTGACCCATGACATTAGGGAGATCTGTAATCACAGACAGCTGCCTCTCTGAATAATGTCTAGATACCACAGGCTAGGTGGGACAAGACCACACAGAAGTCACTGTCCGCCCAGCACAGCCACTGGGTCTGGAGCCTTGGTGGTGAGAAGTTACCGAGTGAGATTCAAGGTTTTTACAAAACACCAGAGAGCTCAGGATTTCATTAAAAATATGTATTTTTTCCAGTTTTCAGAAGAAAAGAGTTTCAAGCTGTTTTAACTGTACAAGACCCTGTCCAATGGTGGAGCCCCTATGTAACATGACCAGTGTTTTTGCAGTATTTTCTCCTCAGTGTGTGCTACAAGGAATAGTAATGTTTCTGTGTTCTGTCTTCAAAAATTGGAAAATGTCTGAAAATTGGTCTGGTCAATTTAAAATTCTAGTGAATGACAGGATCATTTCATGCTTTGCAGATTTGCATTACGCACATGTTCTCCACCAGAAACATCAAGCACATACATGGGACTAAAGGTAACACAAGAGGCTCAACAACTCCAGCACAGTCACCCTTGTTGTTCTTCTTGACCCACCTCACTCAGCACACAGCAACGTAGAATAAAAACACTTGTCAAAGAGCAATATGAAAAGCTACTTGAAAATGAACGACCAGCCAAAGATCAGCAAACACAAACAAAAACAAAGTTTAAGACAAAGGAGACATCAGCAGACTGGAGAACTCGTGGAGAAAAATCTAATGGCACATCAAGTTATTCTGTATTAAAAACAATCCATTGGGATTCACTACCTAAAGTAATGAACCCTTAACTTTTACACCTCTTGAATTCTGTTGATTTCAGTAAGATACTGATCATAGCCTAAAAGTAGTAGTTAAAAGCAAAGGGATTGAATTAGATGGTCTCTGGCAATTTCATGTAAGAAAAAATGACTGACTAATGCCATTCTTAAAGGGTTCTACAAAATCCTTTACCAGGAGTCAGATAAGGAAGATATGAGTGTTTAAAAGCTAACTGTCTAACCTACTGTACAGGCTACTTCTACAAAATGTAGCCCTCTACTACTGGGCCACCGAATAACCACAAAAGGACAATTCTTATTTTGTCACGGGGCTAATTTGGGGGGTGGATTTCCCCAGGAATGCGGACAGGCATTTGGAAGCACAAAACTCCTGCTTTGCAGCTCAGTGTCATTTAAGTTTAAGAAGATCTTAAGAAGGCCTTAAGGTGGGGGAGCGGTATTTACTTTAACTTTGGGTTTTTACCAGGTTTGCTTTGGTAGACTCAATTCCAATAACTAGATTATTTACACAGCGCTGGCCACTACAGTGGTCAATTAATGCAGCTCGAGTTGTCTGAGCAAGGACGACTTTCTGTTGCTCTTGTTTGAAATCTGTAAATCAGCAAAGGGCTGAAGGTGCTACGCAGATCACAGGATAGTGTCAGCATGTTCTGGTCTATGCCTTACTAATGCAAGGTAGTGTACTACATTATCCAGCACTTTTACTTGCACAGTAACTATTCATAAAAATCCTGCAATGCACAGGAAATTGTTTGGATTTAGGAACCCTCTGCAATGGAAAAGCAGCTAATATACAACAAGAACTTGTCTTTCTCTGGAGAAAATATCTTCTCATTACGCAATGCAAAAAGTAGCCTAGACTTTAGCCAAAGGGGAACAGACATACATTAATAATATTTCCTGCTCAAATCTCCTCAAAACTTTGGATATTGTTACACCTGTTCAGGAAAACATTCTGGAAACACTTTCCTGCAAAAAGTCACTCAAAAAAGCAAGGTATTAGGACATGCCTGCAAGAAAAGCATAATCTGTGCCATCCTACAACTGTAGAGCACAAATTTAATTCTAGTTATATTCTCTGGTTTCTTGAGTTTGCTTTGTAGACTAACTAAACCTTTAGAAACTGAAATTGCTCTACACAGGTAAGAAAAATACCTGCAGCAAGATATGTACCCAATTTAATGCACAATTCTAAAGCTTGTTTTAAGTAAAACAAAAGTATATTCTTGTGATTATAGAATGAATAGTGTAAAATATGTTCTCATTCTGTTTCTAGGTTGCCTTTTACCTCCAGATTTGATCTCTGGGCCGAATTTGAGTATCCCTTAAGTTTGAACTACAAATGTATGAAGCTCTATCCAGAGCAATGGGACATTTCAGGATGTCTGAGAAATGATGCTACAGACTATTATAGCTCTTTATGGGCCACATGTGACAATCCTATATCAAGGGCCAGGAACCCTTCTCTCTCCTCCAACTAAAACAGAGAGAAAAATACTTAGGTGTTTTGTCCTCTGTAGAGATTTCTATTTTTTTGTACAAAACCTAAGTGTGCCAGCGGGCTTGGATGTCTCCCTATGCCAGGCAGAGCAAATGCACATGGAGGCCCAGGCTGTGTAGAAGACTTTGCTGCACGTTTCTATGCAGATGCTTTGGGCAGGTGCAATAAACCCATTCCCGGGGGATCGCATTCCCTCCGCACGCAGAGCACAGGGTGCCTGGCTGGGCAGGCTGGGCCGTTGGCTTCCAGCTCCGGCACGGCCAGCAGCTTGTCGGGACATTGCCCCAGCTCTGCTCCAGCTGCACTGCCTGGTGGGCACCACATCCCGGCCTCCCAGAAATCCAGCAGAACATACGCGTTTTCCTGTTCTCCATGCAGGAAATTCTGGGGTGGTGAATAAAACTAGCAGTAAAGAGATGCGGATGGCATCATGCAGAGCCAGAGGCTCCTCTTGGTACTGTTGACAGACACTGAACTTACACATCCACTTCTTAAACATGCTGAGATGATCGGAGGTAACTCAGTAATTCATACTAGCCAGCCCTAAGACCCTTAATTATTTTCAAAAATATAGGCAAATTTGTTTTAGAGGTTGTTTCAGTCTTGTTGGAAAATAAGAGAGTAGATGACTAAGTCGTAGACTGGGAAGAGGAATAATAATAAACCATAAATATATATAATTTTATATAAATATATCGAAGTAAATACAAATATTTCTATCAAACAGCAGTTACCTCTTACCTTATATAAGTATTATTCAAATGCAATGACTGGCATCATAGGCTGTATTATGAAAATAATGTATTTCATACATGACTATTTAAAGAATGCAGTTTTGAGATTCTAAAGAATAAATGAACTAAAATCTCTCTATTTGGTACAGGCTGTATAGATGAATTCTGTCTACAGGAAAATACAACATAGCTCTCTGGGAGAATTGCATAGGAGTCTTCTGCAAAAACAAACACTTCGGATGGGATTTCTTAGATTGCAAGAGAGCACTGAGGGTGAGTGCCTGCCTTGGAGGCTTTGACATCTCTGTGTCCCAGGGAGATTTCTCTGTACACCTCCTTTTTTTTATTTTCCCTGTAGGCCAGTTTACTCTGACACCTCAAAGGCTTAAGCCCTTCTCTCCCTCTACTTGCTTTACTTTTCTATCACCACATGCTGCACATGCGAGGTGGGGCTGCCTTTTAACTTCAGAGATCAGCACGATAGGAGGGCAGTGGAAATCAAATAGACCTTCAAAAACACAAGGGCAGCGAGGTACCCACCAAACGACCACGCGGCTCCAAAACAAGATGGGTGGCCAGCTTTATCCCAGACAGTCCATCAACAGCCTAACCACAGGTCAGACCAACTCCGGCGTTGCTCATACTGTCCTGTGGCATTCACCGAGACGCCAGATATTTCTGCTTAAGGAATTTCCTCAGCAAGGATTGCCTTTAAAGACAGAGAGGGAAGTCAATCTGCTAGCAAAAATGCACACATATGTCACCTAATTAAAGGCTTAAGAAAAAAGAAAATCAAACCCATGTTCTAAAAGCAAACCCATGTTCTTGATTGAATTATCCTGGGAAAAGAGGAATAAGCCTTCCATCATTTCACGTTGCTCTGAGTTCTTTTGGACTTGAAGAGAAAAAGTTTTAAAATGTTGATAACAGATTGTCTTCTTATCTAAACTGGCTAATTTGAGATTCTATTAATTCGGTCCTTGACCATTCAGCATACATTAAAAACGAAATGACTGTTTGAGATTTGCCTGCTGCAGCCACATTCTGTTTTTCTTTCTCTCATTTCACAGGTGTAAGCTTGAGAATACAGGTACTTTTGGCAGGTAGTGAGCTAAATTATTATTATGAAAGCAAACATTCATAAGCTAGAGATTAATTCGAGCCAATATGACTGCTAAGCACAAAAGGCAGCCCTAGCCTCAAGGATCCTGAAGTCAAAGACAAGAGACAATGCACTCCGATTCCTTTAAAACAAATTTCAGCCTCAGTTGTTTGCCTGAGTAGATGGAGCCTGGGAGCCTGTTGTAAGGGGGCCCCATAGGGCACTTCATGCCCATCTCGGGGGCAGAAGAGGCCGCGCGGGCGCTCGCACACAGAGGCGCTTGCCGAGGAGCCGCACACGGAAATAGGGGCTCTGTGCTGGGACTAGCAGGTGGGCATTAAATTGCCACATGCAACACAAATTGTTTCATGACATTTTGCACCGTGGTGTACAACAAGCCCCGATTCCTGTTTCTTAACTGATATGTTTTTAAAGAAACAGCAGGGCAGGGCACTGTTCTGGCTTTCCAGCTATTGTCCTACTGCAGCCGGTGCTTTAAAGTGAATTCCACCTTTTGAATTTCAAAAGCCTAAGTGTAGCTGTCTCCTTCCTTTCACTGAACGCTTTTATATGTGAGCTTTTCTACCTATTTATGCTTCTGTCAATTAAACAGAAATGGCTGGTTTTGTAATAAGAAAATGTGTGATTTCCAGCTCTTGATCCAATTTCTTGTTAACAGATTTTTGAATATAAAACACACACAGGAACTTGGGCAAGGTGTGGTTTTAAGGAACCAGCACAGAAAATGTGCTTATGATAAAGCACTTCAGTTGTGTTTTCTGAGGTGTGTAAGTAGCTTTCGTGGGATAAATTAGCTGGAGGGGTACTGAATTGAAAAGAAGTTGCTAAAACTGCAGGATATTCTGCACTAAATTCTGCAGAGCAGATGAGGGAAAGGAGTACCTGACGCTTTCGTGTAATTGGCTTTCGTTAAACTGAGTAGTAAAATCTTTGATTAATATATGCCTGCAATCTCCAATCAGCTAAGCTATGCATTACGCACTTACAAAGTATCTTTGATTCCTACTGACTGGAACCAAGCATACATTAACTTTTTGTCAAAGAACAAAGTGAAATTCTGCATAATCCCCATGTTACGGCTCCTGTTCTCTCTAGTTTAATCTACAACACTGGGAATTTGTTATACAACAAGGAACACATTTTAGCAATTGTCACATTTTGCAATTCCTTTTTGTGTTTAGAGCGTCATCGGCATTGTGGCTCTGGTTCAAGCCAACTGCAGCCTGGAAAATGAAATCTATTCTAAAAATATCACAAAAATGGAGATTTTCAGCATTAATCTCATGTAAGTCTTTTACATTCTGTAGTCAAACTATGTGAACCTGGAAGGGAATCCAACTGAAATTCAAGACTCTCTGCTGTTACTTGCAGTTTGTCACATCACACCAGGCTAGGACCTTGGGTCCTAGTCCCTGTTAGGAGACCTCCTCCTATGCAAGGACCTACCAAAAAGCCTGTGGATGCGTTCAGGACGGGGCGGCTTCATGCCCAAGGAAAGGACAGAGGGTGAGCAGCACAGAGGAGGCTGCCAGGGAGAATGGCTTAAGACAACAGCTCAAAATTCAAGCACTCCAGGTTGTAGTTCCTCTCCTACGGCCAGTTTCTGGAGAAGCTCTGGGCAATTCTGTTCCCCTGTATCTCGAACTGTTGGCTGGGAAATGGGCAGATAGGCTCTCAGCAGAGCTGCTGCAACGATGATTACCAGGAAAGGAAGGAAGGAGTGTGGGTTAGAGCTGCTCCAGCCGAGATAAGAGGGTTCCTGGGGCGGGCAGATATGATCACCCCTGCAGTCCTATGCAGATCCACCAGTGTCCGGGTCTGTGTGCCCGGGTCAGGGACATGAGGCGGGAGAATCACGGGACCGCTTCCCCACACCTCCCTCTTTTGAGTATGCAAAACTCTTTAAGTTACACAGGTTGTATGTCAGGGCTGAATAAGAGCAGACAAAGTTTGCAAATATGCACTAACAAATTACCACACTGCCAAAGTCATTTGTATTTGTAACACATATAATGCTCTTAAGCAGTGCTGTGGGTGAACCTGAAAGGCAGAAGTAGTATTTTTATGCTAATATGCTATAAAATGTCTTAGCAAAATAAGCAAGTCCCTCTGCAGTGGGTGTTTATTTTCCTTGATACGATTTAGAAGATTCTCATGTGGCAATCTTTTGTGTAGTATTTGTAAAACGATCTCTATGAGAATAGCACCCTATTATAATACATTACAATGTAAAGTTGCTGGAGCAGCAGAAAGCTCTTAATACAGGGCTTCACAATGGAGCACTTAACCAGTTTAATACAGCTCCTGTGTACAGTATTTTAAGGAACCGCTACAAGCCATGTTGAGCTGCAGCACTCGTGGCAAAGCAGGGCAGTGCTGAGGAGAACCTTCTTCCCAGAGAGCTTCCTGTCACCCGACCCATCCTGCTGCTGTTCCAGCAAATCCAGGTGGGAACATTTTCAAGGAAATGTCGAATACTTCTCCTTTTGCCCAGAAACAGCATAGCTATTTTTAGGGATATTTTCCATTGGCCTGCAGCACACTTCAGTTGCTGAAGCATAATGGAGAGTGGCATATTGTATGTTACGTTGAATTGAGAAAATGACTACGTTGCATCATGTCTGCATTTGGCACCGAAGGATGCTGAGATATTCATATTTCCTCATACTTGTGCCAAATTGTACGCAACACAGATTTATCATAAATGGAATGTAGGATGTAGGATCTATCCTGACCATATTTACTCCTCTCTTAATCAGGTGTAACACCTTGAGAGCGTACAACTTTCTCAAGGGAGCGTGCAGTTAGTCCCACTGTATTTTGGTCATACTCTGCTTATGGTGCTTGAAAAGAACTCACTGTTGTTGCAGAAAGATCTGGTACGCTAATGTATACCTTATGGGCTCTGCTTATATAGATTCGTGAGGCTCAAAAATGTAAATATCCAAAAACTATCCATTCTTTCTAGAGCACTTTTGGATTAATTGGGCTCATGTTAAGCCCTTGCATGAGAATCCACTTGTCAAGAATGCAAAAGGTGACAGAGGTGCCCCAGTCCGTGGCCTCCTCCTCCTGCAACACTTCAGCATGTTTGGTGAGGAAAAACAAACACTGTGCCCCAGGCGCTCTGCTTTAGCCCAAACAACTGCTCTGCCTGCAACTAGGACGATATTAAATCATCTCCAGGGAGCAGACACAGGTGTGACTGTGGACAATCACACAGGTGACCTTGGAGCTGGAGAAGCTGCAGGCTCTCTGCTCTGTGAGACTATCATCATTTCAACATACTGAGGTACGCATCTCTCGCTCCCCTCCAAAAACGGCACGTCTTTTATGTGCAGATCTCAGCAATAACTAAGAAACGACTTTCTGACTTAAATTAGAGAGATGGGCTGTGCTCTGTTTGGCAAGCTGAACTGTACATTAGAGTCACTTTCGATTTAGTTGTCTTAAGAGATCCGTTCCTATCACAACCGTTTTCTTTAGTCCTTGACAGTGGGTTAAAGATGTGCTTGATTTTTTACATCTTATTTAGGAAAAGTAGCAACTGAAAATATTTCCTAATGTTCTTGTCTAAACCACCTTTTAAACAGTTGGAGAAAATGAGCTGAAGGAATTAATTTAGGCAGTTCAATCTGCTGCATTAGACAGTATTTTGCAAGGCTCTAAGAGCATCTCTAGTGGGAGAAAATAGGGCAGAGGCCTCTCATCCACAGCAAGATACTTATTAGAAAGGGGGAGGCTCCATCAACGCCAGGGAGACCTTTGCCACCGACTTCAGCCACATTAGGATTTCTGCTGGCATGAAGAACCAGTATGCTGATATTTCACCCTGTATTCTCAGCTGGCGGACAGACAAGTTTCAGCTCATTAGAAGAGCACATTTATCCTGTGGACTTGAGCAATGACTGGGATTTAAGGCCCTCACATAGTTTCTGTTGCTGTGCGGTATGCAATCTGCTGTGGTGCTTGTCTTTAAAAAAAGAAAATATATGGCTCTATTTTTCTTTTTACTTCCTATCTGTTCAAATACAGGCTGTAGCATGCAGCAGTGTCACTGCTCGTAACTATCACACTTAATTATGCTTCATGCGCGGAATTTGGGACCTGAATGTCACTCAAGTGATTCTTGCACACTCTATGATGGATATTTAATCCAAAAAAAACTCAAGAAAACAGATCATTTAATTTCCTAATCAGTTTACCAGATACAGGCTGTGAGGCATAGAAATACTGTGAGCATTTGCTATGTTTTTTAATGAAGTGTTATTACAATGAGGGGCGGATGCTGGAGCGGAGCTGCGTGCAGCTCCATGCAGTGACTCGTGGCGGGAGCCCCTCAGGCCTCCCTCGGCCGGCGGGCAGCGAGCTGCCACAGGGCAGCACGGCCTCGTTCCTTTCTTTGCCAGTGCATAAACACCTCCGAAATCTTAGAATGGCTCCTTTCTAGCCTGGGGAGGAAGGGGAAGGGAACAACGTCCTGTCCGCTCGTTGCAGAGGTGTGAGCTATGAGCCTTTTCTCTGGGAGAAAGGGGACCCACCAGGACAGGTTTGCAGCCGGATACGTTTGCTCCTCCACCATTCTGCCCATTCTGCTGTTTTCTCCTCCCTTCATCTTTTAAATGGATGATGTTCCACGGAGATGTGAGATTTATGTTTTCCCTGAAAGACGCGGGCCAAGCCTTTCCTTTCAGCGGAGAGCATCTAAGATAATGAGGAACACACCAGCAGCATTAAACCAAATGCGCATCACATCCTCAGGGAATCGGATGCTGGGCATGCAGCATTTCCTCCAGACATCTGAAAAGCAGTATCATTGTTCTTCCAGTGTGTTTCTGAAGCAAAGGAAACAATAGGACATGCCCATAAATCCTTCACACCAGGGTAAAGACGCAGACGAAGCAGCAAGATTCAGACCTCATGGCAGGCCAGGCCAAGCCTGAGTAGATGGGACTGGCTCCTCGGGGTCTCTATGCCAGGTACTCACAGCAAGCAGATACACATGCGTGGGTGTTCCCCCCAAAGCGTGCATATGGGTTTCCTTTCCTTATACCACCCCCTCACTGACGAGCGTAAGAATTCTGAGTGGCCATAGAAATCTGAAAGAAAAACCAACGTTCCCTCCCCACCGTCACATATATCCTTTACTTTTTAGGAACAGCCTACATAGTCCTTCCTTTAAAGAGTTGTTACTGCTTGATGTGAAAGCTAAAAAGTGTCTGTAGGATGTTCAGCATCACAAGGAATGCTGTAGTTTGAGCAGGAGGTAACTGGTAAACAGCAGCACAGATTAGGGATTGATTTTGTTTGAAAGGAGTTATTTGAAAGTGATGGCATAAAACAGGCAGGCAATATAGCCAAGGTAAATATTTCTTACCCTGTGAGAGAAGAGACACATATAATTTAAGTATCTATGGCTCAATATTTCATGCTTTGCCCTGTGGTCATTATACCCATTTAGAGGGAGGTAATGGAAACTGGCATATATGGAAAGAAAGAAGCCCCTACTCTGCAAGACAGAGGGGGGCTCTTACGTGCATTCACTTACATACTTAGAAGACAGACCTTATGGACATCTATACTTTAAATCAGCGCACAGTGAAAATCCTGACAATTGACTTGAAAAGAGAGTGCTAAGCTCTATGGCAAGGCACGCTTCTCGACTCCAAGCATCATGTGTGGGACCTGAGCCTGCCTTCTGCCCCAGAGAGTTGAAGGCTTACACAGACAGCCGTGTCTCCCAGCAATGTTGATCTACACATACACACATTGTGCCATCAGTATATGGCAGGACTTACTTTCTTTTTAAGGGAGAAAATCACATTAAAAAATAAAAGAAAAAGATGGTAGTCTAAAAAAGCCTTAATAATCTGAAAAATTCTGTCAAAATAGTATCTAGGGCAGGCAGTGTTTTTGCTTTATAAATCTTAGAAATTCAATTTGACGACTTTCCTGACTTTGAATCCTATTTCCATCACAGTCCTGCACAAGTACCACAGCAGCTCAGTGAAGGAACACTAAACATAATTTTGTCAAATGTCCCAAGACGTTGCCATTGAACGTCAGGAAGCACTTTCTAACTTCCAGGTTTCAGGCAGCAGCTTCCGCAAGGTTTCTAGTCCCTTACACCACCTGAATAGGAGTGAAAAGGCTGAAGGGAAACATCAGCAGCACCTGGAATTAAATTCAGTGCTTTTAACTGAACCAGTGTTCCCTTCTCTCTGCTTTGCACATTGTCATACATCTGAAACAGCAATATATTTTGATGCTGCTTTGCAAAGTTATTCAGTGTCTGAAGTTAAAGGGTGGCCTTTTAAAGAATGAGATATCAACTACAACAAAATTATCACAGTAATTATCAGTTGCTCCTGTTCTCTTTTTTGTAGACTATTTCTTTCATTTATTTTTAACTGAATGGATATTGGGAATTCTTATAATTATTCTGAAGATCAAACTGTGCTCCTGGATGCTCATAACTCAGTATTTGGCCTTTTGAAACTGTGCCAAACAGTCTAATTGGTAATTACTCACTTTATTTACTGAAACTGTCACTTTATCAGAAGGAATTGTGCTTTCTGTAGGAAGTCTAGGTACTCCTACAGAAGTCCTTCTAGACTGCACAGGTATTTGCTGTCTATGCTGAGAAAAGTTGTCCCTTTATTAATACTAATCTAAATATTAGTACTTGAATACTTTTATACTGTGCTGTAACTGAGTCCAGCTGCATAAAATGTCAAGTGTTTTCTACCCGAATACTTGGGATTTCAGCTAAGACACTGTTTTTCTACCAGAAGTAGCACACCAAGAATACTTCACTACTCAACTACATTCTCATTAAAAGAACAAGGCTCTTAACAAGTTTTGCATAATTTTTTCCTCTTGCTAAATAATTCAGGTGTTATCTACTATAAAAGGCTGAGATTTGCATATAGTTTACACACAATTCATGCAAACAGAAACTAAGTGCATAATTATTTTTAAGACATTGATTTTTTAAAGCATTGATTTTTAAGACATTACTATTACTCTCTGCCAAATTCAGCTTAGTGCAGTGCGGCTGTTAGGTCCCTGGAACAGTACAAAGCAGCAGAAGGTGAGTTTGTTTCCACATTTACACACCGATCTTCAGCAGTAAAGGCAGGAATGCAAAATACCCCCAAGGGGCTGTTGGGCAGTGGAATCTCTCAGCAAATGCCTCCTTGCAGCGGGATTCCACATGACGCAGTGAACTGTACCCTGATCCTTATGTGAGATTCCTGTACAATTGCAGACTTACCATTTGCTCCTTATAAGGATTTCAATTAGTTTCTGTTTTTTACAAAGCTGAACTCTAGAACAATCCTTAATAACATTTACATTGAAATCAAGTAGAAGGAGACTTTCAAACCTTCAAACTCTCACGGTCTAATGCCTCTAAAACGCCTGTATACACATACACAGAATGTGTTTCTCTGTCTAAACAGTGGGGCTTTTTTTCTCATTTTTCTTTTTCTATTTTTTTTTGTCAGAACTTTCAAGGATATCTATTTATGTTTTCTAAGACAAATCTATTTTGCTGTATTAGCTGTATCTGTATAATAGCTAAATAGTATTCACTTAGTCTTAAATCAGGCTTTCTAAGCATCATAAATACAATAAAGAATCCATGCAACATTCTTTTAAGGTTGGTAAAAAGTAACATTGACATCATTTTACTCAGCAGGAATCTGAGGCAGAAATTATGAAATGATATAAACAAGCATAACGGAACAGAAAAATCCAGGCTTACCATTCCCTGGAATTCTATAGTATAAGGTGTCTCCCTAAGTTCCTGGGTTTTGTTTTGTCAGTAAAACAGGCAAAAATAAAATTTGAAATGCTTATTGTATTGCTTTACAGTTCATGCACATGGTTAGATAATTTACTGATTACTCTATACAGTGCTGTAAGGAACATTCCAAGTAGGCAAGACAAAAGACTTTGAATGGTATTTAATTTCAATTTCAGTTCATGGCCTCTTGATATGATAAGAAACCAGTTCACAGGTATATACACACTATTGCAAAAGTCCTTGCTGAAACTGTAGAACAAACAATCCAGAACCAGATAACTAATTGTAGCAGAGTATCCTGAAGAAACACATGGCTTCAGGAGAAACAAGTAAAAGAATAGGCACATATGTACTTCTAATGCATCAAAAATTAGTTATATCCATGTCTGCTTACTTGTGGAAGGCAGTAGAAGCCACAGGCTGAGTGTTCATAACGCACAGGAAAGCTGTAAATAATCCTTATGAAGAAGAAAAAAAAATGAATGTAAGTCAGTGGCAAAAGCAGGGAATGCCAACAACACAGTTGTGCTCCTCAAAAGCCTGAATAAAGAAGAGGACATATGATTCTCATGCCTTATCTAGATTAAAAGCAAAACTAAATCTGAATTATCTTAAAATGTGGACATATTTTATCACAAATGGTTGCCTACAACCATTTCTATTATATTTATGTATTGTACACAAGGGTAGGACTGGAGTTATTAATTGCCAGAACATTATTTCTGAGTTGGGAGATCTTTGGATCACAACCCATTGGATGTTGAAAAAATGTTCAGGGAAACTCTAACCACGTTCAAGTTTGTTCTTCTCTGTGACTGAGCTACTTTGCCAGGATTAATTTATAATCTCCACTGGACACTCCAGTATTTCTTAAACATGCAAGCAAACTTATTGAGTGTCTGGTGTCCCTGGTCTTCAGTTTTCAAACTAACAATTCAAGGTACAGTGCCATCTCAGCAGGACTGTCATGCTACCTTATTGCTTAAGTGCACCCCTGCTAAAATTACCACCCCAGCACGCGGGGTGAATGAATTGGAGGTAAGAGCTGCCGTGTGACAGTTTCAAAGGAAATGGCACAGGGATTTAATTAGCCCCTCTATGTGTGCCTCATTGCTTCCCAGGGAGGTTGCCATTCTAGTGGAAGCAGATGTGCATCGCGGTGTCGCAGTTCGAGGTGTTTTGCATGTTTTTATGGATAACTTCAGAAAGAGTGAAGCAGGCAGCCGTCAGAAGCCCAAACTGCAAATCAAGAGCTGAGCTCATTCATGAGCTTATTCTTCTATTTTTTGGACAAACAATTCATAATGAAAATAAAGAAGTGGAATGTAGCAATATGGTTATGAGGCTGAACTGCAGAGTCATGGCAGTGCGGTATGTTTTGTCTCTGTTGGAAGGATGGCTTACTGAGTTATGTGGAAAAAGCTGCATAATCTCATTCAATCATGACCTGAACATCTTGAGTATCCACAGGATCCAAAGCAAGGCAAACATTATATCTTTGTTATTTACTATTTGAATGAATGTAAGGCAAAATAAACTTCCCTGGGATCTGGAGAAACCTGCTGCAAGTTTTGAGCAGCACCAGTAGCTCCAGGTCAGCCTTCTGAGAGCACCAGCAGCCCATGCAGGGTGAGAGCGGGACAAAGCTGGACTCTGGTTCCGTGGGGCTCCTCACTGGACACTTTAACTACTATTAGCACCATATAAAACAATATTCTCTACGGATCATTTTCTTCTAGCTTGATCAATATACAATAAATAGACAAACAAACAGACAATAGTACAGTTAACAATGTTGCTTTCCCTGCGTTTTTGAGATATGCAGGGAATGAACATTTGGAGCTGTCCACCTCCACACTAGCTGAGCTGTTCCTGCAGGCTTCTGAAAATGAGCTCTAGCTGGTGTTGCCTGTGGCACCCCTGGGAGCCTGGGGGAGTCAGGAATTAGGAGCTGCTAATCCCATCCACACAAAGGAAAATGGCTGTCGTTACTGGGGATGACTTTTAATGCTTTCTTTAGACATTAAAAATCCTG
>JAUBOD010000918.1:1627749-1681278 GCA_032353885.1 Nothura maculosa
AGTCTGCCAGCACTGTATAAACGGAGAAAGCCGATATTGTTACTCATTGAAAACAATCTTGAGGCCTCTTGACAGATACTCATGTCTTAAGAATAAACCTTAAATGAATAAAAATGAGATTTTTAGTTGCAGAAAAGCTTTTCTTTCCACAATAAGGTGCATGTTATGGAAAACATGTATTAATACATAATTCAATCTCGCAATCCTCTTGGTAGATGTGAACTAGCTGATAAAAAGTGACATTACAAAAGCTTTGACTCCGAACACCTAAGCTCTCATCTCAGAAATCTGTTAGTTGTCCTGCAGTTATGAGAGGAGTTATGAGCCAGAAGAGCTTTGGAGCTGGACCATGGAAACAGGCTGAAGGACCCCATTTCATACGGTGTATTAGGCCCATGGCAGCCATGCCACACCACTTCTATAACCGGGACAGCAAACAGCAAAGTGATTCTGTGACAAGGTCTCTACTGGGACTCTGTAAAAACAGCAATGCTGGTTCACGTTTGTTACTGTATGCAGAGATCAGCTATGTGACTTCAGCTCAGAGTAACAGTTTGTTATAGAGACATCACTTTAATCTTTAACAGCTGAACAATTTCATTATGGAGATGCTAACGTAGAGGTTGTACCAACTGTGAAGAATGTGCTACTTTGTGAGTATCCCTATATGCTTAAATGGCCCAAGGAGCATCAGGCCTTCTTGTTTTTATCTTGTTGGGGGGAGAAAAGAATGCAGGTGGCCCTGTGGCCCTGGCCAGGAGAACTCTGAACGTGGCTGTTTCTCAAAGCCAGCAATTCCTCTCTGTATGGGACTTACTTTCTACTTTCTGTCAGACTTCCTGATGTACCCCTGCAGATGTTCCCATTGTCTTATTAACATTAATTCAACATTAACATAAATTATTAACATAAATTAAGGCTGCCTTCGCTGAGAGAACTTGGCACTGACTGAAGATTGACTGGAGAAGGAGACAGGCTTCTCCAGCCTGGCAGAAGCTTGTTAGCAGCAGGTAAATTTGTACATGATCTTATGATTCATCTTTCAGCTTTGTTGAAAATGGGTCACAAAGCTCACCACTGTGGCCTGACTCAAAACTTTAGAATCCAAGGTCTTCTCACATGTCTCATGCTACTGGGCAGGAGTGCTGAAGGGTGGCATCACATACGCACACTTAAGGCCTTGTTGAAAGAAAACACAAAGAGAAAGCAGAGAACAGAAATGGCTTAAAGAGGTGGGAACAGATCTTGTGTGTCCTGACCGCCAGATAGCTCGTGCGTGCTAAGCTGGCCTCAAGCTGCCTCTTTAGACACTGACTCCAAGATTTAATATTTTAAACGGATACTTTTAGAAAACCTCTCCCAGGAAATGATGGAAGAATGTCTAAGGGAAGCTAGACCTTATGGATGACCTTATCACAGAGGGTACGTGTTCTGCTCCTCACTCAGAGGGGAACAGAGTGTGGAGAATCCACACCGCAAAATGAACTGGAGCTTCGAGTTTTCACAAAGGAAATTCTGGCCTCATCAGTCCCCTAGAAAGGTTTGGCAGATGCAGGAGATAATCCCCTACTCTCTCTGTCATCTTCTCTCCTCTGCCAAGGACACTGTTCACCAAGAGGGAGACGAAAAGTACTGAGTGTGACCTGATGCCAGCTCCTGTCCCTGTGAGAGATCTTTCCCAAGTGAGAGGAAACCTCTCGTCGTTTCTCATCCCCCACAGCTGACACTGGGACAGCACACAGGACAGTTGGGAATTACTTCAGTTTTGCTCTTCTAAGGAAGGACAAGAAAACTACTCTCTTTCCCAAGAGAAACTTCACTGTTTACATTTTCATTTTCCATTTGTACGGACAAGAGACGGCACAGTGAGCTAATGCTGCAGTCTTCCAGTTTCAACAATCTTTGCATTCAATTCACAAGAGAAAATGAACACATAAACCACAGCTTATGACCCAGTCCTGGTCCTTTGGGTGTCAGGAGGCTGTCAGTAAGGGTTTTGCCACTGATTTCCATGGCAGTAGTAGACTTTTCAATGGGAAATCTCCCCTGTGCCCTTACATATATAATTTCTCAGACACTGAAAACATTCCATGAAACTCATCCAAACCTTTTGACAACTGAAAGGCAGCCACTGGGGTGGGAGAAAAGCACAGGGAAAGCCAGACTGCGAAGGTGTACTAAAATGAATAGAATCATTTGAACTGGAATTCAGCCAAAACACCATGCTGGGGCATTAGCTAAGTACAGCTCCCTGGGAAAAGTGCCATCTAATGAATCACCAAAAAGTCTTCATGACTCTGTCCTCTGTGGTGACTTGAAATCACATTCCTAGGTCTTGCTTGCCAAAAGAATGACGCAGGTCTGGATCTGCACAGTTGTCAACAGGCACCCTTGCAGGTTAGCACTCAGCTACACAGCCATATCTGCATTCATGCATCTGGACAAAAAACACGTGGAGCCCCAGCTTCTCCAATCCTGACTCACAAAGGCAGCCTAAGAGATCACATTAATTCTAGTCATAACCAACCCTGAATCACCCAGGCCCGGTTCCCACTGGCTTAATGGAGGTTGACACTTTGATCCTGGGAGCAGGAGTTTGCTCTTGTGCAAAGCACGGCGTGCTGAAACAGCTGGGGCATACTTGGGTGTTCACACAGTTCTTTCCTACTGTGTATTTTATTGACTCTATTAACCAAAAGCATTTTAAAGAGCTTTCCAGATGGATAAAAATGTTACTGAAGGCTGAACTATGAAGCCCTAAGAATGAAGGTCACGAATACACAGAAGCAGCAAGTGAAGAGCAGTACATAAACTGCTTGACAAAGAACTTAAAGCTGGAGTGTTTAAATATTTACTACACCTACAAGTTTTGCTGTTACTCTGTAAAATATGGCTTCATTTGCCAGTGAATAAGGCTTATAAAAATGATAATTGTGAAATGCAGTTGGTAACTGTATCAAGAGAAAAGGGATTTTACATGTAATGGAGATTCTTTTTAATGATAAATTATCTAGCTCCTGGCTACCATGTATGAGCTCTATTAACTGCCAATAAATTGTTCATCGTTAAATCTAGTTCACTCTTCTTAATTAGGCCAAAGATTTTTTTCTCCTTTAAATCTTTTCCTTACTTTAATATGGAAAGATATTTGAAATCCCAAGGATCCTAATAGCTGCACCAGACATACTACTGTAGAGTCATTTAAGGACTGATGTTACACAACTGAGATCGGAAAAGGTCTGAACTCCTAAGTACTACATGAATCTGTACTTGAAACACAGCTCATAGAAGCACCAAGCTACAGTCATGGCAGAAGACTGAGTACTTACCTATTATTCTACTAAAAAATAACAAAACAGCATTGTTTGCCGTATGCCATTATCTGGTTACTTGAAAAAGACTTATAAAAATATGTATGAAAAAAACACTAAACTTACAAACTTAATGATTAGGCAAATCCTGGTAACTCCTGGGCCTGAAGAAAGCACAAGCAAGACAGTTCTCGCTAGCATGCAGTTTTCTTCATTACGTAAACTCCAGTGATAGAAACAGCATCTGACTTGCTTTGGGGCTGATGAGGCCCCATGTGATTGTGATCTCTATGTGTGTTTGCGTGTGTGTGCAGCACTGTATGTGCCAAGATGAAGAGCATATGAGGGTCCTCAGTCACGTGGAGGGTGCTGGCTATGGAGACCAGCCAGCAACTCTACCCAGCTGGGCTGCACCCCATAAATCCCACGTTTCACCCAAAGTGCAACTCTAGACCAAAGCATCACTTCATGCTGAAGGCCAACCTTTGGTCTTAACTTAGTTCAATTGGTGTTTCCCCAGCACAACTGTGTTATTAAGGACTGCAAACAAGCATTGGAATAAAGTGTTTTCTAGAAAAGGTAAATAAGATGTGGAGCTACAGGTTCTCTTGTACTGAAAAAGTATGATTCCATTCTACTGAAAAAGTATGACTCCATTAAAATAGGCAACTGATGTATGCATTATCACTCACTTTGCATTGCTAACCAGCTCTCTGGATACCATTTAAGGTTTAGACTTAATCAGTCAGCACTTTTCCTACTTCTGCCTCAAGATGTGAATCTTTTCTTAAGGGCAGACATAGCGCTGGACTTGAGCGACAGCAATTGCAACTGCAGGGAATCCCAATTGTCAGAGCTGGCGTTGAGTCAAACCCATGAGACTTTTCCCATGGGATATAGTTAGCAAATCTCCCTGACAGAGGCTAGAGGCAAGAAGAAATCAGATGTGCTAGAGCTCAAATATGTTTGTGCGCTCTGAAAGATAGCTGCAGTCTATCTACTGAGCAATTAAGAGCAGTTTGGGAAGTTGCAGTGCTGTGTTATGTGCTGCCTGAAAGGGCCTTTCTCTGCAGTTTGACCTTCTGTAGCATCCACGGAATCATCTGGAATTTCAGGGCATTGGTCAGGTACAGTTCAGAATGAACAGTGAAAAGAACAAATAATGACTGTAGATATTAAGTATTACTAAAAACATCAACTTAATGACAACATATTTCTAGGGTGGATCAAACTTATTTTGATCTGACTAGCTTTTTAAATCTTCTGAGTGCTGTATCAAAATACTCAATTTTAACAATACACTTTGGCATTGATACATTAAGTCCATTTATGCAAAAATACCTCTGTCGTGAACAAAATACCCTGCATAAAGAATAACTAATTCTTTTTTGTTTGGAGGGTGCTTCAAGAGGGAGGTATGATTCTGAGGTGATCAAAATAACATATTTCCTTTCCAATAAACTTTGTATCTTCCTATTTTATTTGGACTGCAAAATTTGAGTGCAACTGATATTTCTAGAGCCTGGTTTTGGCTTTGCATCTGCTCCCCTCTCCCCAGAGCTGTCACAAGTCCTTCTAGAAAAGCACATCCTAAACACTGCTTTTAAGTGGTCAATTCCAATCAGATAGCAGCAGAAGGCACCCTTCTCCTCCGTCATTCCCTTCACAAGCCAGGTACCCTCCAGCTCTTACTACTTGCATCTATGTTTTGTCTCAGTGGGTTACTGCATTACAGCAGACTTCATAATCAATAGCCAGCTTTCTCACTTCAGATAACTTCTCAGTTATATCAGACTGGATATATTTGATGGAATATTAAACATATTGGAAGCTGTCAACAAATCAGACAGCAACTGCTTTGGATTTTAAGTCACATCTAAGGGACAAATGCAGATTCATTCCTTTCTTAACTACTTCATATGATATTTATGTAGCTAGATTACAATACTTATGTTGCATTTCACTCTAATAATCAAAATATCACCAGCAGAATGGCAGTGATCTTTTAATTCAAATTTAAGCTCAGAGCTAAATATCAACACAGATCACATACAAGCCAATGTTAGTCATGAGACTGAGGAAATCTAGCTCTGCATCAAAAAGGCTAAACATGTCCAAATTTTATCAACAGATTCACAGCTTCTCTCATATCCTTCCCCAATGTTAAATAAGGTGCAATCCCTGGCCATTTAGGACCACAAGATAAGGCCTGTTTTCCACAAATCATTAATAACCAAGAAAACAGTAAATCGTAGTAATGGTGAACATAACAGAAATTCAAGTAACCTTCTACTTCTCCCTTTCAGGTAATCATATATACAAGTGAACGCTTGATAAGAGAGATTACGAGGGAGGTTGCTAATTCAGAATTAAAACAAACAAAACAAAACAAACTCCCCCCCCCAAAAAAAAAGTGTCTTATGTTTAGGAGTCTGATCTTTGTGTTTACCACTTGAGTGGTAAGCAACTCAAGTCCTGTTCAAGCCAATAAAACCAAAGCACATTCAGCTCTACTTAGTGTGCTCTCAGTATCTTTCAGACTAGCTCCTGAATTGTAATGTAATAGTGTTTATTATTTTGCTTATGCTGCTTTTCTCACGGCAGCAATAGGTTGCTATTCCAAAATATTTGTTATAGAGCTTACAAATAATTGAATGTTCTACTTCTTAAAGATAAAACTGTGCAAGAAAAATAAAGATTAGGTTTCCTACTCATTAAATATGTTCTCAGGCTTTCATCTTCTAATTTAAATGTATCTAAGTGATGTATCAGGTCTTTTATGAATAATTAGTGCACAATATGAACTGACAAAGAAATCACAGTGAAACTACGCCTTGCTCTAATTAAATACTGTCGTAGTAAATAGACTCTGACTTTCTGTTCCACAACACAGAATAGTTTTTAAGTAGGAATACTAGCATGGCTACATTTCAGGATTCCATTCTGATTAAGATGGTAAGAGGAGCTCAGAAACTTCCAAGTAGAGCCAAACCTTTCCCTGTCCCCAGCAGGGAAAAAAACGGATCATCTGAATGATGACAACTAGTCTAGTTCACCTCCCATCTTGTGCTATTTCATTCTCAGAAATTAGCACTTGATCTCCTTTCCTTTCCACATAAAAGTTCAACTGTCCAGAATTGCTTTCTGTTTAGTTCTCAGCTGATCCCTTCTCTTTAAATAAATACCCTTCTGGAACTAGTGGAGTGGTCCCCAAACACTGGCAGGTTACACAGAAACAGCTGAATAGGCCTTCCACTCATCCACTTCTCAATGGGAAGGTTAAGACTCAGTCATAAAGCACATTTATCTACTTCTTCTTCTTCTTTTTTTTTTAAACTCTTTTGCAGTGCTTTTGTGAGAGCATTCACACATTTGCTAACTTGGCAATGAAAGCCACACTTATAAAAAACTCTGAAATACCAACTACTCCATACTTCAAATAGCAAAGCTCTCTCAACTATTACAAAAAGGTGAAATAACAGATGACAACATTGGGTCTAGTTATTGGTATATTGGCTTCTTTAGGTTCATCTATGAAATCGGAAATACTAGATATTCTCATCCCTGTATTTACCCTGTGCCTGATGGCAGTGGTAATTTGGCTCCTACCTCTTTTGCAGATCCCAGAAGCCTCCAGACTTGCTGCCTTTAGCAGAACCTCCTCTTTTCCCGTAGTGACGTTTCTCATCCAATTGTTGTGCCAGAATCATGGGTTGCTAAAGCTCAGGATTCATCTGGTATTTGCACTAGAACACAGAAAGATGAAAAAGCCACTAAATCATATTTACACGGACATCTTGCCAGCCTACCCCACTATCTCTGCTTGTACGGTAGCATTTGATATTAAAACAGAGACCTATGGGACAGAAACCAACCTCATGTAACAAGAACTGTAAAAACTGACTGTCAACAGACGGAAGCTGGGCCTGAAATCAAGGTGCTAGAAACATATGCTGATTATTCTGCTGTTGAAAAGGAAAGACTGAAGCACATAAAAGAATTATAAGGTCTGTTCTAGGTCTTATGAGAACATAAGACACCTAGGCATAAGAAAGAAAAAAGAAAAAAAAAACAAAAACACAAAAACCCCACATACAAAAGTTATTCCCTGACTGTGAACTTATTTTTCTCACTAGCTATATCTAGCCCAGTGTAGTGTATTACCCATAAAATAATCTCAATAAGCCTGCAATCTATTGACAGGTCTGCATTATAGAGCCATGAACACAAGCGGAGCAGCTGTCTGTTACTGCTTGTCAGTCTGAAAGAAACAAAAAGGAAGGGAAGAGAGGAAAAAGAAAAAGATGACGGCCTGTATAGTACCTGGGGGCACTGTCTCCCCTCATCCAATTCTTTGCCTCCTCTACTGAATGAACTGTGAAAAGACCTGGGCTCTTACAGAGCTACAAAGAAATAAGGAACTGGTACCAGATGGGACCTCTTGTCTCCATCTCTCTCTAGCCCAAACAATCTGCTACAGATTTTAGAAGAGAAGGGTGGAGAATCTAATAGTGTCTCAGAGTCGGAAAGATGGCTCTGGCTCGAGCACTGCCAGCCTGTTCTGGAGGAGGATTATTATTATTCTGTGTGCCAAAGGATATGGCTATTTTTCTCTCTCACTCGCTCTTTGCAACAAACATTTGGCTACTATTAGCCAGCTGGCAAATACAAACGAAACATCATGTACCACTTAGTACTGCAAGTGCCATCCGCATTTTACCAGCCGTGCAGCGGTCTGCCTGCCAGTGCACATCGTGGCATGTGCCTCACGTCTACTCCTTCATTTTAGAACACGTAGAGAGTGGTGGGAAAATCTGTTAGAGAGAGAAAGTCCATGGCACGGATACAAGACAACTTACAGGAGGCCAAGAGCTGTCTAGGAGAAGATGGTGGACTGGCTATATACCCCTAAAATTCATTTTGCAGTGCTTGCTTGCGAGAAGCTCTCTTCATGATTACCCAGAAGAAAATACAGAAATGCTGCAATCACATGTCAATAGTTTGTACCTGTTTATACCTGCTGCGAAAATAGAAATCCTTGGAAGCGAGCACAAACGGGGAGCAGGCCAGGAAGCACGTGCTGCTCTCCGTAACACCCATGCAGTGCCAGGCTGCACCGTGCCTTGGTGTAACGGAGAGCAGCGCCTGGCCCCGTGCCACTGTTCTCCTCCTCCAGCTCTGCAGCTTCATACTCTCTCTCGTTTGAGCTCTCTTTTTCTTTTCTGCATTTTAAAAAAAGTTCATTTTATCTTTTATTCTATGATGGTCATGAAAAAGACCTTCCCCCCCCCCCCGAAACCTAAATCTTTCTCATTTCCCAAGCCATTTTTTTTCAGCTTACAGTACAAAACACACTTCCTTTCATTGACAGGTAACAGCCCAATGACCTATATTTAGTTTGATGGTAGCGTGGCAAGCTGGGTATTTCAATACCTCTAATTGTCTCCTATCAGAGTTAACGTTCAAGACTGGAATATTTGCTCTTGGAACAAACAATGCCGTGTGGTATCATAAAATTGTTCCCAAAGATTTAACAGCAAAACTAAGTAGCTATTTACTTTAAATATGCCAATTAAGCGTTACTAATGTACAGTACATTTCTAGGTTAAGAATGATTGATAGTAGCATGCAGTGAAATGTTCTAAAACTGCAGTTGGGAAATGTAAATGTACAAAATGAAAAAAAACCCTCACCGACTGACAGCACTATTTACATGTTTCAAAACAACACTTACAAATTGTTCTTTTATTGTTCTTTAAAGCTTTTCTGCTCTGTACTTCAATTGGGTGGTAGCCAATTGAATCTTATCAAAAGTTCTTTAAGGCTAGAATATTATTTAATAGCTAGTTCCAAAAGATCTTAGCCCAGCTCCTTTAGTTAATGGCAAAAACTCATTGATTTAGGCATACAATGCTAAAGAGCAAGGGTTTGATAGAAAACATTGTGCAAAGAATGTCAAGGTTTTCACTTTTTTTTTCTATTTCGTATGACAACAAAGTGAAATGAAAAAGAATGTACAGAGACACTTCAGAGATCCAGAAGGCCCGAGAGATTCAGGAAATAACCATAAGGAGATTTTTATCAGCACCAACACATCTTTTTGACTTTTAAAATTGATAATTAGTTTTGTTATGACTTAGGTCGCTGACTGATCATTTGCCTCATGATGATTTTCCTGAGGTAAATCTAAATGATTCACCTCAGTTTATATGATTCTCAGCATAAGGATTATGGAGCCAATAAGAAGCCCTAGGAATGTATTCCATGGCCTGACCTGGGCACAGTAATATTCTAAGTCTTCAAGAAGGTGGGCTCAGAGGGAACTTTTAGGCTTATAGAGCTCATGCTTTTAAGCTAGGTCACTGTCCCTTGCTCAGTTCTCTTTAATCTAACAGGAATCAGGCATGTGTGTTACTTGCAAAAAGGGCACGATTGTTCTCTTGCAATTTGGAACAACCTGCCAGGCCCAGATTACTGCCTAACTGCTGACAGGCAAAGGGATACAGAGCAGGGATATCACAAAAATGGTGATCATCTGCATTACAAGAAATCTTGAAAGCTAAAATAAATCAATTACCTGCCTCTTGCCATAATAGTTAAGTGACTGAAAAGACTAATTAGTATGATTTACTTTACTGCTTTGGGAAACAGATCCTACACATGTGCCTGATGGCCTCCATTTCTATTGGCCACTGAATAATTTGGATGGAAATTGCTGGTGCATTTCTTCTGTATTTAATGAGCTCTGGATCATGTAAAAATACAAAAATAACATTCCGTGAAATTCCTACCAGAAAAGAACTCACATAGCTGGATGCCCCTTTTACCTGATGTATTTATACTGAGTAATTTGGCAGCGGTGGAATACACGCCGTTGAGCCAAGCACTATCATTTCACACTAACAACACTTACTGGCTTTGTGAGATAGTGTTAATAAGCACATTTCAGTTTCAAAGGTATCACCTGCATTATTCCTTTGGATTCCAACAGGTACAGCAAATAGACACTTGTTTGTGATGGAAAGGTCTTGACTCAATAAATTGTTAATATTAAAATAACTGTTTTGTCAAAAGGTCCTTTGGGCCTTCTCTTCAGCATCAAAGGACAGTAACTACATTTCTAGAACAAAATAATGTTTTGAACTCAGTGGGTAGTCTTCAAGATTCATAACTTTCCTTTTCAAGTTTAAGACTTGCTTCGTTATTTTAAAAAACATACTTAAAGTTTTTGCTATGCTCTCATATATCAGAATAGCAGTGGCTAACTTCCATGCTTTTTAACAAAGCAAAGTCACTCCAGCATTTTCTCTCTAGTTTTTCTTTTCCAACAGTGTCTAAAGTTCTGGGGAAGGAAGACAGACTTTATTCTGGCCGAAACTATCAGTCAGGAAAGCTCAGATTTATGAATAGGGATCTTCTCATCAGTCAGATCCACTAGCAGCCACCTACAGCATCAGCAGCAGCCCCAAATTACTAAACTCTGAACCAGCCAGAAGGATCCTTTTCAGTACCAAAGCAGCACTAACATCATTTAACCTTCAAGGAGCACTGGGCCAGAATCTGATGCTTGTTAAACAGTTGCTAACTGCAGGAATAGTACTTCAGTTTTTGCAGTGGAGACCGTAAATGGCTCTTTAAGAGACCCGAACCTTCTGGTCTGAACTACTTGTGGCCCATCTTTGCTAGCAGCCTGGCCCAACTCGGGTATCAACTCTCTGCCTCATCTCACTTCCCTACAACCAACCATGTTAGTCTATAAAATCTTTCCTGTCTTACACAACAGCAGCAACAGGGAATTAATGTGCAAGCAGACGTGCGCTAGAGACTCGGGAGGCTGTTGTGAATCCTTAACTTCAGCTGGGATCCCACACCACAACTCTGCCATCAGCCAAACCACTTTGAGAGCTTTCTGCCCACCCCATTTTGAAGAGGTTATGTGCATTTGGCTGTGCTCCAGATCAGGTCTATTTAATCACCTGATGAAAAAATAAAAGAGAGGAGGAGAAAGAGAAAATAAAACCTTTTTTTCCCAAGTGCTGAAATTCTGTTAGAGCACAGCAATAGCAATAACTGAACCAACTCTACTGAGGTAAGTAGGGTCATATTCTACTGGAATATAATCTAGGCTGGAAAAAATGGAGCAAATACCCAGCTGCAGCTATAAAGAATCTCTGAGGCTAGAATTGCTGCCAAAAGAGATCACAATATGAAAAAAATAGCTTTAAAAAAAGCTTAAAAAAAAGAGGCTATCTCATCATTTTTTATCATTTTGAAGTGAGGAGGTGTCTTAAAATAAATTTACTTTCTCTCATTTTTGTTTGCTTCCACAAAATAACTGTTACCCTTTTTCCTGTATTGTACTACAATTGCTAAAGCCCAAAATAAAATGGTTTTGCCCAAACTTGGCATTATCTTTTGGTTTTCAGTACAAGTCTAATTGTTAAAGTCATCTTTGATTTTGCTAGAAAGCAAGGAAATAAAAATCCCACCCCCCATCCATCATTTCTTCTGTGATGTTTCTGTGTTGTTTGGGAGGAGAATGGAAGAAAAGTTAAATCTCAGTAGCAGATAAGGAGTGGGGAGGGGGCAGAACGCTGCTAGGGATGCTGCTGAAGAACCCTGCCTGTCCTTCTTGACAGCTACAGTAGAAAGAACAACCCTCAAGAACAACAGGGGATAGGCTGCTTGTGGAAATGTGAAAAATATCCATAAGGGAATGAATCCATATTCCTGCCTCCATTTGGTAAAAAAGAAAGAGATGGTATTTCCTCCTTTACCTCTTTTCCTCTCTTGCAAAGCAGCTCCAAAAATTCCACACTCAGATATAACCAGTAGTTACACAGAAATAAAATAATATTAGAGAACTCATTTTTTGGAATCTGAACTCAGGGCCTTTTCAGAATGGAAACTGCTCACCTTTAATTGCCTCAAGTTGGGCATCTGAAAACCTGGAGCCCTTGAGATGATTAGTAATTTCAGAAGTATTTGGCTGCGGTTCATACATATGCTTGTGGAGAGTAAACATCATACAGAGGTTCTGCACCAGAGAGCATGTGTTTTCAGACATTGACCCATATGGGATATCTTTCACCCTATCTAAAGGGTTTTAATTGCTCTGTCAATGCCATAGTCGAATTCTGGAGTGCGTACGAGGGTAACTTAAAAGAACAAGAGGAATGAGGTAGGGACTTGACCTGATATGCCAAGATTCCATTTGCAATTAATGTTGTTACAGGGATAGGAATTTATCTCGTTGGCCAAAAGGTGGTGGGTACTAGACAAAATAATTCTATATTTGGAAATTTCTGCTGAACAAAATGATTGACACTTAAGGAAAAGCAAACATGTTTTCTTGGCTCAGTATTTTAGAACTTTTGCTTGGGTCATAGAGTTCAGAGTTCAAAATATTGGCTTTTGTGAACTTTGTGTTCCATTTTCAGACTTGGAAAATGAAAAAGAATATTTCAGTGATATACAGTCAATGTCCTGTAGCAATGGGAATCCTAGAAATAGTAGTTTGAAGGTCTAAATCTGGATCTATTTTTATTAATGCTACAGGAAGTCTCTGATACTCCAAATACCCAAACTCCTAAGCACATATTCTATTGTTATTCAAACTTAAATTTAATAAAAATATGTTGTTGTTATAAGACCTATAAAAGCTATGCTTAGTGAAATGTGTGTTCTGCAGCGATATCCAGATTTTGAGTGTTGTTCTCACAGTTTCAGTGACATAATCACAAGATCCAATATAAAGTTTCAGCGGCGTTGTGGTGCAGCAAGCACAAGCAAGTACTAAAGGTGACCAGGCTAACATTAGTTCCCAATGAAACACGATGAGAAAAGAAGTATCAGCCCTTTTCAAGTTGAGATGACAGAGAAAAATAATCCAATTAGTCAGTACTAATCAAATGAATAAAAGATCACTAGGAATGCATTGTTTACACAGCTATCTTTCATTTAAACGGGTATGGGCTTAACAAAAAAAGGCAAGCGTTAGCACCAAGACCACTATCCGCGTGGTTTGATATTTACTTACAGCCTTCTTAAAGAGAGGTAACTATTTTGAACTATGCTACTTAAAATCCTTGTTGACAAAATCCTTGAGGCCAACCCTTCTTTATTAAACTCTCTATGAACATTAAGAGAAGAAAAATATCCTCTAAATTCTTATCACGCTTACCACAAACACAGGAAAAAATATTATTATTGTGCGGTCGGTTATTCCCCTGACTAACCCCTCATCTTGTTATGGTCCTCACCTGTACCACTCTGATGTCCTGTTCAGGTGGACACACTGTGCTCAAAAGCACATTGCAACCCAACCAGCCCATGATATGATGAACATATCCCTCCGGCGCTGGCTCTCAAGAGGCAACTTGCTCCCTGGCAGCTGAAGGACTGTCCTTCACGGGATATTCTGTGATTTGCACATTTGATGGAGACAGCTGATGGTGACAAGGTGTTTCGTTTTGGGCTTGTTTAAAGGTTCCTAGAATGAGAAATGATGGGGACTGGTGACTTTCCAGATGATCCATGAGTACAGATACTGCTCCATAAACTTTGCAGATATTGCAGACATGGAAGTGAACATCATTTGCAATGCTATGAAGTTCTTTCAAAGACATTGAGGCAAGGAAAATGAAAATCTATGAAAAGCTAGCATCTACGCTTGTTAAAATGGTTAAATTCATGAATGAAGTGTTACAGCTACGGATCAAAAAACAGAACAGGCTTGAACCATAGAAATAAATTCAGAAAGGCCAAGATTTAACACATAAGCAGCTGTTGCTCATACAGCACAGCTTCATCTTGCTACAGGTGAATGATATCATCATTTGTTTTAACAAAACAAATGTACAAACATATGTGCAAAATGTGGGCGACCCTTTTCCACGCGATGAAGCACTTACGTGTTGCACACATTCTCTGGAAAAAACTTCATGAACTTTTGTTTAGAAACAAAACTTTGCTTCATTTCGCTCAAATATCACCTATTACAGGCGCTGCAGGCATATTATTTGCTACGTCCTTTGTCATCCATGCAGTTACTTACAAATGAATGGCCATAGTTTAGACTGCCAAGGTTGAACTCAGATGATGAGAGTTTCTACTTGAAAAAAGTCAGATAGTAGATCCAATTATCAGGCAGAAGATGTCTTGATACTTGAAAAACTTTACTCCATTGCTGCTTTTTGGACACGACACATGAACATGCCCTTATTTGTATGAAGCAGTGAATGAAGAGTAAAGGTATTGCTACCATTACTTGAAGTATTTGCTTCAAGTGCTCAAAATCAGATATGTTATCTGGAACACATTGCTGTTGCTTGGAACAAACTATGAATTAAAAAAAAAATCAGAAGCACCTCATAACTAGTGTAGCAGAAGTCACATGAAAATACTTGTCAAATTTATGAAAATAAAAGATCTACATGACACATCTCAGCATGCTGTAAACTCTGAATGGACTTCCATAAACATTAATGAAGAAGATATGTAATGGTTATTTCCAGGAAAGAGATCACAAGTTCACTTTGGCAAAACGCAGCCTCTCGTAGGCAACAGGCAGCATCCATAATCACAGATAACTTTCTGAGGGGGATATCTTTCTGATTAGGACCAAGAGATGAGACACCTAATAAATATTTCTAATAAGAAAACAATTGAACTTCTATGTCCCATGCTCCTATGTTCCACCATTTCTTAAAATGACTTTCATTCTTCAGTCTTTATGAAAACAGAAAACCACAGGTACAAAGACTTGTGTTACAGTTCCTCAAAGAGAGAGCACAGTATAAGCCAACAGATTCAAAAGGCAAAAGTGTTTTACTGAATTTTGAATTCTTATTTCCTTTGAATACAGGATATGTTGACCATATGTGCATTAGGTCCTACCTGAATCTCTTCTCATCTATATATCATCAGTTTTAACACAGGATATAGCATGACTGGCAGACAATCTGGAATCAATCTGTTTATCTTTAAAATGCTGTTGAAAAGTTTTAGAAGTTGCAAGGTCCTGAACTGGAAAGAAAATCTTGGAAGTAACAACAAAGAAGTACTGGAAAGACAGACAATAACTTTAGAGTCTTCTATCTGGATCCTGTTGTGCAAGAGTATATATGCCATCTCTCAGAAACCATTTCAGTGGAATAAAGTCTTCCTCATTTATTAATACAACCAGGCAGTTTTTAATTAGCATTTTAATTTCCAAGAAGTGAAAGATGGTTGCTTTATAGACTTCATATGCAGCTCAGAAGGGGCTCATACACAGCTGCATTTGTTTATGATGTACTGCTATGTTTTAGAGGATGCATCTGAGTTACTGTATGTACATGAAGATCTTGTGCTGCATAGGTAGAAAGAAAATTATCAAAAGACCTGAAATGGGTGTGTTGCAGTTTTGCTCTATGGTGCTTTTCTAAGCATTCAGAATCAAACTGTAGATGGTTTGCAAACAACCGCTGTTGAAGAAAGCTTCCACATGTATATTAATAATATAAATATTCCTTGAATAGATGGTTGGTTATTAAAGGGCAAGTATAGTGCAAATCTTCCAATTCATGTTTGTTCTACTTTTACACCATATGTGACACAACTGCAGTATTTTGCATTCCTTTATCTCTTGTACACAAAAAATACAAACAAGCTTTACAAGCACCAGAGGGCTAAGTTTCAAAATGCTTTGTAAAGGAGGCCTTATATGTGCCTTAGATTTGCTTCTGTTGTTCACATTTTCTCATCATCCACATTATCATACAGCTCTCTAAATTAAATATAATCATCTTAGTTCCTAGCGGATGCTTGTGCCCTCATATAGCAGAATCTGTTTGGAATTATATGTGTTTTTCACACCCATCAGTTCAGTCACTGCCATTTGCTTAAAGTTTATTGAAATGAAAAATCTTGCTCTTTATCCTGAAAAATGGCAAGAGTCTGAATTAGCTTCACAGAAAATATAATAATTGTCATGTATAAGAGACATGATCTGACTTCAGGAACTGCAGATTGTCTTTAGTTCCTAAAAGCTTGGCTGTAAGTTCTTGAATTCATGAACTGTTCCTTTATTACTAATAGATATCGTATCTCTCCTTGAATAACAACCACTCCAACCCCTTAGGTTTTAGTGCCTACTTGGAGGTCTCTACAAACGCAGCTTTCAGCATTTTGTTTGCTCTCCGGAATTCATTTTTTAGGGAGTGTTCACTTTTCTGCTACAAATGCAAAGGTTGATAGGCCTATTCGAAAGATCCATCGCCAAGGGCTACTAACAAACAAGACTGTCATAAGACGCAGACTCCCTCCTGTTGTTTCCCATCTGACCCATGTTGAGCATTTTATCGACGAAAGACATAAGCAAAGGTTTCAGATTTGGCTCATATCCCTTAATTGTCTCTAATTATTCAAAGGACTTGTAGTATGCAAGTCGGCAGAGCTTGAAGGTGAACTCGGAGAAGGTTTCCAGTTTTTCTTTTTTCTCTTTTTTTCCCATAAATACTGCAACTTCTCCTCAGTCACAACACGCTCAGCACTCCAGGTCTAATATCCAAGTTCTTGCTGTGGCTGACAAGCTGCAGCCAGCATTTCTGGCTGGAGCTGCTGGCGGCTGTTGCGCGCTTACTCTGAACATGTGGCTCAGTCCTGTGAAGTTACTGTTCTCCTCTCCCATAGAAGTCAATAGAAACATCCTTGTTTAAAGTGCTCAACAGTTTTGAGGATCAAGCCCACAAAAAATGCTATTGTTTGGAGACTGAATTGCAGCAAGCAGTGCTTTAGTACTCTAAGTTCATTACTATATATGTGCACATTTCTCCACAATTCCTGCTTAAACATATTTTGAAGAGCCAGCTCCCATATTTTATTTGTTCAATATGGTGCTAGTTTAGAGACATTTTGCTTTGTTTAGGCTTTGTTCTTCCCCATGAGGCATGGCCTTACTTTCACTAGGCAGTATAAAAGAAGTTCTCTACTAGGAAAATAAATAAATAAATAAATAAATAATTCAAATCACCTTTATAGGTCAAGCCTCTACATTTACAGATGGTTCTTGCAAGCTTATGTGAAGTCACCCTTTCGCTGTTTTCCAACAACTTGCCCTGTTTTTGCATTTCTTCCATTGTCACTAATATGAAGCTGTCCACTGCCACAAGAGCTCCCAGCAGCTCCCTCTTTGCTGCATGGCAAAGGGAAACCTTCCTGGGAGCACCTGGATGCTCCCAATGCAGCCAGCGAGGCTATTCCTGTGCTTAAATCCTTTGCTCAATCCTCATCCAAAATCATGCTGACACCAGATTATTTTTTTTTAAGTTTATTCTGCTTCCTTTGAAGGACAAGGAGGAAAAAATCATATATGAAAAGGGAATTTAACAGAGTAAGAAGCCAAAGTGAGTCTTTTCTTCAAAAAGCAAATTTACAAAAACTTCCATGGAAGGTTATAAAATCTCCGCTGTTTGCCCAAGGGACTTTTCTAATCACTTAGGTAAACATGGAAGGTAGACTGGGTAAATACGTATCTAGGATAGGCTAAATATTGAGGTATTTTAAAGGAATATTTATTGAGTTAAATATATTTATGTATACACATTCATACATATTGGTACCTGAAGAGTATATATTTTCATAGGCTTTCTCAGAGTGGTAACTAGCTCTGGGTGCAAACTTGGCAGTTGCATGAATCCAATTTAGAAATAAATATCAAAAACATCATAGCAAAATATCTATAAAAATATGTATTTTCAGTTGATTAACTTTTACTTTTTCTCAGTTCAGTGACATCTCATGAATTTGACGGAATCTGAAAAAAGTTAGAGACTAACATTCATTTGGATGATGTCCATGGAAATAAGTAGGTGCTATTCAAATGACTGATTTATTTCCTTAGTGCTCTAGAATCCACAGAAGAGGCTAATTGCTGGCAAATTTTTTATTTGCACTATACGTTCTTAGCAGACGAAATCTAAAAATGCAAACTTGAAAGAAATCACTTGTAACTTCCAATCTATATACACAGAATATAAAAAACATTTCAAATTAGAAGAAAACCGAAGTAGCATTTAAAAGGTGAAAATAATCTTGCCAATGACATCTAAAATTCATTATCTTAGATACTAGAAACTTATTGGATGAGAGTATCTACCTTGTTAAAACATCCTCACGGGAAGGCAAACAATGGGGAACTTGGCATGAAGATTTTTCACATAAAAACTGTGAAAGGCAACAATTAAACACAGACAGTGGATAAATATTCCAACAGTTATTATCAATGGGAAAGCTCCTATAAGGCCACTGGAATGGGAAAGCAAGTAATGCTATCAGAAAAACGGAAGAGAAGAGATAGGTATATAGATATTAAGCCATCAGTGCTCACAGACAAAATTCCTTAAAATCTTGCATCTCCATACTCTCTTTCTGATGATGTCAGCCATCCTTCTAAATGAAGTCCTTACTGAGAGCTATTTTTACTTAAAAGTGTGAATGGAAATGTAGAAAAACGGATTCAGCTGCCATTTAAGATAGCTGCATATACCATTAGCATGACTACGTGCAGACTGAAACAAGACTGGTGAGAAAACAGACACCAGATCATCCCTACTCTTTAGATCGTCATTAATACTTTTTAATTACAATTTGCTATTGCTTTTATCCCAGCTACATTTTATTCTGTGGCTAAGCTCCCTGTTTCCATGCAAACTTCCTCTGGGAACAAACTGCTGACTCCCCATCTACAGTCAGAAAGGCCACAACATAAATTAAGTCCAAAAATGGTTGTGCTTCGGGGGGTGCCAGGACAGATAAAGAAGCCACTATGCAGCGGTGTAGTGTAAGACTGCCCAGCAGAGCACAGATAAAATTTATCACAGGAGCACACATATGAATAAGCAGCTTAGAGAGGGGGGCCTGTGGTAAAACACGTAACAGCTGAATGTCTACTGGAACGCTGCAACTTAACAAGGAAACAGTGACAAACGGCAGCTTATGGTGCCTGCTTATGAGACAGGGCTATCGGGCTGTTCCGTGCACTATGGAGCCTACCTTATCCTGAGCTGCTGCTGTATTTACGTCCGAGCCGCAGCGGGGCAGGCAGCCTCGCATGGAGCCATTCCCAAGGAGAGCCCCAAACGGCTCGTGTTCCTGGTGAGCTCCTGCTTGTGGGTCACAAGTGGCTAGGGGGAACGCGAGAGTGATGCCAGCATCATCCACCACACGCAGCAACCTCACCCTGGGCTCAGTAGGTCACCACATGCGTCCTGCACTGCACTACATGACTGTGGCTTTCTCAAGTGAGGGGAAAAATGAGGAAAAACACAGTTTAGGGGTACATCTCACCCAAAGTCAGAATTTCACAACCAAAAAAACCCAGTCTTCAGGCTTATAGGAGTTTGGATAAATTCATGTAAGGTTCAGAATAAGCAAAATAGTGCACTTTTGTTAAATAGAAATATATGTACAAGGTTTCTCTTTCCGCCCTCAGTGACTGCCCATACGGCTTGCTATTCAAGGGGGTAAATACTACACGTGGGTACTTGACTCCACATGGGTATTTTTAGCTCTATTCTTTTGGGGTCTGGCAGACATTTAAAAAAAAATCCAAAAATCAAAGTGAAACATCCTCTTGTTTAAAGAAAGATCTGGATTAAAGAAACTCTTGGGAACAATGGAAAGCAGCAAGGTTGAGCAACAGCATGAGATAGTTTGGGACAGATCAGGCACGGATTAGGAATGATTGGTGACTTGCACATTTTTTTAATCTATATCTGACACTCCTAAAAGTCTGCTGATTCACTCTAGGAAGGACAGGTTCTCCTCTCTCTCCCCCTCTTATTTTTTTTGCTGACATTTACAAGCAGCATGAATGAAAATGGTAGTATTTTACACCTGTGTTGCACATGTATAAACGAGTGTAGAAGAACACAGCAGTTGCAAATCAGGTCCAGAGAGTTGAAATGAGAAGAAGCAGAAGATTCATAAAAAACTATTGCCAATGTGGACAAAGAAGAGAGAGAGAGAGAAATAAAGAGCAAAAGGTCAAAGGAAGCAAGAGCGAGATACGCAGAAAGTGGAACCAGGTTTCCAACAAAGAGGAGGGCAGGAAAATTCCTTTCAGGGGGAAACGGTCCAAGGATACTAGAGAGAAGTCTCCACAAATAAAATCCAGAGAGTATTAATATGGAAAGGAGACAAGGATATTCTCCTGGCATTCTTACATGAGCAAAATTGGCCCTTTCCCACTCTACCATACCCCCAAATCTGCCAGGAATTAAAAGAAAAAATAAATTAATTCCAAGTCCATTCCTCAAAAATAAATGCACTTTTCAGGTATATTGTTTAAGGAAAAGAAGTGTTTGAATGAATTAGACAACATAGTCCCACAGAAAAATCACCCCGGGGACGCGTTCTCTGATTTCGGTGCGTGAACAGCTGTGAGCAGGCGTGGGTAGGGAAAGGAGGAGCGGCCTTGCAAGGGGCTGGGGCAGACGCCCCCTCACAGCCCCCACGAGCCCCGGCCATGGGGCATGTCCTGCAGAACCAGGCACGTCCTGCAGCAGCACATGGCTCTGCTCCGTGCCTGCTCAGCCCCATGGTGGCGGTGGCGGCACTGAGGCCTTCGCCTCCGCGGGGCTCCTCACGTGCAGTGGGCCGCAGCGCCAGGCAATTAGCAGGCCAGAAAAGCCCAAGTGCTGATTAATGTGGTAGAGCTCGCGTGTAACAATTAGCAACTAGGGACAGCTCCTCTTATGCGCCTATACGCCAAAGCTACATGACACGTTGTCCTTCCTTTCTAAAGCAGGCCTCATCTCACTTCCAACGTGTGAAAGGAGAGATTATTCAACACAGTGGTAGACACATTTCTGTTCTCAAGAACACTGTGATATCATTAATCTTCTGGCAAGTCGGCAAAGGCGGGTTATGGGAATGCAAGTATTTTGCAAGGCTATAAATAAAACTTAAAGAGAGAAAGAGGCAGAGAGACATGTTTTCCTAGAGCTTCTATTGCTACAACACAGCCCGTGCTAACAGTGCAATAGCTTACACTGGTAAGCTATTATGCTTTAATGCTTTAAAAAATCCCCTTTTTATGTTTTTTTAACATCTGCCCACAAAAGTGAGACATAAAACGGGATTCTAGGATTGAAATATGTACTTTCTGACACTGGCTATAAACCAGGTAGTTAATCAAAGAATGTGCAAAGTATAATTCATATATCTGTAATTGTAGTGTACTGTTCAACTGCCGATAGCTATAGGAATAAATATCCATGAAAGAAAAGGAAAGAAAGAGATAGTGTGAGCAACATGAAGCATTGTCGGGAAGAAGTTACAATAGATAACCGCATTAGTCACTAGTGGCAAAGATATAACTGACTGAGGCAGGTTATCTTAGTCCATACCATGCACCATATACTTTGCACAGTACACATCGTAGCCTTTCACCTGTCCTATTGGAGAGTCCAGCAGGTTGGGGCAGGAGGAAAACAGAAATGTTCTGCTTTGAAAAGGACTTCTGCCATGGAAAAAAAAATCTTAACTTCTTTCCTACCCTCAACAAAATAGCTCCTAATCCCAACAAAATAGTTCAAATAGAGATGGCAGTGTCATAATCTTCAGGTCTTGTGCCCTAAGCCCTTCAGAGGAATAAATCAAGACTCATTCATTTCCTTTCCAATGATATAAAAAGCCTTTTCCTTTAACCATGTAAAGTTGAGATGAATCAGGTTTTAAATTTGGTAGTTTTTCACAACCAGTTATTGATTATTGTCAGCTTTGGAGAAGAAAATTGGACAATTTAAAGGAGTAAAAAAGAGCTTTTTAAGACTTCTGCAAACCATTAAAAACATGGTGCATCTGAAGCTTCCCTGAGATCAGGAATTGCAGAAATAATTCCCCCAGAGATAAATTAACATACAGTTTGCCAGAGCCAGGTGGTCAAAGTAGAATGATAAACTATGAATTCATATGATACATTTCATTTGTCACATGATTCTGCTGTTCGGCAGTTAGATATCACCACACTTTACATTAATCCTGCTTTGGAGAATCAGATCATAGTTACCGTTTATTTCATTTGTCCCAACAAGACTCAATCTTTAATTTTGTTTATGGAACCTACTTACATTATCGTATCATGCACACAAGGTAGAGTTTTAGTCTGTCTAGTGTTCAAAGAGCACACAGGAAAGTGATTGAAGATTTCATTGCAATTTGAATTCAAAAAGAAGCTTTTTTCTTTTTCACTTTTCAGGGTCACATTTTTATTCTGCTTTGAACAGGTTCAGAAAAGAAGATAAGGGACAGAATGTTATTGTCATTTCTGAGTGCAAGTACTAAGGAAATCTCAACTAAAGCATTCTTAAGTGAATTGGGGCTGTTGTGTAGTAGGTTTAATTCCAGACTATCAGGACATTTGATAAATTTGCAATAACAAGAGTAAGTGAGGAAGACAGGAGTGGATTTGCTGAAGAAAGGAAATGGCCATTCTGCCTTCACTTTGCTCACGAGTTCATCTTTCTCTCTTCTACCACAGTGTTGGAAACTTCTGTTTTGCCAGAGCTCAACACAGCTGACCAGGCATTGACCCCATACATAGGCACGATCCCAGCACGTGCCTTAGGAAAGGGCTGGAGCTCACGTCTGTGATTCCAGGAGGGGTGAGGGTTCAGTTCTCCATTCACAGGGAGACTGGATTTGCCAGATCATGAGCTCCAGGCCTTACTACCCTAGGCCTAATGATACGTTTAGGTCGTACAGTCACTTTAGGAAATGGATAAAGCTCTGTCTGGAAATTAGTTCAGTTCCAGGCTTCTCTGCTCCTACTGAAAGAGTCTGCAGAGTCCTTTAATGGTTAGGATCAGGCATCTGATTACAAGCATATACTTACTCATTACAGTTTATACACATTTGTTCTTGTGCCAAAACTATCCTTTAGTATAAGTTGTTCTTTACTCCTTATGTATTTATAGACTGCAATCACACCCCTTTTCAGCCCCAGATTTGCCAAGTAAAAGAAGCCAGACCCTTTTCATCCCCTTTCATGAGACAGGCTCTTGGTTTCCATGCCTGCCTTAGCAGCCTTCCAGGATACTGGTTTTCTCCATGTGATTACAACAAAATTCCAGTTTCATCAGTGCTTACCCCAATGCAACAAATACTTCTGTATTTCTACAGAAATACCTCTTAGCATATTTGTAGCCACAGTATTAGCAACTCATAATCATTCTGTGTGCAATTAGCACACCAAAGCCTTTCTTCTGTGCTATTGTTTCCAGCTGATGAACTCCAGCTGATAGCAGGAATTCCTGTTATTAGCCCTCAAGTTCCTGCTGTTGCACTTTGTACTATTAAATTTCATCACATTTCTCTGTCTTCACTCTTCAAGGTCACCCAGCTCTTCCTCTGCAGCCATGCACTGCAAAGGCTTGCTGCACTAACTGCTAGCAAAACAGGTAGCACGGTGTCTTGTTCACAAGAGGTTATAAGCTGAGCCCAGGGCCCAGATCACCCCCTTATCTCACAGATCTCTGCAGCTTGCAAAGTCTCTACCCCATTACCAGCATCCTCCTGGGAACTGCTCTACATCAGCTTCCTGCAGAAAGCCCTTTCCATTTGCAGTATTTGGTAGTATGATAACAAAAGGCATCAAAGCGAAAGAGCAAATGGAAGACAATCATTCTCAGGTGTGAAGCTATCCCAGGGATTTTTTTAAGCCCCCTACCTTCCGACAGGGCTGTTAGGATCATGCAATCCAGATGCTGCTGGCTTCTGTTCAGCGTAGCTATGGTCTGAGATGGAAGGTGCTAAATTGAAGTCAGGTTGCAGGGCGAGGTGAGCAGTGCTGCGAGCGGTGCAAGTGCCCTGGCGCTAACACCCAGCTCCCACCTCCACGTGAGCAACCTGCCTCACCTGGCGGGGGGCTGAGGGCCACAGCGTGGCTGCAGTGCTGTCACAGCCGCACAGCTCTTAGTGCAGCCAAAGCAGCGGAAAACTCCACCAAAACAGCTCTTCTCCTTTTAAATCAGTGATTCCTGCATTCTCTTTCAATCCACTTGAATGTTATTTGTTGGTCCTAATTGAAACACTGTTGAAACAGGTGTCCCTGCTTGAACAGGGGAGTTGGACTAGATCATCTATAGAGGTTCTGTCCCAACTCAACCATTCTGTTATTCTATCCTCGTATTCAATATATATTATTTCATGTAAATACTTCTAGCACTGGGGAATCGGGAAAGCAGAAAGCTAAACAAATTTTATGAAGATACTGCTGTGAAAATGTATCTTCTAATTCTAAACAAAATGAATTCTAATGAAACATCATTGAAGCAGAGTTGAATTTGTTCAAGAATTTTTTTAGTCAGTTATTTCTTTATCTGATCTCTTATTTTCCATGTTGCAAACTCACCATTACTACTATCATGCCATAAAATCCCTTTGGAAAATACCCTGGCAGGCATTTTTTTCAGCCTTTGATACTGTCTTACTGTACTTGCTTCTACAGTAATATTACCTGCTATCCAGGAGCTGTGTCTTGGCTTCTGTGATAGTCTGCCATTGAATAGGGTGGTATGGATCATAAATAACCCCCCAATATGTGCAATAATTAACTTTTAAGACTACCATTTAATCCTCTTAAAGCGATTGATTAGATTTCAATTCTGTATGTTACTTCAGATTTTCCTCTCACCGGCAGTGTTTCTTGAGGCTATTCTGCAGCTGTGCTTGCTTTCCAGCACTGACAGTCATTCAAATCCATCTTGTGCTATTGTAACCTGCTGTTAGCCCATTAGTTGCAATCTGTGGGAGGAGAAGGAGACAAATCGTGTCACTATTCCTTATCAAGGGACCACACAGTTGTTTGCCACTTTGACTCCATGATGGATGGTTATCTTGAGATGTGACAGGTGTGAGACTGGAAATTTAGAAGGAAACAATGCAGGAGCCCAGTAGCGTTTTGTTATTGACACTTGCTTGATAACAACACAGGGTTAATCAATCTTTCGTGTTTTCCTTAACTCCTTTTCTTTTTGTCTTCAAGATGCAGTTTTTCTCATCAGGTTGACGCTGCAGGAAAAAGGCTTGAGGAGATAGCAGGCAACATTTTTCCTTCCCAGGTACTCGAGATACAATGTCAAATCCCATGAAAAACATGTCTTTTTCTTTCAACCAATTTAAAAATCTCTCCTAAAGTGGGTCAGTAGCTTGAGAAAGTACAGTTTAAAAAGCTGAAAGTATCTGCAATTAAGAAACCGCTCTTCAGAAAAGAAACTTTTTTTTTTTCCTAACTAGGTTTTTGTTGCCAATAAAGAGTCTTTCATT
This sequence comes from Nothura maculosa, assembly GCA_032353885.1. Lineage (NCBI taxonomy): Eukaryota > Metazoa > Chordata > Aves > Tinamiformes > Tinamidae > Nothura > Nothura maculosa. The sequence continues at coordinate 1,653,372 of JAUBOD010000918.1, forward strand.
GTTACGGTTCCACAAATTAAATAACAGTAGCATCTCCTATTAGTTCCTTCCCTGATAGGCTCTAAAGTAACTGTGTTTTCAGAGAAAAGCAGTACACTGAATAGTAAATAATCATATTTATATGATAGATTTATCTAAATCATATTTATCTTAAAAAGACAAACCAGAAAGTTCAAGGAAATGCAGAACCAGTTCAGTTTATGCTGGTGTTTTAAATCCTGCTTTGGCCATTTCACAACCTACAAAAAGTGAACTGCTGGATTCACAGAATCTTAAAAAAAACAACAGTCAAATATGATATTCGGTATACTTAGGAGGCACTGTAAGAGCAACAGGAGTTCATGCATAAGCTAAAGTTCACATTGAATAAGGATCTACAGTTAGAAGATGATAAAGCAACAGAAGTTCATTTAAATGTCAATGACCATCAAAATCCTACTAGACACACAATATAAGTATAAAGTATAAGATAAGAAGCATGGGTCTGAAATAGTCAAGAAAAAAGAAGATGAGATTATTGTCATTGACATTTTACTAGAAGTGATATAATCATACAAACAATAAAGACTTTCCGGAGGTGTCCAAAACGCTTGTAGCAAAGACAGGAGATGAAGTGAAATCTCTAAGACTCATGGCCTACACGGCCTGGGTAAATTACCGTAGTTTTAAATATATTTCTTTGTCCTGCCTTATTCTCTAGTATAAGCCTTTTTTTTTTTCTAAGCAAAGTTTCCAGTTAAAGGGAAAATTTCAAGCACATTAACAGCTCAGAAGTGGTACACAATAAAGGCCCAGCCTGTTCATACTGTGCCTATTATATTGACAACGTGAAAATGTTGTCATCCACTTGGACAGTTTTGTTGTGTTTGTTGTGCACGGCAAAACACAACAGAGAAGAGACAATCACTGGCTTTCCTGAGTGTGAGGAAGGAGTGCCCTGCTCACTTCAGGACATCGTGTGAAAACCTGCAGGGTGTGAGCGTGAGGATGCCCTGGCACCCACCCCAAGACATTTCCATGGAAAGGTGGCAGCACTTGGGAGGCTACAGGAGCACTAGGAAACGCTTCAGCTTCTCCTTCCCTGTGACAGAGCAATTTTGGGGATCGGTGTAAGATTCATGTCCTCATTCCAGTTTCTAAGGGCTGTCCACAACGAATGGACTTCAGACCCATTTCACTCCTGTTGCTTGTTCCTTTTCTACACGTGTTGGCCTCTGTTTGGTCGCAGACCTCCTGCGTGGCCCAGCTTCCGCAGGCAGAATTATGATATACACCACACCACCTTATTGTGCCTGACAGACTTCGGCAGGAGCCCCTTTCATCTCCACTGCGGGAAATGTTAGGGATGGAGAGTGATACGCCTCTGAGGTTCTGAAATGTCTCTATCAAGTTTCCACATTAGCCTGCTTTCACCACTTCTTTTCCCATGCCTTCTGAGTCTAAGTAGCTGCCAATGAAATTTCAGAGAGGTCTCGTTAGATTTGAAGCGCCTGTCAGATGGACTTGGAAGAAAATTTATCATGTGAGTTTCATATGTGAGATTTGGGGGGCTTGTTGCTGCCCATCCAAATCACATCCAGTTTCAGTGAACAGTAATTAATCAAAGGCAATGTTAATATGAAATCAAAAATTCTGATGAACAAATGTAACTGCTAACTCCTCACAAAACACTTGCCCTCTAGCAATAGCAGTTGACTGCCTGTTCGGTGTGATATGTATGAGCTACATCTGTTCCCACGTTGCAGTGCCTTTCCTGAGCAGAAAGGTACTTTGTGTGCTTCATAGCTGCCACGTGGCTCACTCTGTTATTCCATAACCTTATGCCCCTGGTTCTCTTGCTCCATGCCCCTAAACCTTGGCTCCTGCATGCTTTTCTTTATTTCACCCTAGCTCTGCAACAGCTGAACTACACAAATGCCTAGCAGCAACTGGAATTCCTAAGCAAAAGTAGGAATATAATAACATACCTCTAGCATGAAGGAGGCGTATAGGTTTCTGAATGTTTAAGTGACAGCTCTGAGTTACCCATAAAGGGCAGAATTCCACCTTTCATAGAGAATTTCCCTGAAGTCAGTTAAAAAGACAATGTTTGTGAGGAAAATTTATAAGAGGATGCTCCTGCCACTAGTGCTGATGATCCGGGTTCACACTCAGTCTAGCTGTGGACTTTCTTGGAAACATAGGCCTTACTTTTCAAAGCACTTGAAAGACACCACAATCCAGCTGCTTGTCAGACAGAAGAGAAAGAGCTTTCCACAGAGTGCGCCACTGTTCAGAACAGAGCAAAGGATTCTGCTAAAACAGAAATGACCACGCTGCACTATACATATTAATCATCATATACCGAAACACTTCCAAGCAGGATCCAGCAACAACTCTGGATTGTCTGTGCCATGCAGTGACATGGCCACGGCATTCACAGGCCCACAGATTAAAGCCTGAAGACTCCAGCATTACGTAGTGCTTTCTTATTCAAAGAGAATAATGCAAGTAAATTTCATCAAGGATCTTTAAGGTATACTTTATCATATAATTTCTAAAATAGGAATTATTTTACTTCACTTCTCCTGGCTGTCATAATGCAAGCTTCTAGAAAAGGGGAGTATTTGATATGGTGCTCAGTGTATGATATGGTGGGTCTTGATTTTGACTGGGGCTTGATGGCTACTGTAATACAAATAAATTATAAGAAGAGAAGAGAGTGCTTTTGTACTTACAAAAAGCTGATGTCAATTGATCTAGATTTCAGAAAGCAGTCGAGATGACAAGTGTAACTTGTTATCGTTAAGACATAGAAATCTGTTAGCCTTTGATTTATCTGTAACACTGTTTAGCACATTGTTAAAAAAAAAGTCAGAAGAAGATAACATACCAGGGTACATGCTAATAATTCTTTAAAAGAGCTAGTAAGGAATAAAAAGAAAAGGCATAAGAGGATTTTATCTAACACAATTCTTTGCCCAGTCTCAAGCAATGCTCTAATGCAAGGCTTTTTCTCCTTGGTTAATCAGAACAGGATTCAGATGAAATCAAATAATTTGCAGATGAATTGCTAATATGTACTGTCATGCATGCCCTTCTAGCAGCATGTCTTTCTAGCGTGTTGAAATACTTGCATCATATGGAGAGACCTGAGAAGTTTTGAGCATTTTGGTTCACTGCCAAGAGAAATTATTTATCAATGGCACATACGGTGCTGATATATACCACAAGAACAGATTTTTTTAAGAAGAATGAACATTAGGACAAGACCCTTTCCCTTCCTCTAGTGCATTAAGACAGACTGAAATGCTGTGCTGTCTTCTCCGGAACCTCCAGGGAGAAGCTTCAAATCTATCTTAGTTACTAATGTGGCTCTATTAATGTATTATCAAGTTTCTTCCCCAGATTCAAAGTAGTTCACTCTTGCAAGCCTCCTGAGAAAGAGAGAGGATTATCCTGTTTTATGGATGGAGAACTGGAAAATTTATGTGGGTGGTGTCTTGGTGCCTACAGATGGTTGAATTTGCTTACTTGCCTGGAAGGGCAGCTGTGTAACTCTCTGAGGTCACATTGGACTTCTGTAGCTACTTGAGCCTTGTGCCATCATCCTGAGGACAATCCAGAGAGTTAAGCCATGTTAAGCCATGAGCTTTCTCCACAAACCTAGTCCTATGGCCTGGGCAGCAAGATGCAATTTTGCTACAGAACAGCTGTTGACTCTGAAGCAACATTTACTTAATTGCCGCAGTATATTCTCAGTAGTCTTCTACTCCTCAAAGTAATTTCTGGAGTAAATACTTGCTCATCAATAGCACTTCAGTTTCAAGAATGATTTTTTCTCCATTACTCCTGCAGGGAATAGTATGTCATGATAAAAGCTTTGCTCTCTTTGGCAGTCAAGCTGAAGCCATCCAAAAAGCTCAGGAGGGAGAGCTCAAGGTTGTCATTAGGATTTCAGGCTGCTCTTGTTGGGCCTGCGGAGGGCTGCTGTCATTACAAGTTGGTATGTTCCAAAGCCAGCTTGATCAAAACCTCTCCTCAGAAGCCAATTAATATATTGTTTAATATCAGGGAAAATAGGAAAAGAAGTACAATTAAAATTCCAATAAAGAAAAAAGCAAGTGACTGCAGTATAGCGTTCAAGTGCCACCCAGGAGGGCTGGGATAATTTGCTATGATAGGATTAATTTACAATTCTCTTGCTTTTGGGGGGTTTAAGTCTTCAACTCTAATATTTCTTTGGTGCATTATCTACATTTGCATTTATCATTGGTTTGTACAATAGAATTTTCACAGGACTTGACATTTTGAAGCAGTAACTTAGGGCTTGGTCCAACCGCCTTTGAAGTCAACAAGAAGACTGCCACTAAGTTCAATGAGAAGTTGGATCAGGGTCTATAATCACTACGGCCTCATTATAATCTCACAGCTGGTAACAGCCATTTAGAAGTGTAGTATAGAAACTGTGATACTGTCAGTATGAGTTCAGTGTGAACCAGATTCTCTTCAAGTTTAATGCAAGTTTAACATTTTAAACAGCTTTTAGAATTAGCTACTCTCCATGTACACTGACGGCTGGTGACTCTCCAGATCTACTGAAAAGGAAGGAGTTTCTTTATCTGCACTAACTACTAGCTGTCTGAATCCTGTAATATAATGTTGTTAATTTAATGCCAAATTAGAGCAAAATTGAAATCTTTCTGTATGTGTCTGTTCAGACAGACACGGCACAGACACATGAGTCCTCCACAAAATGGTTGCTTTCCCCTGCTTTGCTAAAATGGCTGCCCTCAGCACTAGCTCTATGGATACTGCAATTGTAGAAGCGAGCCCTTTCCCATTACATTTCACAGTTTGTATACAATAAGCAGTGCTGTGTTCTTGCTGTGTGAATGCTCCGAGTGCTGTGATGAGCAAATTGAGGGCAGATCCCTTGGAAATGAATTGAGGCTTTGCAATAGTTTTGCGAGAGAGCCTGTCTGAATAAGGGGATGATTATAAACTACAGAGTGAACGTTTCTGCCAGGACTGAAAAGCCCCTTGGATTCAGGTGAGGCTGGTATTCTGGCAGGCCTGCCAACTTAGTCTGATGTACTTTGCAATCACTCTCCTTTATGCCCTTCAAGTATCCATGTAGGCTTGCAAAGAGGTCTTAAAGTGGAAGAAGCAGGAGAAAAGCTTCAAGTGGAAACAGCCTGTGGAGGAAGGAAGGCTGAGACATGTCCAGATGACAACATGCACATTTATCCACTGAATCTACATACAAGCAAAGAGAGCAAGCATGAAGCTAGGTAGGCATTTTTGTGCATGCTGTTTAGGACTTATCCTGTCAAGGATTTAGGATTATTCTAAAATCTTTTGGAAAATCAAATTGTTTCCATAATTGGTGTTTCTTCAGAATGCTGGAACTCTCCCAGAAGAACATGATTCTGTCTTCAACCAGATGCAAAGAGAACTATGCAGAATAACAGCATAGTCACTTTCCATGAGCAAGGAGAAAAGGTATAGTTTCTTCCGCAAAATGTGCCAGGTAGAACTGCGTGATGGATATTGGGTGTACGCAGAAGAAGTGAACCCTCCAGGTAATAGGGACTGTAATGATGAACCACTTTGCGTTGCCATTGGTGCTACTCACCTCCTCCTTACCTTTAGGAGCCCACAAGGGCCCCTGCTCTCAGCACTGTACCAGGACCTCCAGGTTGCACGATGTCTGCAACATCTCCAGAGCGCCGCAGGGGCACAGGGCACAACGTGAAGTCACAGTTTGCTTCCCTTGGGATATTGCGGTGGTCTTGCTCCAACCAGCTGCCCCTCCAGCACCTCTCTCCCGACTACAGAATTACTTTCTAGAGTTTGAGATACTCCCTTGCCTGTATGGGGTTGATCTTTATTCTACACTGGCTTTGCTCCTCAAAAGGCAGAAAGCTCATAGCCCATGCGTGCTCATGCACAAATCCACATAGGAAGAGGCAGAATAATCCTCCATATCGTACTACAGTAGTAATCTAGCTTAATGCCATTTCGGAGTGCAGGGCAGCCCGCTGAAGCATTTGTGTCTTACTGATGTGGTTTCTGTGAGGCACACAGCCCTGGGAGAGAATGATTTTCTTGTAATGTAGCCGTCCATCCATTACTTTGTATATTGAACCAATCAATTGACTTGTTTATGACAGGCTTAATGTTTGGGGAATCCAAACTTCTGATTCACTTCAAGTACTTTTAATTACAATATATTCTTTGCAAACAGATGCTTTTAATATTCAACTGGAGTATTTTATAAGCTATACAAATATTTTGTTTGTGGTATTTTTTTGCTACTCACAGGCAAAATATGCTAGTCCATTTTTCAGGAGACTATTTTAGTTTACTAGAAAAGGGAAATTCAGCTTCTAAAACATCACCTTTTTACCTTATCATATCATAACTTAAGCTTTGCATTGTATCATATCTTCATTGGTTTTCTCTGCACTAAAGAAATGAGTGTGTAAATTAGTCTCTGTCAAGCAGAAATGTGTTTCAAAATACAGAAATAAATTTTGTGTCCTTCTGACTAAAGGGAGTGGGGCAATTTCTTGCTTTTCATGCAAGGTAGAATTTTCAAAGCCATCCCATACAGGGAGTTCATGCTTGTGGTGCCACCTGTCTTGTCCTGAACTGAGATGACTTCAGGGCTGTTAGTTCCTGCTTTTTTTCATTTTCCAGGGAACTGCCATATGCCAGCTCCATAATTTTTAAGAATTTCCATGAAGAATCTTTGCAGTATTTTTCTCTCACCATTCTTCTCTCAAGAAAGGATAGTTTGGGCCACATAATTAAAGCTAATGTGTTAGGGAATGTTATGAAAGCTCTAGCAGTAAAAACTGTCATTAGTGGCCTTTGGAGATGTTTTCCAATGCAAAAAAAAAAAAAATCCTATTTAAGCAAGATCGGAGGTGTGACTCTTTATGATGCCAGCAGTGAGAAAGACTAAAGAACCATTACACCAGAGTCAGAGAATAATGCATATGACACTGCAGGTACAGCTACCAAATGAGCTTTTCTTATCAGTCTCCACCACGTTGAATAAAAGGAAAGAAGTTGGAGAGCAAAATATAGCTTAAGGAAGAAGTAAGATAGGATAAACAAGAACCTAGATTGCAAATATTCAGTACAGTTCTAGCTATCTAAGCTTTGACCAGGTATAATCTTTTCCTATGACATTCCCAGAGACACTTTCTCCAAGCAACATTAAGCATAAAAGTGATAAAGCATAAAGAGCACCAAGGACTGGCGGGGGGGGGGGGCACTCAGAGGCTGGTAGATGAAAAGATATTTCTAAACTTCAAGACGAGACATTTTTCCTACCATTCCCTTTCCTCTCAATCCCCAAACTCACCCCCAGAATTTAGGAAACCCAGACCACACAGACCTATAGATTTCAGACAACGGGAGGCTTCCTAGGAGATCCTGCCCCACATGGCTCACTAGGACATCCCAGGCCTACACTGTAAGCTCACCATTGCTCCTAGCAGTTAGTCCATTCTAGTGCTTCAGAAGGGAAGTCTGATTTCTTCTGAAGAGAAAACAAATCCCCTTCAAAGCAACTGCTTGTGCCAACAAAAGTGTAGCATGAAGTGCTAACGTGACAGGAAAAAAAATGAAAAAGGAGACTTATCATTAAGGTTTTGCATTTACATTAAAAAATGAGGGAATATACTCTGTGCAAACCTCTTTTAGTTATTACCTCTTGAGCCTTTTTCTTGAATGCTGCTCTCCTCAGCCATGGTCATGCCTGCTTGATTCCCTGGGCCTAGCTGATCACAGCAGCGCCAACAGCTTTGCTGCTGACACAGGCGCTAAGCTCCTTGTTCACCCCCTGTCACAGGCTGCCACAGCTCTGCCTCCCGTCCCTCCCAGGGTGCCTTCTCAGCCACGGATCTCACAGCACGTTTCTCCCTTTCTTGGCTTGCCAGATACCTCAGAGTTGTTCCAAATCCCCATCTCCTAAACACATAAATGCTCCTCCTGCCTCCCAGATATTTATGTCCTTTAGGTCCCCTGTCTTCATACTGAACCTATGCTAGACAGCAGCTGACCCTTGCAGATGTGCCAACTGTGAGGGGGGAATTTCTGCTGAATCCCACCCCCTAGGTATGGTCAACAGAGAAACCAATCTCAAAGAAGTGGGCACAAGGGCTGCTTTTCTGTTCCCTCAACATTACTGTATTCATAAACATTTCCTGCTGATCAGGTTTGCAGCAAGGACTGCTACTCCTCCTTCCACAAAGTAGCCTCACTGTGTTGCAGACACAACAGAATGGTCATATTTTCCATTGATATCTCACATGCAGTCAAAAATTAGACTTGCCTTTGCTGATTAAAAGTGTATTGCAAAAATACCTCATTTGCTATTTATGTCATCTGCTGGTCTTGTAAGTAAAACTGATATCCACATTCCACTCTCGCAGTGAATAATACACAAAACACACACAAACTGGTGTCTGTATCTCCTGTTCTTGGAGAGTCTCCTGTTCTTGGAGAGTCTAATTTATCCAATTCAGGCACGAGAGCTTAGGTCCGTGCTGAAATGCTTTCCTGAATCTGAGCCTGAATGTTTAACAACGTGAAGCAAAATGGACGGACATTTTAATGTTTCCTCTTGTATGTGAAATACTCTTTCATCTCTGTATATTAGGAACATATTTTTGGGATCATTTTGAAATAATGCTCTCTTGTTTAAGCCCAAAGCAGAAACACACATCTTGAATCAGCCAGTGTGCTTCTCATTTGGAGGTGGAGGAGCGGGCCGCGGTGGCGCTTCTGAAGCGATTCCGCGGGGCCGTGGGTGCTTGGTAGGCGCGAGTGCCCGCATGGCTCGGTGGGCACCGGCCGGGCAGCCGGCAGCGAGGGCACGCGGAGGAGCCCGGAGCAGCAACGTGTCCCTCCTTCCTCCTCAGCCCCTTCCTGCGGGCTGGAGAGGAAAGCACAGCATTTCCCAGAAGGAAGCAGAGACACTCTCAGGAAGGTTGTCAAGTTCAGATTTGCCTGACAGATGATTTTCTCCTCCTTCGCCTTTATAGCTTCACAGGAACAACCTCACACACTGTTGCTGGAAAATCGCCAGTAGAGTTTTTAAAGTTTTGCTTCTTTATGATTTGGCTTAATTTTCACCAAAAAAAAAAAAAAAGAAAGAAACCTGCTAAGTCATTGCTCAGCACTCCACGAGTCTACAACAAAATCATGTGCAATAAAAATAGATTGTGCCCATTCCTGCTGTTAAATATCATGAAAGAAACAAGAGCATTTACAGTATGCTGAAAGGAAAATGCCTCCTCCCACCCATCATAAAATGTGTTAGTTCAGGGTCACTTCCTAATAGGTGTTATTTCCTCTATTTTAATAAAGGTATTTTAACACCTGTATTCTATGCCAGACAGTATTGTCATTTTTTCCACTGATTGGCTTACCCAAGTGCCAGGGGGGCTGAGTGCTCTTCAAACACCACTGCTCCATGCCAAACACAACTAACGTGCACAACGAGGGAGCCAGGGAAAGCAGCAACCACCCCTAATTAGAGCCAGCCGACTTCCAGGCCAGTGAGGAACGCCGAGACTTTGGGGATGGAAAAAGGTCAGGAAGCCCATCTAGGTCAGTCAGGCTCTGGCTTTGAATCGGCACTTGTACTACCCTCACCCACCCCCACAGGCTCGCGCGCAGGCACAGACTATTTTTGTTCTCCAAATAGTTGCCCAATGTGTGTGGAAGACTATTTATACTCGCTGGGCCCGCCTCTGTCCTCAGAGCATTGCTCCACAGAGAGGGGTGACCTTTGCTGAGCTAAAGATCAAACCTTCTGTGTATGGGAAGCTCCATGACTTCTGTAGACGTTAGCAGTATAGGATCATGTAGCACTTGTTCTCTTTACTGAACTAGTTTCTTCATAAAATATCACTGTATCTTCCCTTCACTTGGAAGCACATCAGGAAAGTTGGTGAAAAGCAGAGATACTCCATTCCCACCACCCAGTTGTTTCTTGGGAAGCAACTGGCTTAAGACAGAGCTTACAAACTTGAGTTTCCTGGACCTCATGCAAATAATTTCCACAATGGCAGCCCATTTTCCATCTGTATCTATTTCTATTCTCAGTCCTGGACCCAGCTGAGCTAGGAACACTAACTTGACAAAAGGGAAGCATGAAATTTCTTATGGATTTCTCAAAAGACAACCAATAGTCCTACAGTCACATGAAATTGAGCACGGGTTCACTTAAATAGTTTATGGAGCCTTAGTGACTCTTGAGCTTCACTTTTCATTGCTATAACAGAAGATGAAAAGACATATGTTTCCTGTGATTTGGGGTTTGGCAGCAAGTATATACTATATGGGATGAGCAATGTATGCTGAATCCTTTTATTTCTAAGCATTTGCTTGGAATTGGAAGGTCATTTTGCTTGGAAAAATTACAGATACTTCAGAAGAATGATAATACCCAAAATTGAACACATTGTTTGAGGTGTGACCTCACCAGTGCCAAGTATAGGGGGATGATCACTTCCCTGGTCCTGCCGACAGGAGCCAGGCCATTGGCCTCTTGGCCACCTGGGCACAGAGCTGGCTCGTGTTCAGCCAGCCATGAACCAGCATCCCCACAACCTTTTCTGCCACACAGTTCCTGAGCCACCCTGCCCCAAGCCTATAGTGCTGCATGAGGTTGTTGTGACCAAAGGGCAGGTCTCGGCAGTGGCCTTGTTGGACCTCGTTGGCCTCCATCCATCCCAGCCTGTCCCGACCTTCTGCAGAACTTTCCTACCCTCAAGCAGGTTGACTCTTCCTTCCAGCTTGGTACAGTCTGTGAATCTCCTGAGGCTGCTCTCAATCCCCTCAGCCAGATCATCAGTAAAACTTTGGAGAGGACCAGCCCCAACACTGACACGCTCCTGACTGGTCAGCTGCTGGATTTAACTCCATTCACCACCACTCTCTGGGCCCAACCATCCAGCCAGTTCTTCACCTAGCACAGTCCACCTGTGTCAGCCATGAGCTGCCAGTTTCTCCAGGAGGATGCAGTGGGAGACAGAGTCAAAGGCCTAACTGAAGTCTAAGACCATATCCACAGCCCTTCTCTCATCCACTAGGCTGGTCATGTGGCCATAAAAGGAGACCAGGCTGGTGAGGTAGGACCTGCCTTTCATGAAGCCACGTTGGTTGGGCCTGATGCCCTGGTTGTCATGCACACACTGTGTGATCGCCCTCCAGATGATCTGCTCCACAACTCCCCGATACCGCGATCAGGCTGACAGACTTGTAATTCTCCCTCACCTGGGGCCTCCTTGGTTGACCAGGACCGCTGATAGATAATGGAGAGCAGATTTTTTGTCTTAGTTTGAAGAAAAGAAAAGAAAAGAAAAAAAAAGCCATCTACAGAATGCTTGGGCTTCACGTTCGGCTGCCAGAGAGAAGCACTGCAGTGAAACCTGTTACTAGACTTAGCTAAAGGGATGAAAAAGACAACAGAAACTGTACAGCTTCCGGAAATGGACTGTGAAGAACTTGGTTCTCATTCCCATCGACAGGCTTTGCACCTTCAGCTATCACCCCAAACTGGAAGTATAAGCAGCAATGGCTCTGCCCTCGCATGTTGTTTCCATGCAAAATGGAAACTCACTCAGCTCTGGATTACAACTCAGGACTGTAACAGCTCCTCAGGTGATAGGTCGGACCTGTTTCCAAAGCACAACTGGCTGTTTTTTGCAGCCAGTCCCATATGAGTAGCCAGGTACCATGTTGGGAGAACAAGCAGATGTGGTAGATTGGTCCTCAAATCACAGGATCTAAAACAATGCCTTAACCAATGTTACAAAGCAAGAGATTAGTTTGGGAGATTGGTATTAGTTTTAGAGTGAGAATTGGTGTGATGGATTCAGATTAGGGAGGGAATGAGATTAGGACATTTGAGTGAGGGATTCGGATTGGGAGAGTAGAGCAAGTGATTGAAATTAGGATTTAGAGATCAGAGTGGGGAACTGAGATTAGGATTAAGAGATCAGAGTGAGGGATTGTGATTAGGAGATTTCAGTGAGGGGTTGGGATTATGATTAGGAGATTAGAGGGAGAGTTTAGAGTGAGAGATTCAAAGGAGTGACTAGGAGCTGTAGCTGTAATGTGTATTATAGGCATTATATAGGATTATATTATAATTATATTAATAAATATTATATTATAATCCTATAAATTTATAGCCTATACTCTCTGTACTATTCTGATTCTGTTCTAAAAACAGTGTCTTGCCATAGCCAATTCAGATGGAACAGATCAGATCAGGACTAGGTTTGGTTCGCATGAGGACTGCTCCCCCAGCAAGGCACAAAGCGACAGGACAGATTCCTCTGCAGAGGCTTCACCAAGTGTTGCCAAACTGCAAGCAGAGGAGCTGCACTCACTTTCTCAGCGCTCTCTTGAAAGAGAAACAGCCCTGCAGGCCCAGCTGCTGTAGGAAGTGTGTGCCCAACAGACCCTGCTCTAGCACTGAGGCAGGATCCCACTCTTCCCCAAAACCAAGCCCAAATTTCATGTTTGCATTGCCATTTCCTCCATGCCAACAAAAATATGTGTCATAAATGCAAATATCAATAATATACTAGAAACATCTCTTTTGATGTTTCTAGTAGCATTAATACTCTCTCTCTCTCAGAACGATACTTTTTTTTTCCTCCAAAATACCCTTCCCTCGGCCTGCAACAATCTACTAAAATGGAACAGGCGGCTCTCAAGTGAATTACATTTGCTAGTATTTCTTGGTCTTCAAAAACTTCCAAGATGCAATGATGCAACTATACAATACAGCTGCACTGCTAGTACAACCACATTTTATTAGTCATATTTGACTAGGCTTGATGCAGAAATTATTGGGTAGAATTCCACAACCTGCATGAGGCCAAAGGTCAGACCAGTTGACCATAATGGTCTATCCTGGCTTCTGAATATATTAATCACTGTTCTCATAGTACTTAGGCAATGAGAACAACACTAGCCAAACTGCCCAAGTCTAACATTACATTCACAGCAATGCCAGAACTAGCTTTACCACAAAATAGTACACAAATGAAATATCAAAAAAAAAATAGAGAAGGTAGGGGGGCCAAAAAGCTTGTGGTGAGTCTGATACTAGTACTTCTCTCTCCCTTTATAAAAAGCTCTGGAAAGAAGGCAAAAATATTTTAAGCATCAAAGAGACTGATGAATAGGGATGCCAGGATATTCAAATACACTTAGAGACAGTATTGTCAAGACTTGTTTTCTGAGCTATGATACTAAAGATAGTAGGAACCAGCAAAGAAAAGAACACTGTAAAAATGCAAATCTGCTAAATGTTGAATCTATTAATCCATAGCACACTTTCTTCTGAATCATACTTACTCAGATGTACAGGCAACAAAAAGTATTTATAATATTTGCATAATTTCAAACAGCCACTTCATAAATTATTTATTGGTTGTGGTCAAATGAATGTTAGCGCTTTCATAATTATCTTTTGTGTGAAAGGTTGAACAGTTTACAGAGGCATTTCAATGGCAACTGAAGATCTATGGGTTTCTTATAATATTATAGAGAAGAAATGGCAGCTAATTGTAGAGTTGCTATACACTGGCTCTTGAAAAGTGGCAAAGCTAAAAGGATTATATTTAATTTGAAGTTATTTTTAAAATAATACTTACTTTAGAGTAAAATCTTAGTAACTCATGTAAGGCTTCTGTGCTGGATGTTCAAGTACAATCAAAAAAAAGAATAAATGAGAGAATAAATCTTTACAGCAGGCCTGCTGTAAGTTTTGCAGTGAAAAAAGGTCAGATGTTTGTCACTTACTGTAAGATTGTTGATGCTTTTGGCTGAATTATAGATAAATATTCATTAATGTGTCTGAAAACAGGAATTTTGTTTGTTTTATAAAGAAAAAAAAATCCTAGTAGTTTAAATACCTCCTGCTAAGCAAGTTCACCAGAGACCCTTAAGCTCTTGGCATGCATGTGAGCTGGGCTCCACATACACCGGGGCACAACACGAGCCACCTGCAGCTCCTGTGCTGGGTCACCTGTCCTAGCACAGGCAGCCTCTTAGCGGCCCCAGGAATAACAGGGACCCTTTTCCTTGCAAAAGGGACAGATTTGGTGCAAAAGAGCGGGACAGGGGAGCACTGTATGCATCCAGAGTGTACGGGAGCACAGAAACGGCTCTCTGCTAAGCAGCTACGTGTGGAGGGCATGGATGGGTGGGTATCTCCAGCTCTGTTACCCAACAACCATCTCATGGAGCTACCCAGATCGGTCACACCAATCTTGCTTGCAATCTGCTTGCTACTGCTATTTGTTAATGCAGGTAAACATGCCCATTCAAAACCAACTGATACATTTTTTCAACGCTTTGAAGTTATAAAGTTACCTTTACCGTTACGAAGGTATAGCAAAGGTCTAAAATGTAGAGACTGACTTTCTTGTCTTCTTTCAAGTGAATGTTGAAATTCTGGTCTAATCAAATATGTGGTGAAAATCCTCTGTCTCCCTCTTATTCTGAAAAGAGGGAAAAAAATGAAAATGGTTAATTCAATACACTAATAACTAACAATCACTATAAGAAAGAGTATTTTGATTATACAATGCAGAAGATCTCTGACCACATAAAAAAACTGTAAATGAGTATGAAGTAGGAGCCTTAATTTCCCAGTACAGCAAAATGAAATATAAAGCAAGATTCTCCATATATTGCTAATGAGCAGGCTATAGTCCGTTTCAGTTACACTCTTTTCATTAGAAACACTGCTTCAATCCTTCATAACGCATCTCACCACTACAAGCCAAAGAGGAAGGACAAAACCTGATGGCCGCTTGGGGAACACTCCAGAGCGAAACGCTGCCCAATCCCAGTTTTAACTAACTCACAAAAGTCAATGGGAATAAGGCCCTAATTCTACTGCCTCTTGGAATAATATATGCAGATGCCCGTGAGCCTTCACAGCAAAAGGCCTGGAAGCCAATACGCAACTATAAAATATAAAGGTGGGCAGAAATCTGAATAAGATACATGAATTTCTGCGCGTAGACAGGGAATATGCTTTTCCACTTCACTTTTTATGGAGAATTTCCTAACTACATCAGCTTTGTGGAGCTGACTCATAATATCATGTGCTGTGGTGAGTTAGACACGGTTAGTTCATGCAGTAAGAGAGCTTACTTACTGCCAGCACATTATATGTTGGGTTTATTCTAGGAGGAAAGCTCTGATTCTAGTTAAATGATAAAATTAAAAAAAAATTTCTTTAACGAGAAAAATACTCATAAAGGTCTTCTTTAGAGCATTCTGTTTCTCTCAAAAAGTACAAGATTCAGATATAATTTCATGGAAACGATTCCAAAAATGCTGAAAATGTATTTAGTATTAGAATACACATGCCATACGTCCTTTTACGTGCAATAGATTTTATGTATTTTACACCAGATCGTACAATGAATTTGGACACATTTGGCGGGAAATAAGTTTTTGTCTGCATGGGAACTGATTAAGTAACACAATGAGTGTGGCAGCTGAGTCAGTCCTTTGTAAATGAATTCGGAAGGTTCCCTTTACTTTGCAGCAGGAGAAAGCAAAGATGTTTAATATTTTATGAGCATGAGTGTTTTAAACAGTTTGGAATGGTAAAACCACTCATCAGAGGCTGTGTGAACACTGCGGCACATCATAGCGATGGATTTGCTGTCAAAAGGGAATTGAACACAAGTTTTTCTTTGCTACCACTTGCTCTTAAGAGCGTAATGACTCATGCAACTGGCTTAACCAGATTTGTAAATCTTCATGGGTAGCAATTCTGCAATATTTATTTCAACTCCTAGCACCAATACATGAATCTCTCCTTTCCTCTATATGTGTATGGGAAGACTTACTAATTGGGTGATCCTAACACATCTGGAGAAAAGGCTCCATCTTTTCTTTCCCTCAGCTGAGAACATCAGGGATAGGCTGAACAGAAGTAACTAGCTTTCCAGTCCTAAAAGGCTCCAGATTCCAGTGAATCTGGGCAGAAAGGCAGCTTTGTGAGGATACAGAGGCTGGCTGGAGAAATTGCTAGGGTTTCAGCTGAATTCCATTTAAGATTTCATTTTCACTTCTGATTGAGCAGGATATTCCACCTAATGGAACAAAATAAAAACAGTGACCTAGGCCCAAGAGAACGAAAATTATCTTCTATGAAAGAAAGAGTATGTTATTCAAAATTCCCTTTTACTAGGTCATTTTATTCACCGTGAGGAAACAGAACTCCTTAATAAAGAGGAACAATGGGAGATATTAAATACAACAGATTCAGCGGGGAGAGGATCAGGATATGGAAAAGTCAAGGAAGGAAACGCTACAGTCCTAAATAGCCACAGAATAGGCTGCTCTCCGGATTGCTTGAGAAAACAATCAGAACAACCATCTGTACGTTTCCTTGCTCAACCACAAGTAAAGCCCCTGGACTTTTAAAAAACAAACCAGAAAAATGGTTATTTTAGAGCTTTTAACATTTTTGTCAAGGAAAAGGATGGCCTTTGATTTAGAACAGAGTAAAAATTTTTTTTAAATTACCAGAGCTTTAACATGGAAAGATAAAAAGTTCATCCTCACAAGTGCTTTTAAAATGGTTTATGTGTTTGTCCAAATATCTTGGAATAAAACCTAGAAAGGCTGCTCAGCTTCATTCTCCACTGCCATGCAAATGCTACCAACCGTCTTTACTTGGCATTTTCCCAGCAAAAGACACATACTCCTCTGAACACATTTGACTGAGAAAGAAGAAGCTGTAGTTCAAAGCTAATTACATCTTGCAAGATCTTCTTTTCTCAGTCATTCATTTCTGCTCACACATGCTCCTGCTTAGCAGTCCGCACTGTTCTCGGCCTTGAGCAGAACCATCCTCATCTTTTTCTGCAGTTAGCTCGCACCATAAAAATACACACAAGCAAAAAACAGCAATTAACAACTTGAAATTCTCTGTACTGCACAAATCAATCAATAATGGCTGGCATAACTGGCAGCATAAAATATGTTCTTCATGCAGGCTTGGAAATGAGAACTATTTTCTTCAGAAACTTCCAACTTTAGTATGGTAGATTAGAGAGGCAAAACAGATTAGAGAGTGCAAACGCCTAGTTCAGATAGCAGTATATGGCACCATATTAGGCTTCCATTAGACTAGTTCAGAGTGGTTTAGGTGGTTCATCTGGCAATCAGAAGCAATGTAGTCCTGGAAGAAAACCATATGCCTGTGGGTGATTTCATTTTTCCTTTTCATATAAAAAGCTGTATTGACTTATGTTTCCAGCAGACCACAGCATCTTCTGAGCCCTGAATAATATGGTACCATTAAATGTCATTCTGTGATTGCCCACATCACAGTCTCCAAAGGGAGGAATCATACTTGGCTGGTAAGCCCTCAAGTGCTCATCAATTTTCTGCAGTTAAGATTTGATATACTTAAGATGCATATTGGAAATCTCCCCACAGCAACAGAGTGTGTAATACAGACAGAGGGGAGCACGTGTGTGCAAACTCCATGTATATTTTCAGCTTGCTTTGGTTAACCTAACCACTGGTCACTGAAGAGGTACTGTACAGATTATTCACTTGATCTGACCATGTGAGCAAATTCCAGAATATCCCTTTTCTCTGTAACTGATTATTTAATTTTCATACTCCAAAATTACTGCAAATCAGACCTCAAAAGCCTCCTGTAAAATAGGTCAATGTGTTCCAATGATGTTGAGTCTGTAGTCAGAGATAATGATGCCACAGCAGTGTGCATGCTGTCCTTTCAGCTTTGCATCCTTTTTTCACTGCTTTTACTGTCTTTCCACCTGTTTGTCAGGCCTACATGCAGGTGGGGTGCTACATTAATAGCATTTTCCTGAATCACCAAGTTATAATACAAGTTGGGCAGGAACACATGGATTTGAAAGCACTTCCAAGATACACAGTCCTGGGCTTTGCTACTATTTTGACAAACCAAAAGAAGTACCTCATGAAGACAGGAGAAAAGCGGCAGCTGAATGTGCAGTCAGGAGGTGCTGAATTGTTACACACATACATCACTAGGCTTTCCAGTGTTCTAGTAGGCTTGGGGTCAAGTCCTCTGGTAAGTAAGGGAGCAGAGAGCGGAATTTGAGGAAAGGTGGACTCATCTGCATATCAGATCAATTGAAAGAAAATTGTTTTCATTCTTACAATGAATTTTTTTCCATAAATCTCCATTTTCTTCTAATTCCTTAAGTCCACTGAGATACTGCTTTAATTATTCTGCCCTTGGCCATTACTGATCCATTAAACAGAGCCTATATAGATGATATAATATTGTGGTTTCTTAAATAGGATATATTCATTCTTAGTCTGATCCAAACGGCAGTGAAGCTGACAGAAAGACTCTCATCAGCCTCAGTGGACTTTCAACAGGGCACCTGGCTTGATGGGAACTAAAAGCTGAGCTATAAACACTAGGTCTGGTCTTCAAACTGTGTTATGGCTTCTAAGTGTCCAAAGTGTTCATGGTACAAATCCTGGGGAACGTATGACAGCTTTAACAGTCACCAACTCTTCAGAGAAAAAAGAAGAAACTGTAAGAAGAGAGGAAATGTCAGTGGAGAAATGCATACTATTTCTTGTTAATTTATATAACTGATGTCTTTTAACTGCATTGATCCCCAAAAAGAAAGGAGAAAAGGATAAAAAAACTGCTGCTATCAAAGTTAAATAACCTGGGTCCTTGATCAGCTAATGTCCAAATTGGCCCTAGTAAAATTTATAGCATTGCTGCATTAGGATAAAGATGCAGCTCCTGAGAGCACATGGGAGTATGTGACTGAGCACTTGCTATTTGCTTCTCCATCAGCACGTTCCCATCTCCAGCCTGCCTCGCCTCCTGACTGAAGATGCTCCGGTGCCCTTTGCTGCAAGGTGGGATATAAACGTATGTCCACGAGAAGGTAAAAATATCCCTGTGGATCATGTCGCCATGCCGAGCCCGCTCGCCTGAGCGCAACAGCGGGGTAGCCATGGCAACATGGCTCTCTCTCCAAGTTGCCATCTGAGGATTTACCAGCGTCTCCGGCAAGTTTCGAAGCTCCCGCTGAGCGTCCTGCTGCCACCCAGGCCACCACTGTCAGTCTCTGAGAAGCTACCTGAAAGATACTTAAACACATTAGCGCTGCTTGGGCTCTAGTGTTCAGATATAGTCTGTTTCTTGGTGCATTAGTACAGAGGAGGCAGAATCCGTGCTGTTCCTGAGTGAAGCACACGTACATTTTATTGTTAGTTTTGTCTCGTGAGAACTGTTTAATCCAGAATCCATTTAGTATTGCAGAGCAGCAAGAGAAAATTTTTCAGTGACAGTTTGAAAGCACAGTATTACTATAGCCTGTTATCCTTGCTTTCTATGAAAATGATTATAGCTGATGGATCAAAATTGTTTGGATTCGGATTTCTCTCCTAATAGAATAAAACTTTGCTAATGTTGAAAATAACTGGATCTGTGGTTTGCGAATTGTCAGCTCCCAAGTCAGGCACAAAGTTCTCAGGCCATATCAGAGTATGGCAGGAGACATCTCTGTATCAGGAAGACCTCAGAGCATGATAGTAACTGCCATTCCTTCCCGTGCCAGCTGCTCCCTATCTCATGTGCTCAACCATTAGGGTTCCTCTTGAAGTGTCACAGCTTGGAAAAGGTCAGGGTGCCTAATGACTATCTAAGCACTGCTAATCTCAAGACATGCTGCAACTAGTTTACTGAATTACCTTGCTATCCAACTGAAGGACACCTGGAATCTCAAGCCATGTTCTAGGGACAGGCCATTTCCATCTGTTATGTAAATTGTCCAGTACCACAGGGAAAGTGCTGGTAGAGCAGAAACAGCAAATTTCTTGTCTCTAAAACAACTGTATCATGGAAAACCCTTTCATAGTACCAGAAGTTTTCTTTACGTGAACAGACAATAAGTAAACTCAAAATACAGAGTTATTTCAATTAATTATTTGGGACTTAATACAAGAATTATTTGATAAAATTCTGTAACCATCTAACACATACAATGACAATAGTCCAAAAAGGCTTTAAACTTAGGAATTCATAAATCTGGCATGCACCAGTACCAGACAAAGAGGCAGGTATGGAACCCAAGCACAGTTCTGGTCCTGCCTGGCCCACGTGCGCCCTGCGCTGCAGCCCGGAGCTCCTGTACTGCAGGCAGCGACCAAGGCTGTGCCGAGAGGTGCCAGACCCAGCCAGGGAGTCCAGGGCAGTTACGGGGTGATGTTTGCACCCTTCTTGTACCATACGTACAACCTGAACAGCATTACTGGAAATGGCACGTTTGTGTGTTTTATTGGATTTACTGAGTCCCCTGGAATATTTGAACGACTGATTCAGGACTTTGGAGTTCTGAAACTGATGGGCTGCTTCTTCACTATAGTTATAGTTACAGCGCTGACTGTAATCTCTGATTATTTTATTATGAGAATTCAGCCCCTTATTCTACAAAACATTCTACAAAGTATCTTATATAGTCATACATGAAGAGAGATGAACATTATTTCTAAGGACTAAAAAAGAATAATTTCAACTTTTTTTAGCTCTAAAATGGCTACCTCTCTGTACTTGTGGAAAATACAATGCTTTTAGATGTGGACACTTTATGGTCTGATTAAATTGCATCTAAGATACATCTCTCCTACAACTAGCTTGATCCTGCTGTCCTTAGCAATACATACTGACAAAGAAATCAAAGCTACAGTCTTCACCATTATATTGTCTTTTATGAAGCTGATTTTTGTTCCAGGCAGTCCCATGCTGCTTTACAAAGCCAGGAGTATAACCTCCTGAAAAACTGTGTATCGTGCATGAAAAAGAAATGAACGAGATAGTTACTAATAAGGAGGTGTTAGCTGCAAATAGGGATTTCAAGGGCTTGGATTTGGTGTTCAACTTTGGTCTCATGTCTACTCAGAAATGAATCATTCAGCCTCAGAAATGCCTATAGACTCTGAAAGCATTTTGAGATCTATATTGTTGCTTAATAGTTTTGCCAGACATTTTCACATTGTCTAGGGATGCTTCTTTCTTGTCCTTTAATACCAAAGTAATAGCGGCATTTACAGTAGCTGCTATTGTAATTGTAAAAATTGTAAGAAAATTCTCAGACACCAATCAGGCAGGCTTCAAGCACATGTTATACATGATCGAAGCTCTCAAGCACGTATATGTCTTTGCTTCTTTGCTTGGCTTTTGCATATCAGAAAATGTAAAAGATAATTTGTGGAGAGAGAGCTGAACACAAAATGTCATGTTTTTTGCAAGGCATGAATCTGACTCTATTAAAACTTTTGATGATATACAGAAGTCTAGAGCTTACTAGTGAAATTAAGAAGCTAAACATATTTTCATTATTGTATTTCATCTCACTGCCAGTTCTGGGAAAGGTGAGAATGGCACGAAGCAGGAAGCTATATGGAGGTTCTTATGATACTTTTATCTGTAATTAACTTAAAATACATACATTGAGCCAGGAATATATCATTTAAAACCAATGATGGCTTCTTTTACTGAAGCAAAAAATAATTTATTGGCTTCCCAAATGTGTCACAAATGCATCTTGTGCATCTGCAGCAGGAAGAAAAAGGAGGGATAGCCAACTAAACTAAAAAAAAAGAGAACTCCTTGAACAAGAACAAATCTCAGAATAAATCTCTAGAAGAGAACAAATCTGGAGCAGCTTTGGGGCTGCTCTAACTCACGTTACCTGAAATAGTCTGCCTGGTGGGCTCGCTGGCACCCTGCGGGCCTGGCTACGAGTGAGGGAAGGGCTTGGGCCTGCACCAGGCTGGTCTCGCCGGCTTTGTGTCCGCTTAAACCTACCCCTGCACCAGCTTCAGGAAAACCTGAGGGCAACTTCAGTCCTGGGGTATCCCTGCGTGTGGCCTTCCGTGCTTGGGGGGAGGAGGAGGTGGGTGGCAGGAGGCTGAACGCATGGAGCCAACCCTACAGCAAGGGGCCCATGAGGAGCCACCGGAGCAGCTCCCAACGCAGGGAGCTGGTTCCTCCGCCTCGGATTTAATGCCACCATCAGTCTTGAAAACAGAACGGGCTTAACGGACTGACACCCTCATTTTTGCTCTGTCTCTCTGTTAACTGTGAAAAACAGTCGGGAGATTTTAAAAATTAAGCACTCTTTATAACTGGAATATTAAATGAGTCTAATCATACTTTTTAGATGTGATTATTTTCCCTAATACCTCTTTTTTTTCCCTCTAGGAATGCTAATTTTCAGATTTGAAATGATTCTGGACCGGACCCAAATTATTTAGAGTATTTGCTACTGCAGACATGTGCTACTTCTTCTCTCAGATGTTAACAGCTTGCTATTGTTTTTATGTATTGTTTCTTAAAAGATGCTCTCCCTGGCTACATTTTGGTGCTGAGTACAGGCTGTGCTGACTATCTCAAAACATTTAGGTCAGCTTCAGGTGAATGCAAATGTAATGATTTAAGCTGGACTCAGCCAAACTCTATAGTCCTTTCTCTTCACATCCCTATTCTGGAAAATATAGGCAGAAAAATGTCTCTCTCCCCACTTATTCCTTGAGTCCTTTGCTGAGGCTGACAAGATACTGCTATTTCTGACTGAACCATTTGTGAAGTGATACTTGGTTTTAAAGCACTGTTTAAGAAAAATAAAAAAAAAGAAAAAGAGAAAAGCACAATAACAAACACCTCCATTACTGTCATTACAACTGGTGCTAGATATTTTGTGCTTATGGGCTTTCCCTGAATTCTTTGTCCAGTCCAGAGTTCCCATTTGCCTTAACAAGAAGTCTGGATGCTAAATCACCATTGCAAGGATGGCACCAGACTCAGTGCTGCAAGAGTTGTGTCAATTTGGGTGCACTCCTGTATACATGACAAGGTAACGACAGATCCCTGTGACATCTAGAGTCTTTGACTGATTAGTGAGTGTTTCCCAGGACCTGACCCGGGGAAAGTTTGCTAAGTTTTTGTATCCTTTAAACAAAACAAACAATATGCAAACATGTAAGGAGCAAAGCTTAATAGCAGATGGCATAACTAAAAACGCCCGACTTCCCCCTTCACTGCGTAACACTGCAACAACCTGAGCAAGCGGCATCACTACTCACTGTCTGCAGAGCAAGGGGCATCTGGAGGGAATGCAATAAACTCACTCTTCTATTTTTATCCAGAGTATTTGTGCTTATTTTACGTGAATTTTCATTTCTACAGGATACTTGAGAGTGCCCAGTAAACATTCAAATTGCTAGTGTAAATGTTAGGGATTATTAAAGAATTTACAATACAAGATACGTCTCATGAATGCCAGCTCTTTTTCTGCTAATAGTTTAATGTGACATCCTTCACTAATTCTCCCTTTAATGTGACAGATGAATGGCAAATGGATCTTTCTGTATATTCTGAGGTCCCTGAATAGTGCTGGTTAGTTGTAATCAGCAACTAAGTCTCACAGCATACTTGCTGTCTCTCACTGGGTAAAGTTGTTTTCTATGTAGGTAATTTTACATACAATTCTGATACTTAGATTCAACAATCATATTCATTTGACCTTTTCTGGAATAAATTTGATTGGTATGTGGCATATATAGTCAAAGATGGAAAATCTGCATGAAAAGCACTATTGCTATCACTTAGTTGTATTCACACAAGGAAAGCACATTTTCTGGCAGCCTTCCCCAAAACTAGAGTCCTTTTCAGTTGACTGCAGTTCCACAGTTCAGAACATTATTCTTCCATGAGAGCTGCAAGATCCAGATACATTTGTAATCATTTGGGTGAATTTCTTAATATCACTTCTATCTTTCAAAGACAAGCTTTTTCAAGCCCTGCTTAAAAGAATGAAAGTTACAGTATACGGCAAATATCGTATTTTAGCTGAGAGCAACAGAATGGTTCCATCCAAATCTAGTAAGGCCAAACACAGCTGCTGGTTTTATTAGCGTAGTTAATTTATGATTCATTCATGGAAGTTCAAGTTGCATATTGCACAGATAACAATAATGTTTACCAAACTCTCCTTCATCGCTTTCCAACTGAATTAGAATTCTTATTTTAAAGTTTCATGCTACTTGATCCATAGTAACTTATTTAGAGTAAGGTTTCTATTAGAGAAAAATTTAAACATGATGTTTAGCTTAATGTAAAGTTAAATTATGCTTTAACTGCATTACTATATATGGAAAAAGCATATATTACCTCTGGCTGTAACAATTCCTGCCAGATTATTTTTCTTTACATTTCCTGTCAGTCCTGCCTATGATTGTGTCTAATATCAATATGAAGAGATGGCTACATAGATAGAGAGCAAGATTTTTGTGAATGATACTTGAACTGCAGTTTTCTGAGGAGGAAAAAAGATTTCTGCAAGTCAAAAATTGATATTCTTTCCACATAGCAAGCTAGAATCTCTGGGGAGGATTTTGGAGGGAAGTGGTGGTGTACATATTTATGTGTATGTATAAATAAAAGTCTCTATGTACAATACAGCAAGCACAAAAAAAAAAAATAGACTAAAGACCTTGAAATGGCAAAGGGATAGAGAATAGAAAGAAAAAGGGGAGAGAGAGAGGAAAAAGAAGGCAACTTTTAAGGTTCCTGAGGAAGTTTGTGTTCTATTTAATGTTGTCAGTAGGAGGGTGCTGCAGGGGTGACTCCGAGTGGGAGCTGCACAGGCTACGAGTGGTTGACCATGATAAATAGGTGCGAAATGGCTGCACTGGGAATTACCCAATGGCAGCTACGTAGGATGCTGAACTGGGAATGATTGTGCCTATTTCACAACATGTCTGTCCTTTGCAAATGCAAAATAGGACAGAAGTACTGAAAAAGGTCCATTTTCCATGAAGGACATATAAATTTTTTATGTAATGAGATTTGTAGTTGAAAAAAATGTCACTGAAAAATCGAGCAGGATGTTTTTCAGCAACTCCACTTTTTTTCCCTCTTTTTGGAAAAATGTTAATGCGCTTCTGATAGAGATTTTAAAAATATGGATATTTTCCCAAACTGATTTCTAAATATTTTTCGCTACAAATTTTGTATATCCTTTTTACATCTTGGTATAAAAGATAGTATTGAACCTTAAGATAATCTACAATCTTTGAGAAAAACACTATTTTTGTTAGGAGAAATGTAGCAAATAGAGAAGCAAGCAAAATCAACTCTGTGAAAAGAAATAAATTTATCATAGTTTTGTGAAATTATTTGCAATGTATTTCTACAGTTGCTGATTTTCAAACAGATAATATCTTAATCTTCAAATAAAATTTGCTAATCTTTGGTGGAGGAACCATTAACTAGGACATTGAAAATTTCAGGAAGTTTTAATTGACATTTTAATCTGGGCATTTCAGATATCTTTATAATAAAGCTTGGTGAAAAAGTTATCCATGACCTTAACACTCATATTATTTTACTCTACTGATGACCTTACTTAAAATGAAGCAATTCTAACCATTAATTCTGATCAAATTCCTTCAAAATCATTCTAGATTCCCATCTGCAAATGCAGTTGCTGGGCTGCTGATAAATCTCAGCAATCTACATTATGAAAAAAATGTTTGAGAAGGTGTTATGTATTTTGCACAGTGAGCAAAATCTAACAGCTTAGGCGTTCCGGTAACTACAGATTAAAATTCCTTTGCTGGGTGGGGGGAGCGAAAGCAGATCTAGTATATAAAGTGCCAATTAAATACAAATAAAGTGGCAATTCTATCTTTTAGCAACAACATGCATTATATTGCTTGTCTCCACTTAAAGAATTATCAGATACAGTGAATTCTTTCAGTTAATTTCTAAGTTATTCTTAATAGACACAGAACAATAAGAAAATATGATGAATTATCTTTTTTTTTTTTAAAAAAAACAATTTATACTGTCACAGACATTAGGTCAACAAGGAGGAATGTATTTGGCTATTTATAGCTTCCTATGATTACAAGAAAGGATTTTATCAAGCCAGAGCTTTTGGTTTTGGTGGTGATACCTAAGTGCTCTAGATTATTCATGTTGCGGATGTGAGCGTCAGTACTGAACAAACCAACAGGTAGCGACTGGAGCTGGATCCTCAAGATGGGGGATGCTAACTAACTTCACGCAGATCCAAACACAAACCTAACAGGCCCTCTGTTTTAAGGTATAATATCCACAGCTTTGAAAATTACTGGGTCTTGAATCACGCTAGGACTGAGCTGCTAAATATTTTTTCACAAACTCTCTGTTTCATCCATCTATCTATTTATCTATCCATGTATCTATGTGAAACAGAAAGCTGACTTTTTAAAGTAGAACCTAACAATTTCCAAATGGCTGTTGAAGGGGAAAACATGTCACTGTGATCCTTTCTGGAACAGTCAGAGTAACCTGTGAAACCACCACATTCTGCAGTGATTTCATGATTAACAATTTTGCTGTTCCCCATCATCTGGGCTAGAGAAATACATTATGCCTTTGGCGTCATAAATAATAGACTTCACTTGAGACCTCCCGCAAACCACAATAAAAAGGACAATTAGATCTCCAGTCCCACACTCTGCTTTGGTTACTGGGCCAGATCTTAACTGTTTAGAATTGCAGAAAGGTTAAGTGATAAAAAGAATTTGTCTTTCCTGGATAAATGGGCAAAGAACTACAAATGACCCTAGATGTATGCACTATTGCTAAATTCTCACTTATCAGTTGACCGCAAAGCGCATAGTCTGAAATGGAAAACATGATAGAGCATAAAAATGTATAAAGAAAAGAGCATAAATTGTACATTATTGTACATTAAATATTCATCAAAATATAGCAATACATTCAGGAAGAAAAGATGCTTAAATATGCTTGTTCCAGTAGAAAAGTAGACAAAAACGGACCATTTGCTTTTAGCAAGAAATATCAAGGCTTTTCCTTTAAAAGGCCACTGGCTTCGAACCAGCCCAGTGTGTCCTCTGGAAAGCAGAGGAGAAAGTCTCCTTCTTGCAACTGCTTCAACTCCAGGGTCAGATGACTGATAGAGCGCATTGTCTGGAGACTTTCACAGTTCAGGTTAATGCTATCAAACCCTTTAATTACACCAATATACAGCTGATAAGGGAGCCTAATGGCCCTTTCATATCTGTATGGTAACGAGGACATACACCATATATGGGAGTAAGATTGATACCTATACGGCTTCATTCAGATAACTCGACTTCCTGTCAAATGATGCATTGCAGAAGCTACATCCAGCTCCTGGTCTCCTTTCATTCAGCGTTTCATGCTGCTCAGAAAAGTTCCAGTTATTTAGGAGCGTCTGCAAACACAAAACTACAGCAAACTGGCATCATCAGGGATTTAAGGGAAAAACATGGCTTACCAAAGTGTACTTATTTTTCAGCAATATACTAATCTTAAATCCTTTCTCAAAGTGCTAGCCAGCCGGCATGGCCTTTTGTTTCAGTTTTTCCTATTAGTTTCACACTGTGGTAGAGAAGATAACGTTTCTAGGTGTTTTATCAGAAACAAGTGGCAGCCCCAGCAGTGTCACGTTAGCTGTACTGGTTGCTGTGGTCGTGTAGTTTCTTAATGCACTAGGTACTTAGGTCAGTTCTGGTCTAGTTCCATCTAGGCAAACTCACAGAAGCAGATTCAATCTGCTCTTCACAATGATTTGAGGGAGAACAACGGAAAGAACATGCATGGGTTTAAAACACACCATATGATATGAACATAAAGGTAATAGCAGCATCTCCTGCACAGCATCTCCAGCACCCATGCCTGGGTGACAGGCATGCCGCATGGACCAGATACATTCACAGAATCACAGAATCACAGAATCTACAAGGTTGGAAGGGACCTCTAGAGATCATCTGGTCCAACCTTCCCGCT
>JAUBOD010000918.1:1681378-1693604 GCA_032353885.1 Nothura maculosa
AGACCTCCAGAGAAGGAGACTCCACTCCATTCAGCACTGCTGATGCTTCCGTTTGCACCTCACTCACAAAACCAGTGTGAAAAATGGCATGTCCTGGATCTTTAGACTTCAATCCAACAAAACACGTTCAGCCTCAGCTCCGTGGAACTGTTTATATTATTTTAATGAGCAACACTGATGTGCTTGAAGTTAAATGTGTGCTAGAGTGCTTGTCCGGTTGGGATCCTCAAGAAGCATCAAAGCAGACCTGGATTCCTATGCTGTCATCATTGTGCAAATGCAACCAGTTAGAGGCAATATCTGTAAAAATACGTGAAATGGAAGATCTCAGCCCCAGCTGAATGACTGTGAGGCTTCTTGCTGGTTGGGGAAGTAGCATGCAAAGCTGCTGGCATGCACATGTAAAGTGAATTATTATTGTATTAAAAACTACTTTCCCCAAAACATTTGTTTCTCATCTGGCATCAAATAGAGTTTAATTGCAAGTTGTTTTATGTCATTTTCAAAAAGATGCACAGGAGGTTCCTAAACTTCCCATGTATACACATCTCATTATATCTCAGTAGGGTTTGTGTTTGTACCACCTGCTCACAATTGGGAACGCTTACCCTAATGTCTCTGTAACAAATTTTAGCACTGGGCTTCTTTTGACAATAGAGTTGTAATCTTCATTACTTTGTTATGTAGGGCACTTCCAGAGGGTTATGTTAGGTAGAAAGATGTGAATTCTGTATTTCAGATTCAAGAAAATATAGCCCAACAATTTTGCTATTTTTACCTAATAAGCAAGAGAAGCGAAGTTATCGGGTTCAAACCTGAATTACAGTTGGCTAACAGTTGTTTACAGAACTGAACAGCAGAAGCATAAAAAACAGATTATATATATGGATAAAATTTCAGCCTTCATGGGCTGGCTGCCTCTTCTTATGAATAGTTTCTACTGCTAATAGGAGAGGGGTATAGGCTTTATTTTTTTAAGACAGTTTTGGACAGTACGCATGTTAATAATTTCAGGATTTGTGTCTGTTTAGCCCATTTACAGTGTCTTGCCAGGATTACTTATTTGCCTGTGGGCCAGAATCGTGAATTAAATCCCACATCAGGATTTGGGCTCCGATCCAATGCTAATATTGCAATGTATTACTAGGAGAGCCGCACTGTTAGCAGAGCTGTGCTTTGGCTAAGATGTTGAACTAAGGTATCTTCTGCTTGGCTCCGATGGCCAACCAAGGGGCAGTTAAAGACGTCAGAGCACTTTTCAGGAGGGATGTGAGACAGCCCTCCAGATCCAGGGACATTGAACAGTGTCATAATGACAGCGAACATCAGTTCTGCCTCTTCCTGCGCTGAATGTGGACGGTACCTTGTGGAAGAGTTTAGCCATATTGTACAACCAAAGCCCACACTGTAATGCATGGGCATTATCTGGAAGAATCTGACACTCTTCTTCCTTCTGTCTCTAATTTCTCATAATAGGGAGCCTCAGCAGCCAGTGTTTCTCCTTCCCAAGGCCAGAGGTAGAAGCAGCCTAGACAAGTGAGTGTTGACTCCAGATGAGTTCCTGAGATATGTCTATTCAGAGCAAACGCTCCTTGCCTTGCTCTCAATTCCAGCGCAACATTCACTACAAGGGATTTGTTTAGCAGCGGCTGAGTAGCCTTGGACCCGTTTGATCTTGATTTCCTACCCCTGCTAGAGCATCCAGTCTGTATCTAGGCTTTTCCATTGCAGCGCATAGCGATGCTGCTACTGCTCTGGCGGCAGCAGAGGTCTGGGCTTTGATGAGAATGTTCTTGTGCAGTTATGCTTTTGACAGGCTGCCCAAATTTTCTTGAGGAAGACAAACCACAGCAGATATTTATATCCCAGATATTTATATTCGGGACAAAGGCTCTTCTCCAGCCCAAAGGCTTTCTCCTTGCCAAACTCTAAATGTTCGTTTCCAAAAGAGGTGTTAAAACTCACCAAACTTCTCAAGAAAACTCACAAGTGCCTTGTATAATGGGAAGCACTCAACAGCCAAAGTGCAGGAACCAGGACTGACTGACTGCCCAATAGCAGGCCCATTAGTCACCCAACTTGTCCCAGACAAACCCCTCCCTAGTCTGCAAACAAAAGACACCTAGGGAAGTTTCCAGAAAATTCCTACAGAAGGCAATTTTGTTACCATGCTCCTATGGTTTGGAGATAAAGGCCTACTGAATATGAAACACGCAGTTTTCAGTATATTCATTATCCTAAAAATCGTCCATTTTCAGCATGCTGGAGCAACTGAAAGTGAGAGCTGCCATCCAGCACTCTCCCAACAGCACCAAGTGCTTCGTGAGTCACCAGATCATTCCCAAATCAATCTAGGTAGGTCTTGTACTACCTAGGCTTTTCTTGAACTCTCCTGCAAAACCTCTTCTTTAACAGAAAACTGTGCAGGCCCAATGAAAGAAAATCCACTAGATCACAACTGTAAAAGAACAAACTTGCCGAAGTTCCCTGAAATGAATGTATACTTTCCTGCATCACATTATCAATCCTCCCTATTACTGTCACCAGAGTTATCTGCATGGCCCATGCATTTATTTTTTTCTCTCCCTCGTCCACTTGATACCAGAGCTGTTACCTATCACCCTTCTTCAAGTGAGGAGTAAGTGGCTGCCATTCTAGAGCCAGCTGGCAGCGATCAGGAGGAAAGTGCACTCGTCTTCCCAGTGGAAACTCCTCAGGCCATCTCATCTCAGAGGTGCTGTGTGAATTAAAGTTGTATGTTCACTGTCATGTGTCAAAAATGATGGTGACATAAGACTATGTTGCTAATTAACTGCAGTCTGAAACACGTGTCAATCACATACATTTGTAGCTAGTAATCTTCTTGCTAGTCACTTTTTCAAACAACACTCTGGTCCATCTGAATTATGTTCAAATTAATCTGGACGGATCTGCACATCATTTTCTTATAATTCAATAGTAATCTGTGTTCATCTATGCACAGTCCGATAAACAGCCCTAGTAACTAAAGAATCTTTTGAACTTTTGGTGTTCAGAGTGAACCTATATTAAACCTTATGGCTTTGAAGAAGCCAGATAACTCCCTTACCATCACTCGTTCTTTCTTTCTGTCTGTTGTATTTCTGTATATACCTGGCTGGAAAAAATACAAAATTACCATTATAAAGGGTGATCTTTGTGGCTCTCCACACCCCAAAGTACACAGGAAGTTTTCAAATTTGCATGAAAAAGCACATACTAGTGGCTACTGAAATGGAAACTAGAGAACTTTTAGACTAATAAGATATATTCTTATATGAGCTCTGCTATATTTCAACATAGAAATTATGAATTCTTATCCAAATTCAGCTTCTGGCTATTTAAGGTTCACCCTTTACTAGCAGTGGAGGCCTCATGATCTATGAATGAATGAGAGGCCAAAATCTGAAAACTTATCTATTTGCTGTTAATGCATCTGGAAATAACTGAAAAAATAATGATTAAAAGGACATTAATTTTGCAATTTGATGAGAAACATATACAACTATCTTTGATATTCTCAAAGTTCAAGTTAATAAATATAGTCCTTTACTGAAATTGATCTGTACTTCTTTATGCTTCCTGTTAACCTTCCCTTTTGTCAAAAGTAAAATGTCTCCTACACAATATTCTGTTCCTACAGAACAACTAAAACTTGGCCTCTGAATCAGTGAAAAGGAAACTGAAGATGAAATCAGATATTTTTAAGTACGACAAATACAGTAAGTACAGGCAAAGACCATACAGTCAGCACAACAACATTACAGGTCAAGAGATTTCTTTAGTCTTTCAGTCAGACCTACGAGTCAAACTCAGCTTAAAATGTGCTTCTTGCCTCCTATGGCTGAGGTGGGCTCAATGCTTACCAATAGGTCTCTGAAGACGTCAGACAGCATTCACGCTCTGAAGTTAAATATTCTTCACTTCAGGATCTACTTTATCCAAGCTAGAGAAACAATTTGTATTTGACTTCAGGACCAATATGGCAGAAATCCCAGAGCTCTCCACCCATATGCCAGGAACATATGTGTTCACTCCAGCTACACTCCCTTATTCTGACTCCATTCGGAAACAACTCCCTGTTCCCCACTTACTCTCCCCAGGACTGAGCCAAAGTCTATTAAAGTATTCAGGAATGTTTTCACTGATTTCAACAAGCTTTGGATAGTGCCGTCCAGCTTCCAATCATTTCTGTCATCATTTCTTTACTGACCAGCAGCAGCTTGATACTTGTCATACACTGACATCTTCAAGAGAGCTACTCCAGCTTGTCCAGCCCCCTAAAACAGATTTCTAGAGTACGAGTCAACTTACAGATATTCTTACTCATGACAACAAAAATTTGTAGTGGGCTATTTTGTTTATAAATGGAGAAGTAGGTCTGGTGGGTGGACCAGGACATGGCCACATCCACAGCCTAGACATAATCACAGGGAGCTAAGGTCTGGTGCTTCAGAACAATAGTTCAAAACCTCTGTGACCTACCAATGGAGTAATTTCCAACATAGTTGAAGATGTTTCCAACATTTCAATATTTATTTCCACAGCATCTCACTCACTGCACATGACTGCCCAATGAACACTTCGGTCTGCTGTGTTATGCTAGGAACCAAAGCAGAAAGATGGCAGTGATGCTGAACGTGAATACTGGCTGAACATGGCTAAAATACAAGGTTCACACATTATGCAGAGGAAGGAGTTTCTAAAACTGTAAGACTCATATTAAACACTCCATCTTGGTCCTAGAAACTTCAGACCTGAGGTCAACATGAGGAACTTTTACAAGATCTCAATTGCTTTTCTGGCAGTTTTACAGAACTATGTTGTGTTTACTGAGGAGTGCTTCTTAACTGCACAAAAATAGGTTTTTGTCCATACTTTGTGACTAGACTCTGGAGTTGGATTGCAACATGCCCAGACAAACTAGTAAATGGCACATGCATAAGAACTGCATTCAAAGTTATTGTAGTGTCTTTCCTGCTTAAAAAGTTGATACTAGTGAGTTTTTCTCCACAGTCCTTTCCAACAATTTGATAATTTGCCATAACAGAAAAATAAAGAAATTTTATTCCTCTTCATCCCTCAGAAGCATCTTCCCAGTACTCTAACATAGTGATTACTTTTGCAAAAGCACTTTCCTTTCCCTGGCCAATGATGTCCAATAGCCCAGCTCACCTCTATAGGGATGCTCCGCTCTAGCAGGAAGGTGAGCAGCAGTTGCAACAGAAGCGACGGCTGGCAGTGACGAGCTACCAAGATAGCTTATGAAACCACACTGCAACAAGAGGAGACTTCCCTGTAACATTTACAGCAATGCTATTAAACTAGTTTCTGTTTCAAGAAGAAAAGGAGCAGAATCTGTGAATGTGATTAAAAATATTTTTCCATGCTGTGTATTTCAAAGATTTGGTACCTGGGCTTTAGATTTTTCTTTTTTAATAAGAAGCATAATATTTCCATAACTTACATTTGGAACCATTCCTGGGTTTTGGAAGCAAATTATTAAAATTGAGCATATGGAGGTCTTAAAGTAGAACCTTATGGGAGGGGAAAAAAAAACAGTTGATCAAGTCTATTTTGTAGCATCTTAAAATAAAATGAATGCTGCAAACTCCTGGTGAAATAGGATTTGTTCTCTGTGGAGTTCTTTTCCATCCTCCATTTTCAAGTTTCTCTCATGGAGTAAGTTGAAGATTGCATTGGAACTAAATTCTTTCACATTTAAACAAGCATTTTTATTACATTCGCTGCTTTTTGTTTCATGTTGCTATCAGATTACTTCAGAGTATGAAAGATCTAGTTATTTTTATATGACATTCAGGGAAGCAGACAATGATGGTGCTGCACACAACTATTTTTTTCCATCTTTTACCTACCCGTAAGACAGAGGATACGATGTTGAGCATTCATTGCCAAACAGTTGGCTGCCTGGGCCATACCTCAACCCATAAGCGACAGTTACTAATTTTAAGAGTTGTGAATTTGAAACCAGCATGAAGGCGCAAATGTGAGGCATCGGGTCCAGTTCCTCCAGCTAGTGAGACACACTCAGGTCCTCGCGTGTTCTGCGGATAATTGCATTAC
Organism: Nothura maculosa; assembly: GCA_032353885.1. Lineage (NCBI taxonomy): Eukaryota > Metazoa > Chordata > Aves > Tinamiformes > Tinamidae > Nothura > Nothura maculosa. The sequence continues at coordinate 1,687,481 of JAUBOD010000918.1, forward strand.
AAATGCTTCCTCTAAGCATATGTTCTAGGGGATTTGTGTCTTCTTTTTTTTACCTTACAAGCTGTGAACATGCACTGATCTAATGCAGTGTGATAATATCAATATTGCTAAGCACAGGCAAAAAATCAATAGTCCCCATGGTCTGAATAAACACTTTCCTCTTCCTAAACCCAGCTTATGTTCAGTCTGAGTCTTCCCTATAAGTGTTAATTAGACGTGCCTTCAGTGCAGGTTAGTCTACTCCAAGCAAACAGCTTGAAAACCACCACGTTTTTCACTGTATAACTTGTTCTACCTGTACTTCAGTAGGATCATATGTGATTTATTAGAAGTGAGCAGTGTTTTCAATGAAAAAAAAGGGATTTCAAGAAAAGAAGGCAATGTAAGTACATTGCCAGCAGTTTTACTAGCTCTGGTGTTTCTTTTTCATCTATGTACAGTGTTCAATAAAGCAATACATATGACATCTAACTTGTTTGACTTAACACCTGCTCTATCTGTGATCCTGATGTATAATGGAAAACTTGGCACTTGACTGCTGTTATCTGACTAATGTGGCAAAATGCTTTCATGAGAGGCAGCAACTTACAAGCTACAGTTTAAACTTCTTCAAATAGGTGTGACTCCTCACTGAATCTACATAAGCCTATATTAACAGACAACCTCGATAGCTTCTTTGCTTCATTTGAAAAAACTCCATATTCCATTAGAAAATGGAGAATCCTGAATTCTTTATCCCTCTTAAAATCCCTATGAAGTCCATGACAATTTAAAGAGTACAGGGAGAGGCCTCTACCATGTGCTGTAAGTGAACATTTATTTTACGAGAGCAAATTGCAGCATGTATTTTTGCCATACATTTCCCATTTCCTTAAAAAAAGGCTCACATAAAAGGAAAAAAAGGAAACTGGCAAACCAGTATGTCAGTGTTTGATTGTTCACCTATGTTCATTTATATAAGTGAAGCAAATCTTTACAGCATTTTTAAGGGTTCAGTTGTCAGTTACACAACTGTCAGTTTATAAGTCTTGGTGAAATTTCAGTTGCTAATTTGTAATCCTGTGCAGAATCAGATGTGCACATACATTTGTGTTGTTGGACATAAATGTATTCCCCCCCAAAACGGTTCTTTGTGACATCTTTCCGATTTTAATTGATATCACAGCAATCTAAGAAAGACCACAGTGAATCAGCAGTGTTGACAATGTGCCAGGGTGTTTAGAAAATAGGCATAGCTAGGGAAGAAGAACATGTCAAAATACATTTTGAACATATTGGAATATGTTATGAAATAAAATGTGTTTACCTTTTTGAATGACGGTGTTGGGTAGTGCTGGCGAGGCTGAGGAGGAGGAGGGGGTGGTGATGGAACCCTCGAACTGGACCAAGTTCCCATTATGTTATGCAAGGTGCAAAGACGCAGCCAAGCAATATGACACTATATGACAAATCACTTCTCTAATTCCTTGGACTTGCCAAACAAATTAACTTCAGCAGATCTACTCTGGTGGTAGCGGTGGTGGGAACATTAGTTGTAGTCAAAATGCTGGTGGCTGCTTAAGTTCTGCCATCACATAGTTTAGCCAGGCTTAGACAAGTTTAGACATCCAAGTGCTAAAAATATGGGAAGATAGTAACATCTGCTCTAAAGCAAAACACTCGCGGATGTTACCACTGGTGGCAGTGAACTAAGACATTTAGTGCGGCGAGACAAAAAGCATTCTAGGTCTATATTCAAACATATGAATGCAGAAATAAAAGCCCATCCCGAGAAGTCCCACAAACTGATGAAAGGAATGATGCCCTGAAATGCTTTCCAAAGAAACACAGCTATACCATTACTGAGTGCATTCTCCTCACAAAAGGTGTCCTGAAAAACATCTGAAGCATCAAAGCTATTAAGTTGCTTGATTGTGGGAATGAACCGTTCTGCTGATATTCTCCTCATCTACATTTACCATCAAAGCCAAAACCGAATGAACAAGTTCATAAAATTCTTGTTTTAGTCTCTTTAAATAATTAGCAATATGTCAGCCATTTTATGGGCCCAGATGACATTTTTTTCTTTCTTTTAGATTAAGTAATCAATACAAATATTTTAAGACTTTCTCCTATTTTCTACAACTTTCCTGCAGCTTCCTCATGCATTCATGGGCATAATTTGTCTAGACTGAGTCTGGTATTGAAAGCTCCTAACCTTTTAATAAACTTTTGTCTTGTTATCTTCCCAGCTCCCTAATTCATCATCTGTCATATTCTGTAATCTGATCGCGGATTCGGAGGCATGAACACACTGGAATACATACACTGTCTAACCAGTTGAAAATAGATATACTAAAAAAAAACCAGTATTTCTGTAAACAGCCATACATGCTATTACTTCTCACTGTCGCATTGTCACAGCTATGCTACAGCCATTGTCATTTTTTGCTTGCTATTCTATTTATACAGCTAATGGGAATTATTGTATTTAAAAATATTGTGACATTCACATCCGTTTCCAGTATTTTTTCAAGCGATTTTCTCCTGCACACAATGCAGAGTATCTTGACAGGGCACGACGGGGCTTGGCCAGACTCGCGGCAGCAGCCAAACCTGCAGCAGTTTGCTCCTCTCCTTGCTCCCCTTTCTGCCCAACATGTGATGGCAGAACCACATGGCACTGCCAGGCCGGCTGGGCCACGGCGGCTATGAGGACAAGGATGAGGACAAAGATGAGGATGAGAACGAGGACAAGGATGAGGTCAGCGCAGGGGGCAGTGCAGGGCACCCAGGCCGCTCAACGTGCCAGGCCGCTGGTGCTCCGGGTGGCCCAGCTCGGAAAGCCGCCTCCTCACTCCCTGCTGGCTCCAGCGCTTGCCTTGCTGAGGGCTCCGGTGCCTCGGGCTCTGGGATAACGCAGGGGCTATGTAGCGCACAAGCTCGGCTAGACGTTTCCAAGCATTGTGCTGCACATCTCCGTAACTGCGAAAGTCCAACTGGGATGTCGGCAGCTTCTTTCAACCCAGCTGGGTATACAGAAGGTGAATCTCGCTCTTACGGTACCAGGCATGCTACGTACCAACTGTTGTTTTCCCGGGAATGAAAATTGAGCGTGCACCTTCTCACAGACTCAGAGAAAAATCCCTATGTGAACAATGGAAGAAAAAATACCACTTTGATCTGAGACAGGCCCACACAGGGACTAAAAGGCGACTCTAAGGAGCCAACAGAGAGAAGGAAGAGTGGGTCCTTCCACAAGGCCAGACCTATGGCCAGGGCACTCCACAAAACTCACATTCACACATATGAAAATCCTGAGTGCTCCACTAATCTCATTGAATTTAAATTTCGGCATGTATCATTGAAACCTGGGACCAATCGGCTGATGGTGATTACAACTGTAGGCTACAGGTGTCAGTGGCCAACCTGCCCCATCTCTGACCCAGCACTCAGGGCATTTAAATACTGAAGTACAAATAACCCAAGCAACTAATGGTATCATTATTCTAGATTACTTTAAAATGTTGGCTTCCCCCTTAGAGTAGCCTGAAAAGAGGATGATTTGTCAGTTAAATTTTAATGGCACAATCAAAGAGTAGTTAATTCCCCAGCATGAGGCACCCGGCATGGGCAATTGCAGGGTTAGGACTGTTCAGTCTCTGCGCTGACCCGAGGGGCCGCAAGTCCCTCGATGGCTCGCAGTGTTTGTTAAATTGGCTATAGTCTCTACGTGGATATACCCTATTAGCCAAAAATAATAGAGGGTTTCCTTGCCAGTTTTAATGTTCATATGTTGCAATCAGCGGGGCTTTCTTTTCCTTTTTATATCAGTGTTTCGGAGGTTAATCTCCGTTATCATCCTCTTAAACTCACTCTTATTCTTATCAGTTATATTTAGTGGCAGATTGCAAGCCTTCCTTATTATCTTGTTAAATCAGTAGGTGAAAGCTTTTCAAGGCATTTCTTTTTAAACATCTTTTATTAATGTTAATATGCCAGATGGGACAAATTAAAATGGTTCTGTTCTTCATGCTGCCACTACCCACAATTTTACCACATCATTTGCTGGTTAAGGAAGCATATGAAAATGATAGGTACAGAACTCCTGTAATAAAAGTTCAGAAAATGATAGCATGCCCTGTCTAGAAAAACATTTTTTTCCCCCCCGTTAGATATCTATATCTATACATATATGTAAAAGATCTCTGCCATGCCTGTGCATAAAAGAACTTTGGTTTTACCAGAGCTGAGAAGCCCTAAGTTGTTTTGGTCAGAGCATTTGGCCATGTACCTTTTTTGTGCTCATGCAGGGGTCAACAAAAAGCTTAGGTGCCTCTGATGTATGATCAAATTTCCTTGCAGGGCAGCCTTGGTGAATTTTCTTGTTTTGGGGGCTGAAACTGTTTGTGATGCATTTTTTTATATTCACTCTCTAATGAAAGCGTTTACAGAAATGCTTGTAGCATTTTTAATGATGGTGGTTATGGGGCCATTTACTCCTACACACAAAAGCAGCTCACTAGCTCACCAATAGTGAGATTTTGCTGTTTTTCCTTCTGAAATGCCCTTACACTGTGAACAGGCCTGCCTTAGGATTTCAGAGAGACTTTTACCATCAGGGATCATTTATCCCAACTATAGAGCGGCCAAGTCCTTATATTTATGATTTTCACTATCATTACTTCTTCCTCCTTCCCTCCTCCCCCCCCCCTTTTATTAAGTATTACTCGGAACAGTGGCTTCCTTAGTTTGCTCAGGAATTGCTTTATGCATTTAAATGGTAACATCCGCTATAAGACCACAAAACTGGGTCTGGATACAGTCAAATCCATGTGATACAGATGTTTGGGTATTCCCTGTCAATAGTCAATTCATGATATTTCCTGCACTTGATAAAATTTTGCTTAGACAGAGACTGGTAAGTTGAGGAGACAACACTTTAAATGAACATATGCAAAAACCACAGAGAAAAAAACTCTTTCTGTGAACGGAGTGTGGATAGTGTCTAGGGATTAAACAGTCATCTAATTTTACCATAAATCTACTTCTAATATTAAAAACAACTCGGCCTCTTTATCTCTCGGTACCAGCTAGAAGGATTTTAGTTTTCTCTATCCACTGCTACTTCAGGCTGCATACTGAATCTGATGTGCATGAAAATCACTTAGCATGAATATAATAGAAAATTAAAGTACTGCTGAATTATACTTAGCTGCTCGAATTCAAGAAGGCAATGTTAAGATTTGCCCATTTAAAACTTATCTGCATATTATAAATTGCTGTAAACAATTTATAGTTTTATAACAAAACATAACGTTGTTTAACTTATGTCCTGGCAATTTTAGGGCTGTTTTCTCCTCTAGTCTCCTTTGTAAGCAACATTATGAAAAACAAAAACTGCCACACTTCTTTTCCCTGGAAATAAACAATATATATATGTATATGTGCAAGCGTGTGTGCACATTTGCATATGCATGCATGTACACAGATAATTTTATATATATATAAATATGTATCTATATGCATCATCTTCCTTTTGAGTGGTGAGGATTGTGACTAAACATAGGGAACAAATCAAAGTTGAGGAAAGCCACATACACGACAGCATGACTGGAGTTTTGAATATGGAAGACAGTGATTGATTGTGCACGATTCTGCACAGGCTTCCCATTTGTCGTTAGGGCTGGAGACTGAAGCATGTAGAGCTGGCTAGAAAATGAAAAGGTCCAGCCCTGGGAATGTTATCTATACTCACTGTGAGTATATCATCATCTATGTGAGTATGTCATCTGTACTCATCTGCCAGAAGACACAGAGCCCTTCTCTGTCTTACACAATGGAAGAACTAACAGGGAGATACCCACGTAGGCAGGTTAGCCCAGAGAATGGTTGCAGAGCACAGCACACACCATGAAGAAGTAAGAGAACAAAAAAATAGAACTGCTAGAAATAAAATAATAAAATAAAATAAAATAAAATAAAATAGCTTCTCTAGCATATCCGAATAAATGTTCCTCCACAATGCTTTTTTTTAGTGCCAGGAAAGCCTATTTTGCTTTCCTTAATATTTCTACTGTTTTCTTTCCATGTTATTTCTTCCCATAAGAAACAAAGGAGACCTAGGAGAGTATCCCAAAGTTAT
>JAUBOD010000918.1:1703209-1716177 GCA_032353885.1 Nothura maculosa
ACAGCAGGTTTGCTTGATGGTGCATGCACCTGTATTTGTACATTCTGTGGAGCCAAAACCCATTTGTTGGGGCGTGACGCTGTTTCTAGGGCTGAGCTCAGCTTTGCTCAGGGTCTTAGTAAAAGGGCTCCACTTGGCTCTGCTGCAGAAAGGCCCAGCAGGAGCTGGGTGCAGCCAGGCTCCTGGTTGCAAGACATAACCCATGTGGTGGCTGCTCTTGGCTGGGAGCTGGTGGAAAAACAACCGGAGCCGCTCTATGGAGCTCTGCCGATGGGACCAGCTCTTCCCTCCATCCTCATCCCTGTTTGCTGACTCCTTGGTTTCAGCCTTTGGGCAGTAAGTGCAAGTCCTGCCCTGGAGACCTTCAAACCTGCCTGGATGTGACCGTGCGCCCCGTGCTCCAAGTGTCCCTGCTTGAGCACGGGGGTTGCACTGCATGATCCTGTGAGTAGGGACTAGTGTCTGCACAGGGGCTGCCCTTCCTCACCGTCTGCTGAACTCCAGACACAGCCATGCTTCCTGCTCTAGGCAATCGAGTTTGCAAGAATCTTCCTCACTCTTAAACACCAACACTTTTAAAAATTCAGCTTGAACAATACATTTTATGTACAAGCAATTAAATGTTAGAGTCTAGTTCAGAGCACTTTGTTCTTTCCTCTAACTGCTAATTATTAAGGTGTTTATCTGTAAGGAGACAAACAGATTCTGACTTAGTCATACCTCATCTTTTTCTTCTTGCTGACTGAAATCTTAATTCCATGTTTATGATGTTTAAAATTTTAGCTAATGGCACACTGTAACTGCAGACTATGACTCTGTGGAATAATTTGAAAAATAATAACAGAGAAGAAAAATTGCATGTTATCTAGGGCAGATAATATGCATTTCACCCACTTGTAAAGTACCTAGCAAGGTACTGAGGTATTCAGATAAATAAATGATAATAATAATAATAATGATAGCAATAATAGCAATAATGAGATAAGAGTTTATTTAAGCATGGATATCTATATGTTGAATTGAGATAGGAAGCAAAAACCTTCTTTTGCAGTTTGCAATTGTGGCATTTTACCTGTGCAGTCTGTCTTTCCAGCAATAGTGCTTTCACAATAGTGGTTCTATAGCTCCTTTTGAATAGGTGACTCACGGTGTTACCTTTTCTTAATGAAAGACAAATAAAAATGTTCTAAGACTGAAAATATCTTTTCAAAATGGAACATGGGAGGCATACACAAATCTTATTCACAAACAGGAATTTATACAGTACCACCCATGCCTCACTTTGAAAAGAAACTACCTCTTAAGGCTTAAGTACCTTATTTTGCCTTCTTTATTTTCTTTGACATTTTCCTACTGCTTACTTTAAAGGTAATGTATGAAAAATGAAAGAGCACTAAGGTTTCCTCCTGTATAAGATTCATCTGTATCAGATCAGCTACAATTGAGCATTCAAGTCCCACGCTGCTTTTGTAATATGTATTTGATGAATCCACATTAGAGCCTCGTAGGCAAACTTACTCAGAAAGGCAGTGGAGAATTTAACAAATTCATTCATCCATTCCATCACCAGCCATTACAGAGCCCCAGGCTGAGCCAGACTACCGAATAACATGAACTCTGGCAAACAGGCAGGGAAAATACCTTGTGTGCTCCTAGCTGCATTCGCTAAGTCGTGTGTGTCTGGAAGATGTACGTGCCTGTGAAGATTTCAGCCTTTCTTCAGCATACCACATTTCACTGTTTCTGAAGTAACATCAACTTTTCACAAATGAACAGTCCTGTTGTGCTACAATCTATGTTTTACAATGTCATGTATATGTCATATATAAGTGCACAATATTATTTTTACAATAATACCTTTTAAAAGTCTTCCCCTTTAAACTTATTGACAATAAACTGAAGGTTAATCTGCCTGCATTTTGGACCTGCTTTTAGTAGCTGCTCCTTGTGCCCCACGGACAAAATTCTGTAAGGAGCCATCTCAGACACCAGAGCCTTTAAAACCCACACAGAAAGGAAGGAGCACGTCGATGGGGCAGCCGCATTAGTGAAAGGCCTGAGCGTTTCTTGCTGTTATGAAGGACATACAAGTCATGCCATTCTGGCACTTGATACTGGCATCAAGTTACAAACCAAAATCCATGTATTACGCACTCAGACCCAAGGGTGCAGGAAGGTCAAAGGACTCTGTTTGCGTTACTCGGTCAGAGGGAATCTTCCCTGGCAAAGATTCTGCGCTTTATGGACACGTGCCGAGTATGAGAAGGTGCAAGTAGTATTTGTAACTTGCAATTCCACATGCTATTCATTTATCACTTGGCTGTAATGAGACATTATCTTCTCTTTACATTGCCTCTCTCATCCAAACATTGCAGAAAATGTAAAAAGTTCAAATGTCTTTAGTAGATTTGTGCCAGTTGCTTGTCCATTGTCTGCTAAAACTGCTCAAAGGTAACAATAGTCTTATCAAAACCATGAGAGACTTACCACTTTTCCGCTGTTAGCACGGGGAAAAAAGAAATCTAAGAGAAAGAAAGAAATCTGAGCTTTCCAGTGCTTTTCAACTCTGATGTCCCTAACAATTAAGAATAAAGGGCAATCAAACCAGTCCATGAATATAATATTAATATTATAGGATGGGTGCCTCTCTGGGCAAATCAACAATAAAGCAATACTTTTGACAAATTAAAAGAATAATTTATATCGTTAGGTATTGTTTCCAAACACAGATCAGTACTGTATCAATAAAATAAGAAAAATTATTTGAGAAAGCAAAGGGAAAAAATGGGAAGCAGTTTTTTAAGCCTATAAAAACAAACTGAACACAGTAACTGAAAGCACTGTTGACATGTACAAAGGAAGCATTTCTTAACAGGAAACAGTATAAAACTCAGTGAGTCAGAAACTTTGTCATGGGATTTAGGTTTTGCATAAATATCATTATTTTGTATGTAAAACAGTCTTGTAAAACACCATAAAATACCCACAGTTTCACCTAATAAGTAACATGCTTATTCAAATCTTGAATTAGCACACTGGCCATCTTTCAGTACCGTAAACCTTACTAAACATTATGTATCAAATGATTACAGAGGGTCTCAAGTGAAATGGCTTTGCAGTACTTAATCCATACTGGACTTGTATTCATCTTATGCAATCATTCAACATTTGGCACTGGAGCGGTGGGAGCCTTTGAAAGAATTTAAGGATTAAAAATATGAAGACTGAACTGTCCATATTTTTTTTTCCTAAAAGAACACTAGAGATATATTTCCAGCATAAAATAAAATCAAATCCTTGCCTGCCCCGATATAAGCTCCAGTCTGACGCAGAGCAAGGGACTTATTAAGTGGGATGGAAAATATCTGGCAATTGCTTCCTTTTCCATCAGGTACTGTCACCCTGGCTAGCTGCACACTGTAAAGAATGTGAACTGCCCTAAAGAGCATAGCCTAAGAAAAACAAATCATCAAAGTTTTCCTCCTTCACAATTCCCATTAATTTCTGCAAAATTTTTAATGAGTATTTCTGAGGCCACAATCTGCCTACATTGCATTCACATGCTGTATTAAATACAAACAGCTATGGAAAAAAAAGCACTGAAGCATAATTTTGCAAAACCACTTCTCAAAAAGAGGAGGCTATAGACATAACGAAGCTGACATGTGCTGTGAGGTGAAGGGAGAAGCCAGGAACAAGAGCTCTGGGGACAGATGTCAGCAGATGGGCCACCTGCAAATTTGTGGGCATGGGTATGATTAGAGGAGCGTAGCTTACACCCTGGCAGAAAACGTTGGATGTAGAGGCAGGCAGGAAGAGATTCAATTACCAGCTCTATCTTTTTGTCTCTAGATATTCCTAACGTTCAGTCAGGAAGCTGCCAGGGCCAGTGTTCTGCTTCAGTGGCTTTCTTCAATGGGAAAGAAGCGTGAAGGCGGATTTGACCTTTCCGGGAACTTGGGGGGTTGCTCAGCACAGCACAGCAAAGCGCAGTGCAACGCAGAGCGTCGCGCGCGGACACGAGGAGGAGGTCACTGCCTTCCGAGCACGCAGCCTCCGCCTCTCCCTCACGCTGCTCCGCAAACAGCAGGTGACTTTCCTGTAAATAACTGCAAATCCCCTACATGCGTGTCCTACAAGTTCTTTATGAAAACTTTTCTCTTAGAGAACACCTGCTAGAAAACCTGTTTTCTAACAGTGGAGTTAGTCGGTACTGCGGCCGTGCTTCTCCACGCTCAGCTGAACCCGTATGTTGTTGCAGTGAGGCTGCTGCTGCAGCTGGGATGCACCGTGGCTACGAGCAAGGCAGGGTTTACAGGAATATGCAATATGTTTTAGTAGACAAACTGCTTTTGCTGAAAAGGAAGGGCATGCAAGCCCTTTATGCCTTTTATTCCCAGCCATAGCACAAACAAAGCTACCACCGAAATATAAAGCAAAGACTCTGTCTAAACAGAGAACTGAGATAGTAGCGCCTTGCCAGCAGCGGCAATGCTCTAAGGTAATGTAATGACTGGATCCACAACAACATTGTTAAATGCTTCCTCTAATGAATCTGTACCTCAGTTACTTCAGCTCCAACTCCAGTTACTATTTGCTCAACGAATGATTGATTTTTGAGGTATGCTCAGGTGTTTCCATAAAGCTATGTTGACATAACCACAGTCTAAAAACAAGCAGACATGGACAGGAAGAAAAAGCAGATATGCTTAATATTCGTACCGTAGTTGGGTAACAGGGGTTTAAGCCAACCTTCTTAGAAGTCAGTAGGATAAATAATGCTCAATTCTTTCTCCATTTGTTCCCTACAAATCACCTAGTTTCCCTTAGAAAGTTAAGTATCTTTGTTAATTACTTTTGAATTCATAGATTGTGCTGAACTCATTGACCTGAACACCTTCCAGGCTGTTCACATGGGTGTTGCCACCCAAATGAAGGCTGCCCCTAGGGCAGTGATCCCGGCCTAGTGCCAGCTTCGTGCCTGGGCACAGGGCCCAACAGGGGCAGCGCATGCACCACGATCCTCCCAGAGTTGCAGATCCCATGGAGAACCTGCTGGGATGCTCCTGACCCACAGGCCATTCCCAACAAGCACAACTGGGCACAGTTCAGCAGTTCATGGAGTGCCTTCATCACTGCCCCACGGCAAGCTGTGCAGAAGACAGGGCAGCAGCTGCTGCCACATCCATGGGCATGCCCCACGGATGAGCAACGATGCAACCAGCACGCTTATTTCTGAGAGAAATGAGTTATTTCCAGTTTTCCTAGTTATCGGCTAAAGGTTCTCTTAAAAAATTGGCGGGATGTAAGAACTCCCACGAACGTGAAGAGGACGGATGCGATTCCAGTGCTCACAAACGGCATGCAGATAGTGGGGCTGCCTGGAGCTAAATATAGAAGAACCTAACTCTGGCTCTATTGTGGTGTCCGCCTCTGTCCTCACAGATTAGAGGCACCGAGGCTGCCGCGCTCGCTTTTGCTCTGCTCACCGAGGGCCCAGTTCTGCCACTCTGCCTCATGTTAAATAGCACCTCAAACAGCCATAGTGATTTAAAAGCAATGGTTATGCTGAAAAACAAGCAAAGAAAAATACGTTTTAGAAAAATTGCTTCACATAAAGACACGGCTTTTGAAGGAATGTAAGAGTCTCAGGAGCTCTCGAATGGATCGGAATAATCGCTTATTCACTAAGGGAATTGGGATTTTCTCTTCTGGCCTGCTTCTTTATAACCAATATTCTCACTAAGTCCTGCCTTTCTGCAAAGCTCCCCCAAACCTTCCTTAGGAAAAGCAAAAACTCCTCTAGACCTTAATAGGCTCCGGCCCTATTCCCTGAGAATACTACGTAACGCAGCCCAGGCCAAAGGGCCTCAAAGGAAGCAAAGAGTGGCTCACACGTGGAAGAGCCATCCTGCGTGGAGGCTGGGCCTTGGCGGCCGCAGCGAGACCAGAACAAGGCCGGAGCGAGGCCGGAGCGAGGCCGGAGCGAGGCTGGAGCGAGGCCGGAGCAAGGCTGGAGCGAGGCTGGGCGGCTGCACTGCCGCCTTCCCTGCAGTCCGCGGGCAGCAGCGGGAGCCAGGGCCGCTTTCACTTCCCTTCCAGCCCTCCTGCCCATCCAGCCTCCTTGCGGCTCTTAGAGCTGTGGTGCAGAAGTAACAGCACTGAGACTGACTTTTACTCCGGCCTTGAATGTCCATAAGGAACAGGCAGCATTTTTCTAACTGAAAGAGGAAGATTCATTTTGGGGAACGGAAAAGAAATCTGACTATATGTTGTTTTCTTCTTCTTCTTCTTCTTCTTCTTTCTTTTTTCTTTCTGTGCCCTCTCTGAAGAATCGTGGCCTGAGGTATATCCTAATTTGCCTGATACTGTACTGAGAACAGTCTAAGCAATCCCTTCCCTTCCACTCAGTCCAGCTTTTCCACCAGACCAACACATCCATTTTTCACAATGCTGATGTGGTGCCTGTCAGTAAGTGTACTGAGAAACAAGGTAACGTTTTCATAAGAAATTAAAGCCCTGATCTACAAGAACATATAATACTTCATTCATATTTGATTTTAACAAGACTTAGAAAGTGACAATAGAGTTAGACTCCTAAATATGTCTCTGGTCCTAAGTGACTTCAGAGATACTCCCTGGGATAATGTAGCAGGAAAATCTGGCAAAGCTTTTATAGAAAGTGCCAGCATTTAAAAGATGAAGGAGAAACACTTGTGGTGCCACAATCTATGTGGCTAAGCTAAAAATGAGTGGACTGTAATCTAAGAGAGTCTCAAGAAAATGGAAGGGTGGAAGCAGAAGGGCAAATGGACAGAGACAAGGGCTTATCTTCTCCCATCATCCAGCATATGGATGCGCCCCATCCAGCCCTTCAAGTAAGGAAAAAATACACCTTGAAAGAAAGATTTGTTCAAAACCAATTCCTCCTCCCTCAGAGGAACTTTCTTCTTCAAGTACCTTATTTACGTAGATTTAGAAATGAATGCAGATACAAATTTACAAAAGAAGACCAAGATCTGTCCCCTAGATTGCATATTTACATGCTCGGAGACAAAAGAATTGCCATATTGATCCCATTCCCATTAAAGCCAGTAAGAGTTTTGCCATTGATTTCAATGGGCGTAAGGTCTTAAGAGTGAAGCAGGCTGTTCTTTGGAAGCAGAAATGAGAGGCCTGAGAGCTTTTTGAATGCCAAGGCCAAATACTAGTGCTAGAAGTCCTTTCTAGCCAAAGGCTCTGCAAGTTTTCATTTTATAAAACTTTTGAACTGTAGGCAGCAGTTCCAGTCAGCTGGGGCCCAGGTGCTCTCCATCCTTGGGTTCATCCAGACTTAGCCCCAAGGCAGATCTTTCTTGCTCGAGACTCCTCATTTGCAGAAATTCACCCCAGAGGAGATCCACTGGAATGTGGCAGTGCCTGTGATAAGTGCATGCCACGAGTCTCATTTATTTCAGTTGGCCTATTTTATTCCTTTTGTACTATTTGCTGCCAAATCTTTGGTCTGATCCATTTTTTCTTATATCTTGGTGGTAATGCAGTCTGTGTAACAGCTTTTTTCTTCCTCTCCCTCTCTTTTCACTGTAGTTTTGTTATTTTATTTTGGGGGTGGGTTAGGTAGAATTATTCTATATTTTCTTTTGCTTCTGCTGAATACAGATACACTACAGTAAGCAACTTTAAGTGGATTTGAGACACAAATACTCTTAACATATGTAGCAAGAATCAGCATAAGATGAATTAAGAACTGACACAACCTTTAAATAAATTTGGTATAGAACTTTCAGGTTCAAAGGTTTTGTTCACTACTCCCCATCTATTTCTGTGTCTCATATGGACTCCCAGGTGTCAAGACGACAGAGAATGATCTCATAATTCTAATAAGATTGAAAAAAAAACAAACAAAAAACCTATTCACATGACATATGACATTTTAACCATTTCTTTGGAAGACCAACTAAGATTTTCAATAATGCCACTGACTTTTTGGACTTAAATAGACCGAGTAGAGTTTACAGTTAAACATTTGTATGAACATCACATGATGGTTCAGGGAACTGAAAGGCATCACATTTAAGTCAACAAAAATGTATGCACCTCAAACATCTATCATGCTGATAAATTAAGAAATAAGAGAAAAAGTTGTTGTGCGTTCCACTCACCACGTTCGTACTTGAGAAGGTGGCACAGTATTTTTATTGATACCAGGGCCTCTTTGCTGGCACAAAACTGCAGTGATGCAAAGGAGCAATGGGACTAGTTCAGCAACTATGATACAGTTAAGCCTTGAATGTCACCATGCTTGCAAGAGTGTCTGTAGAAATCCTCACAAAGTACATTTCTTAATGAATTGCACTGGTATAACATAATTTTGTGTAATCATTTGTTTTAAACAGAACTTAGAAACTAATTTCTTCTTTTAAGAAGGTACATTATGTATGGGTCAACAAAAAAGCTGCTGTCAAACTTTGTGAAAGCCTAATTCTTTGTCAGTCAGACTCCATTCATCCTAAGAATAGAACACTAATCGTTTCTGCCTGCAGAGACACTTGAGGATTTGGTTCTTAATGAAAACGAACCAAAAAAAAAAAAAAACCCACTAAAAATCCGTCATTTTCTCCTACTGAGTTCACGCGGGATTGGTTTTCTATGCTTGGTTTTGGCTTGGCTTTTAACAAAGCCTAACAACAAAAAGTAGCCTTTTGTGTTACAGTGAAAAAAAATATAGATAAAAGAATTTACAAGTCGCTTAAAATATGACTGAAACAGTTCTGAAGAACTGTTGACAATCTTGACAATCGCATGCTTGGTTACTGTGAAGGAGAAGCCAATGTGCAACACCGAACAACTCTCTTACCCATGGTTAAGACAATAACAGTCCGTAACATGTGGCTTAATGTATCTTCAGCACATCATCCTACTGGAGACAGGCTCCTTGCTATTGCCTTTCCTTTCACGCCCTGAGCTCATTTCCAGCAGCTAGTCAAGTCTGCATCTTACGTGTCACCAATTTGAACTTAATTCTGGTAGAGAAGTTGGACGAATGCCTCCTTTGTGCCTTTGCCTTTATTTACTAACATGGTAGAGAGCTCCTCATTTTTTCCCTCATATTTTCTGTACTTGGGGAGTTGCAAGCAAACAGCACGAGCACCCTGCTTTGAGAAGGATCTCTTTCCCCTGCCTGACTAGTTGCGCCATAAGGACACAGAAAATCAGGGATACAAAAGGTCATTCACACCATCTAACTTGTAGCTAGCAAATGCTTAAAGTTACGTGATATCAATGATCCCCCTCTGTTCCTACATGCTCTTTGTCCCTTTGTGGAAAAGCCCATGCCTGAGACAGAATAAAGTTTCTCTCCTATTTTGAGTTCAGATACTGCATTTGTCAGGACTCCCGATGTACCAAGCCAGGTGGAATTCTCCTTTCATCCTCCCCAGCACTCTCTGTCCCCTGCTGAAAAACAGCATAAAATGAAACCCAAATTCATGATGTGGGGCTGTCCTGTTTTTAAGAGATCTGTTGTAAGACCTGTAATCAGTCCCCTATTCTGCTACTGTGACCTGAACCAAGCCATTTCATCCCTCCCTGGCTCATTTTCCCAACTGAGATACATAGATAATCAGCTGCTTTTTCTCCTCCTTGCCTTGCTCCTGGTTGTCTCTCCAAGCTACTAGAGGCCCTTTCTGGTAAAAGGGGAACATTTTCTGTTTGCCTAGCTCAACAGGACCCAGTTTTCAAATCATTCTCCCTATTATAGTACTATTGATGGCATTCATTTCAGGGCAGATTTTATTTATTTATACATAATTATTCTATTTTTGCACAAATACTACTATTTATGCAAAATAATACTAAAAGTGACTCCTCAGGATCTGGTTCACTATTACTCTTCTGTTCTCCCAACCTAAAGCTCAGGAAAAATGGAGCACATAACACCACTGTGCCTTCAGCTTGCAAATGAGCCAATCCCCCCTTCTGAAACAATAATAAGTATTGCTAATAAGCCTGAACATATAAAATGCTTCCCCATAGAGACACGGTGGGTTACTGTACAATAAAAACATTACATAAAACTAACAAAAATATTTTAATAGAAACCACCCGTTTAAAACAAAAAGAGTAAAATCCATATGTCAGCCACATTTAAGTCCTAAACCCATCAAACAGATAAATGTACAGAAGCTGGCAGTTAAGGACCAAGCTTAATTCACATTGAAGTCACAGGGAATTTTTCCACTGAGCAAAACATCAGCTTGCTCACTGTGGGCAGCACAGTCCCTACGGCGTGAAGGTCCTATCAGAGGTACCAAGTGCAGCTATCAGAAGCTCTTGGGGCTAAGAGGATCACGCAGCACGTATGACATCTCGTAACAAGCAATGCAAAGTTGTGTGAGTTCCCTGCAGGCTGCAGAGATCTCCAGTGCTGCAGACTTTTGATGAGCGAGCAATCTTATCAAAGAAATTAAAATGATACAGTAGAAAGGGATCATAGTAAGAGGGAACCTTGCTAGAGATTGGAGTTGCAAAATATCTGCACAGCCACGTAACGTGATAAGGGAGCTGCAGGATAACTTACTGGGTTGTGCTAGAAAAGCAAAACGGGCTTTGGATGCAATATGAAACAGAAGTGAAGTTTACATTCACCTATAGATTGAGAGAGTAAAAGTTTATGAAATATTTTAGCGTGCTCAGTTTGAAAGGCTTGACACAACTACCGCATGGCACTCAGGCTGTAGCCAGCAACTAGTACGCCCTTCACGTGGCAAGTTTCAGTACTGCTTTTTGCACCCAGAGCCACGAGCCGATACTGCTGAACCATGGCTTATGTTGCACAGAAGAAAACTACCATCAGGGGAACGGCTGCCAACCTTAGCACAAGGATCCCCGAGCTGGGAGGTTATTGGGCACATAGATTTCAGTGACAGGGCCGGATGCGAGAAGGTGCCATTCTCAAAATTATACTCACAGTGAGGAGGTAGCGCTTGAAAGTGATTAGCTGCTGGAGGATTAATCACAACCATTAGAAAGGGGTTTAATAATTCATGCTGGAGCTTAAATGTAGTATTTGCACAAAGGAAGGCACTGAAGGTATAGCATGATTATGCTTCTTGATATGCTTCAAAAGCTTTCTGATGAGCACAGTTGTTTATATTAGATCCATAACTGTTTGGAAAGCTCCCAGAAATGGGAATTTCTCCTAGTTTGTACTTTACCTTCCCACTAACTGTCCGCCTCATAAGCACCACATATTAAAAAAAAAAAAAAAAAAAAAAAAAAAAAAAAGACTTTTAGGATGTTTGGATGACTGGACAGGGGGTTTTTGTGGCCTATTATGTAAGCTGAAAAATGTGATATTCAGGTGTTGATTTTCATATTTTCTTCCTCCTCTCTGCTGTCACCCCTTAAGCTCAGGTTTCCTAAGAGCCCCCAGAAACGGTAAGGAATGGCCTTGGGGCGATTTGAAGCCTGGGCCCGCTCCGGAGCGCAGCTCCCGCTCCCGCTTCCCACTTCTTGGGCAGCCGGGCTCCGCAGCCGCCGCCTTCCGCTCAACAGCCCCGGCGCTGCTGCCACGGGCATTTGGGGACGTTTACATGCTCTAACTTAACCGAAAGGAGCTCCAGTGGCAAAAGGCTTGGCTTTTTGGCATTTCTTACTCCATTTTCCATAAGCCACGGGTTAATTCATAGTTGGCTCAGCAAAGTACACTTGGAACCATGAATAGATGGTTTCTAATGCTTGCATTACTAAATAGCAGCGCTTGTTGGAGGAGCTGCTGTTTGGTACTGTGGTGTTTTTTCTTCTGGGGTGAGCAACTAGTGCTGAGCTTTCTGCAAGTGATGTTGCACAGTATATATAAATACATAAACCTATGTATCACTAAGATACGTTGGATTTGGAAACAGCAAGGAGGAATCTTTCAACTCATCCAAAACAAGCTTCCAACTAAAATGTACCTCAGATAATCAGGGCAGAAGGTTTAGATGGTGTTATTTCCTAGTACTTTTTTGTTAAACCTGGTTAAAAGCAAAGAGCATCTACTATGAATTAATTTAGGACCATGATTAGCAGTTCTTAAAAATTTCTAACGGAAATAATATTAGTTCTGTTACGTGTTTGAAATATAAAACAAAAGGTGTCACTTAGAGCTGAGGTCCTATAATACGGCTGCAGCTTTTTGGCCAAAGGCACCACTGCTGTTTTTTAGTGTTAACGTGTCTCTACAACAGCTGTTTGCAGGGATACTTCATCAGTGGGGGCCCAGCGAGCAGCGTGTGAAGACTTGAGCCTTAGCTCCCTTCGACTGCCCCTAGACTTGCCCTGCGGTGAATCCCGTTATCATGACCCAAGCCAGCCTGAACCGCAGCACGGAGCTTCCCCCGGAAATTTGGCTCTTCTGCTCCTCAGATGTGCTTGACTTTGGACCCACGACGGGCCTGTGGCGGTTCACTCTTCTTCCGACACAGAGAACCTATATTCCTATGTTTAAGACAAATTGTTTACTAAGAGAAAGAGGTCAAAGCTGTTGTTACAGTAAGGCTTCTCCCCTGGGAGGCAGCTGATCGAAAACAAGCGGCTGAGAACCACTGGGTTCATCGAGTTTCGAGTTTTGCTTTCTCGGCTCCTTCACTCCAGCTACCCAGCCATTATCTTTTTTTTCCCCCTCTTTGTTTCTCTTTTAATTTCTGGCAAATTTAATCCCACAAATCGAGCTCAGTCTCCTCCAGCATTAAAGAAGGCAAAATGAAAAACATTTCTTCAGACCGAGCAGGTCATGGAGTGCAGTGAGTGACCGGCTACGGCTCCGTCCCATTTTAAAAAGATGGAGCGTGGGGAAGCACAGGCCGGGAGCTGGCGGAGGTCGGCCCGGCCGCAGCAGCCGCCGCCTCCGGGCAGCTGGCGGAGCCTCCAGCAGGAGCAGCGAGCGGAGCTGCAGGGAGGCCACAGGAGCCGCTTCCCTGCCCTGC